>OZ005655.1:128015197-128512697 GCA_963930645.1 Salticus scenicus | reverse complement strand
AATTACACAGTTAAATAAGAAAGTATCCATTGTCATTGTGACATTATGTAATATAGATCGTTCGGGACGAAAGTCATTGTAATTACAGGTCTCAAAGCTGTCAAATAAATGAAATAACACTGTTCTAGCTAATATTTTGGTAGACTTGACATGGCTCCTGCAGCATTCATGGCTACTATTGCGGCAGCCATCATCAGTAGACAACAGTTAACTTCATTTGTCCTGCATGCTGATACGCCGTATCTCTTAAATCATTCCTCCAAAATTTTAATAGCTCGATGATTTTAGATAAGTTAACAATTAAAGAGGGTAAAATATTTTATTTTATTTATTTATTTTTTTTTATTTATTTTTTTTTACTTTTTTGCTTACAAATTTCCTCGAAATAGAATATTTTTAAACTATTAAACCATAAAAAATTATTTCCATAAGGTTAATGATTAAAATCTGTTGACATTTTTCTTTTAAAGACGTATTTGTTTTCCTAAAACACTCTACTATACATTAATTAAAGTTCATTTTTATTTCCCAAACGAATTGTATTCATAATTTAACTCATTCATTAAAAGCTCTTATGTTGTAAGTTTTTTATTTTTTAAATACCACTTGAAAAACTTATATTCTTCAAACCTGGATTTCGACGGCATTAAAAGCACTTGATTAATGCCTCGAGTACAATTTAAAAGTATTGTTCACGAAAATTTATTATGCACTGTAGATGTTTTTGTGCTGCAAGTTGTTAAAACATCTGATATATTTCATACTACATATATATATTTAATGAGAATGCAGAATGTTTTATTTATTTATTTTTTACTATAGTATGTTTTAATATAGCATAGAAAGATTAAGCCTAGTATAAATTATTACATAAGTACTTATTCATTGGTCAAGGTTATATAAAACATCTGAAGAGGAACCTGTGTTGGAGCATCTTTTATTCACATTTATTTTTTAGTGCTTGTAAAAGAAAGAAATCTAAAGATGCTTCGTAAATTAAATTCAAGTACAATAATCTTGACTGAATGTTTTAATTCAAAGAAATGTAAAATATGTGTCAAGGACTGAAAAAAAAATTTTTTATATCGTTTTGATTGATTTTGATAAAACTAAGAATTTAAATTTATCAATTTTTATTTCCCTGAAGGTTATTTAAATATTTTATATAAGAAGCAAAACTTAAGCTTTATAGAAAGAATAGCTTTATAGACTTAAGCTTTATTTTCTTTTTATTAGTCTATATTTTTATCTATCATATAATTGTCTATATTTTTTAGTAAAAAACTTTTACTTATGTCAATATTTCAATAATAAAATAAAATAATTACAAGTTAAAAAGAACTTTTTATATACCATGTTTTTAAATTTTCTGCTGCATCATATAAATGCTACCGAAGGCAGCAGGAACCAGGAAAAGTTGGCTAAAAGTATTAAAAAAATGTTATCGTGTTTTGAGTTGTTATAAAAGTTTCAAATGACCAGCTAGGTAGCCGGGAAGTTAGTTAAAAATCGATTGCAAGCTTTGTGCTGGTAACGCTGTCGAAGGCAGCAGAGACCCGAAACAGTTGGTTAAAAGTATTTAAAAAATGCATTTTCGCCGTATTCTGAACTATTCTGAAAGTTTCAAATGTCCAACTAGTCGAGAAGTTAGTTAAATATATTTTCTGTTGAATGATATAAACGCTGTCGAAGACAGTAGGTACCTGAAACAATTGACTAAAAGTATTAAAAAATATATTGTCTTCGTGTTCTGAGCTATCCTGAAAGTTTCAAATGCCGAGCTAGTCGGGAAGTTAATAAAAAATCGATTGCAAGCTTTGTACTGGTAACGCTGCCGAAGGCAGCAGGAACCCGAAACAGTTGGCTAAAAGTATTTAAAAAATGCATTTTCACCGTGTTCTGAACTATTCTAAAAATTTCAAATGTCTAGCTAGTCGGGAAGTTAGTTAAATAAATTTTCTGTTGATTCATATAAACGCTGCCGAAGGCAGTAGGGGCCTGAAACAGTTGACTAAAAGTATTTAAAAAATGTATTGTCACCGTGTTCTGAGCTATCCTGATAGTTTCAAACGTCTAGCTAGTCGGGAAGTTAGTTAAAAATCAATTGCAAACTTTGTACTGGGACTGCTGCCTAAGGCCGCAGGAACCCGAAACGGTTGGCTGAAAGTATTTTAAAAAAATGCATTTTCACTGTGTTCTGAACTATTCTTAAAGTTTCAAATGTCTAGCTAGTCGGGAAGTTAGTTAAAAATCGATTGCAAGATTTGTACTGGGCAAACAAACAAACAAGAATCGAAGTTAATAAAAACATGGTAACATATCTATTAATTAGGCTTGTAGAAATGAGCGGTTTTTTTTTTTTTTTTTTTCTTACCAATATAATAGATTTTTTTTTTTTTTTTTTTTTTTTTTTGGGGGGGGGGGGGGGGTAGGGGAGGGGAGCAGTTTAAAATATTCAAAATTGAGTTTTCGCTATATTTACACTTTTTTCAGTTTTTCTAAATCCGAAAATCAGTTTTATAGCAGTTGATCTCTGCGCGAGACCTGCTATCAGTGTAACTAAGAAGCAAATAATAGCAGGAAATTCAAACTCGGTAATAGAAATTTGTATCATATGGATTTATTATTAAATTTTTATGAAAATTTTATTGAGGACGAACAAATGTTTCATGTAGAGGGGAATACAAAATCATTTATATACATTACTCCTATGGGAAAATTTTCTCATCATTATAATTTAACATATTCAGACAGCATTGTACAAAATTTAGTTGACATATATATTTTATAGGTACAAAAGCACATTTTACACTATATATGGTATATGAAATATTTATCTTTCTTTTAATATGTTAGTACTATGGTTGAAAATTGCTCGAAATGCATTTCAAGTTGTATCATAAATTTTATTTTGCTGTGATAAAGTTAAGTATATTTTTTAGTACGTATGTAATATATAAAAATGATACACGGTTGTTGTTTTTCTTGCTGTTGTTGTTGTTAGGAAGCAAGGCTAATTGACTGCGCGAGGGTCCTAGGCATGAGAGGGAATGCCTTCCGTGGGAGTCTTTCTAAAGAGTACTAGGCCATATTTGAGCACGTTTCTTAGAAAACCACTGAAAACTTCGAAAGGCTAGTCCAACGAGCACAACCTGGGATCGAACCCGGCATCTCACTTCTACCAGCTTTGACAGCAGAATCTCTTGGTCACTGTTAAGACTAGATAATATACAGATACAAAATTATTCGAATCTGTTTCAGAGAGTAGAATGCTCGTTAATACCCCGAATAATTTTCTCTGAATAACGAGGATGCATCCTCGTATTTCGTCTTCTAAATTGGTGTCCTCTGATATCAGTATTATTTCATCTATTTTTCTAAATTAAGCTATGCCATACCTAAAGTTCTCAAACAGTATGATTTTAAAATACTTTTTTACTTACTCTTACCCATAGGGTCCAGAAAGTATTGTTTTAGGGTAAAATTTTCGAACGTGAGTTTTTGTTATATTTACATGTTCTGAGGTCCCCTGAATACGAAAATCATGTTATTATAGCAAATAGTCTGTGTGTCTGTTATCGGCATATCTTAAGAACAAATAGTAGCAGAAATTCCAAACTCGGTATTCTAAATGTGTATCATATAGGGATGCTACACTAAGCTTTTCGTTGAGATGAAGCAAATGGTTCGTGTACAGGGACACTCAAAAGTATTCAAATACATTACGCCTCTGTGGGAAATTACAGGTAAGTAGAGTTTAACATCTATAGACTGCACTAAACCAAATGAGACGAATACATATCTTGTGTAATAGAGATAGTCAACTGGGAAAAAAAAATTGTGTATGTAGGAGCCTCGCCTTTCCCCTTGGGGGGGGTCCCCTTCAGGGGAGTAAATTTTCATGATGGTTTCTTTCAAAAGAGCTCACCAATACCTTTAAGCGAATGGTTGAACCATCGATCTGCGATTATTTAAAATAAAGTTATCGATCTTTTTCATTTTTAACAAAAAAAAATTATTTATTTATTTATTTATTGTTAAATGTAATACTGAGAATAAATTCAACTTTTTTTTTTTATTTATTTAGTGTTATACTACTTCTATAATATGGAAACCGTGTGCATTATCATGCAAGATAATTTTTTTTAATAATAATTTTAATAAATTATTTTTACTGAGTGAATTTGTATAGAAAAAAAGAAAAGAAAGTCGTGTGGTAACCACAACACACTAGTTATTTGTGGTTAGTGGATTTGCTTTACTAATAATATTTTACCATTTCCAGGAAAACTGTTCGGGAATTGAAATAAATTCCTCATAGAGATATGGTAAATAATGTATGTATAGATGTGCATAACTCTTGAGTAATTTGTAGTAATTTTTGCAAATGTAGTGTATGATATATTGGGATATATTGGTCAGACTAAACGCAGTATTAAATTTCGTTTCAAAAACATATCATTTACGTCCGGAGACAAGAAACCAAGAAATCAGTCATTTTTAAGATTTACTGGAAGAAAAACCACAATTTTAAATTTCATATAACTAAAATAATTTGCAGGCCCACGTTTACACTTCAACTCGATTTAGTTATAGCTTTTTACATTTATATGAATCTTAGCAACATTGTTATTTGAGATTTCGCTTTACAACTTCTGCCTAATTGTTGGAAATTTTACATTCAAATCCACATTTTCTTAATTTTATTCATATTATTCACGATTACTTAATTTCTTATCGGTTGATTCCCCTCCCCCTTTCGTGTAATTCTATTGATTGATTTAACAATGGTAAAATCCGATTCCTTTCTTTTATGTAGGAGGACTTTCATTTCGTTTCTGTATGCACTGATAATTGTACGCTAAATGCTACCGAAACAGCAAACAACTGTTTCCATAGACTCGGTATTATTTCATATTTCCTTTGGTGTTCAAGACTTTACGATGTTTCCCACGTTTATTTACCTGGAGACAAGTCTCTTTTTAATAGACCAAATAGAGTTTTAGAATTAAACTTTTATCACTAAGTTTTATCATATAATTAAATGTTTTGGGGTTTCTTGAATACAAAAATAAAATTTTCTGCGCTTGATCTGGGTTTTGTGTGTTTCTGATTATAGTTTGAGGTTTTGCGTTTTTCGGAGTATTTGATTAATTGTAATGAGCATAACTCAAAAACATATACTTAAACAAATTTAAAATTTGTGATTTTGGAGATTATTTAAAACTAGTATCGCCCAGTGGTCGAAACTCGACCATTTTTTTTGCAAAGCGAGGCAAAGCAAAGTTATTGCCTTGTCCTAAACGGAATGCAATTGCAACACAGCTGCGGCAGTTGTTTGCCAATATTCACTCAAACTGAATCAGCAGAGTTTTACTTAATGTAACTATTTCTCTCTGTAGATGTTAGCCTTTCCTGAAATGAGAGAAAATCGAAACGTAAAAACGCCCCTTGTTGTGTGAAACAGCCCAGACGCTAATAGGTACCATGTCAGACCAAGGTCCAACCAAGTATCAAATTCTGTTAAATTAATTCGATTGGTTCATAAAGTACAGTGTTTGAACAAAAAAAAAAAAGATATTTTTCAAAAATGGTCGAATTAAGTTCGGGAAATTTCAAAACGTGTAACTTTATCGAAAACCGAAAATCTAAAACATTTCTGAATCTTATATTTTCTACTTATATATGCAGAGGAAAGAATAATAAATCCACTTTTAAAAAAATAAAAATAAGTAGTCAATTTCACTAATTTCACTTAATTAAAATGCAAGGAAATCTCAAAACGTGTAAATTCATCGAAAACCGGAAATCAAAAGTTTTTATGAATCTTCTACTTGCTTCTTCTACCCACAAAAGCTAGCAATAAAGACACTTTTTTAAAAAATAAGTAGCCAATTTCAGTTAATTGAAACGTAAAGAAAGCTCAAAACATGTAAATTCAGCAAAAAACGGAAATCGGAATTTTTTCCGTATCGTCTACTTATACATGCAGCAGTTAGTAACAAATCCATTTTCCTTTTATTTAGTACATTAGTTCAATATTTATTGTTTAAATATTACCCTTTGAAATGAAATGTTTATGTTTACATTCGAAACTGGAAGTTTGCCATTTTTTTTTCTGGAGTTTTGTGATTTTAAATTAAAATTTTATCAATTTTACAGAAAAAATAACTCAATCAAACACATGTAGACAGTAACTTATATACACGGAGTAATATTAATAGGAGTTGAAGGTCCAATGGGAAAAAGCTACGAAACTGTGATCTAAATTTTTGGTAAATATTGAGGGCGCCACTTGTCATTCCTCCCTACCTCGGAGCGGATATACTGTTGTTTTCAATAGAATTTTGCTGGAGTACATTTAAAATTTTTTATTTTAAGCAATTTAATTTCTTTGTAAGTTCTTAAAACTGCATAATTCAGATGTTTCAAATAAATGCTTCATTCCTAGTTGTAAAACAGGCTACGATAGCGGTAAGAAAAAAAAAAAAAAAAAAAGCCCTAGGAGAAAAATAAAGTTCGAGTTCGTGTTTTCTTCACCTAAAGTAAGTTTATTTTTTTTTTTCTTTACAAAATTTCATCCATTCTCCTTCCTCCCAATTGTCTGTTTTAGCTAGCTTCGGTTCATAAGAATCGTCATTTTTTAAAAGCTTTCTTTCAAAGTAAAATTAGTATAAAATGGCTCTTAAAAAAAACATGTTGGTTAGAATACTCTATTTAATGAAATTTGCTTTCAATCGAAATTTTTTCAGCTTGACATTATTTTTAAAAAAATAATTAAAACGGGACATTTCCCCATTGAATAACATTGCGGAAGCTGGAGAGAAGGAAGGATTGCACGCTGGCGCCATCTGTAAACATTAGAAAACAACATCACAAAATTTCAGCGTTACCTTCTTCTCCTGTCTTTTTACTCCGTGCTTATATATAACTATACCCAAATACCGGAATTAAAATCGGCAGATAATTTCCGTTATTTTTAAATAATTTTTTACAAAAACTCAATGGACAATTAACATAGAAAATCTTTTACATCTGGCTCCATGGACAGACAGTGACGTCATCACTTTGCTTGCGTATAGTGATGCTGCATTATACAAATTACTGTGTCTATGGTTTTATTTGAGCTTTATGAAATTGCCAGATTTAACAACTTTCTACTTTTAGGTATTTTTTAATGTGAAGGAATACGTGTATAAAAGGGAAAAATGGGGGAAAATGCATAAAAAATAAATGTATTTTTAAATACCTTCTTGACATCGTAAGAAAATAATATTTGTATTCGCACCTTCCGGCTAACCATACCTTTCGAATGATACCATTTTCAACCGTCTACTCCCATAATTAATATGTTAAAAAGGGACAACAAAGTTTATGCTTGCCTATTAATATATAGATTACCACACTAAAGGTTTTACCGAGACTGATAAGTTTCAGCAACTGGTGGGGAGAAATTTTTATGAATAGTTTTGTGAATATAGGCACTTTAACCTTGAAGATGGTGTGTGATATGTTAAAGCAAAAGTTTATGTAAAATGTGTGTAAAGTAACACACAAGTTTTTTTATGTAACATTGCTGTATTTTTTTTTTTCTTTCTTTACACTGGTAGAACATGAAGAAACATCACGAAATTTTTTAGTAACTGTAAAATGTTTCGCAGATTTTATCTCTTTCTTGTAGTTAAGAAATCTCATGGAGAAAAGCCAATTAGAAAACGAACACGTTTTCCGAAAATAATAGGATGTTTTTAAAATTCAGCGAACAACAATATGTTTCTTCAGAGTAGATTCGCATTTTTCGCAGATTTAATCTTTTTCCTGTAATCAAGAAAACTCGTGGAGAAAAAAAAATCAAAGCAGTGTTTGGGGACTGCCGATAGAAGTGAAAACTAAGTAACTTGTGTATTGTATCGTCGAGCTATTAGATTATTATTTGCGAATTATTTTTGGTTTGTAAAGAAGTGTTTATGATCTGTATTATATGATTAGGCACAATATTTGTAGCTACCCAAATTAAATGAAATAAGCCTTATATTAGGTAAAAATATTGATTACTTATGAAATTATTTTAATTAGTAGCTGAGATACAAAAAAAAAAAAAAAACATCCAGGACACCTCAAAACGTGTAAATCTGCTGAAATCTCTAATTCCACTTTCGATTCTCATAGAAAGCCTTCGCTGACGATGACGCAAGTTTCATGATTTTTGTTCACCCAAAAGTGCTCAACACGCCTAAAGAAGTTTTCACTTCAAATGGAAAACCTTCTCTGACGATGACGCGAGTTTCGTGATTTTTGTTCACCCAAAAGTGCTCAATGCTCCTAAAGAAGTTTTCAATTCAACAATTAGAAAAAGAACACGTTTTTCAAAAATAATAGGACATTTTTTCTAATTCACAGAACAACAAAATATTTCTTCAGTGTAGATTTGTCCATAGTAAAATTCTGTCAATTTTGGGATTTTTTTCATTTTGAACATTTTATGTGCAACACTAGAAATCTAAATGTCCGAGATCACACACGATAATAACCATATTGATATCGATAGGGAACTAATACATTGGTTATCCTAGAAATAATTTGATTAAATTATACTTATAGTCGTTTATGATAAAGTTAATAATGTATGAATAATGTACTTAAGTATAAATGTAATTAAATAAAATGTGAACTATTCACATACCTCTTGATAATAAAAATAATAAATAATGGTTTACAAAAATTAATAGCTAAGAATACTTATTATTATAAACATGGAAATATACCCAATTTAGCTGATTTCAGATCATTTATTATTATAAGACTATTTAAAGTTAGTGTTTAAAAAGTCTAAAAATCTGTTTATTAAATGAGTTACAACTATATTAAATGTATTTTTTTTTTTTTTAATTAGTTCAAAATCAACCCATTTTTTAAACTAATTTTAACTGTCTAAAAAAAAATCTAAATTTACTGGATATAATATTAACGAACCTTTCCTTAATCATTTTAAAACAAAATTTGGGTAATTAAACAATTTATTGTAACGTTGTAAAAACAGAGATTCAAACAAGCCACTTTGCTTTATCTACCACTGCAGTTTTAAAACATTTGCAATTCTAAGATAACAAAGTATTTTGAACATACTAAAGGATTTTTCCAAATATTTTGTTTGCTAAGTATGTGGAGTTTGCGTTCCTGCAAACTTCATCTTAACTTAAATACTTATTTAGATTACTAAGAAAACCAGAGACTTGAATTGAACAAACAATAAGAGTTTATTTGAACCAGATTAATGGGAGGGCGGCCTGGTAATAAAACTTAGCTCAGTCAGCGTATTACTAAATCAAAATATATAAATCAACAATCTAATTATCTTAAATATCTCACCCGAGCAGATAGTCGAAGGTGTAAAGACGGTCGCACTCGTACTCCGCTACTATGACTTCACTATGGATCAGAGGATTCCCTTCGGACCCAACTTGACCTTTCCGAATGCTAGTAGTTGCGCACACCAACACTCATCACTACTTAACTTCACACAACTAAATCTCCACGACTCTACTTCCCGATATTCAGCAAAATGAGATTCATCACATCCACTACTATCCTCCAACATCCACACCATCTACTGAAACCATCTCTATTTTTATACTTCTCCCTACACCCTCCTTTCACTACATTTCAATCCGTTCTTTTAAAAATCACTTCCAATTTATCTAATATTCAAAATCTAAGTCTTTTATTGCAGCCCCCTGCCGACACAACACTAACTCGACCTCAACCTTCACCGAGTCACTGGCGACCAACTGATTTTAACTGTCCCAACTTTCTACTTTGCTGGATCCAACTTAATTAAAACAACTGTGGTGACGTTCTGACGTCTCAACCTCACAAGTATACGTAGTTATATTAATCTTCCACTTATTTATATTGAATACAATAAGATAATATGTACTTTTATTAAAACAAGTAAACTTAATAATTTCATTATATACGAAAAAAAACTAATAAACAGAATGTAAAAGACAAATTATGTATATATATACTTTCAGAATTAATCGAAACATCGTATGCAACATACAATAATTAGAAATATCTGGCGATTTAGAAATGGATACAGAATAACAATTACGTATACGATGAAATATTTTTCTGCTATCAGCGATATATTTATAGTTTGATAAAATTTAATTAGTTCGACAACGTAATGAATTGTTTACTTCGGAATACTAAAAAGACCACATTACGTCCTCACAAAACAAATAATAGCACTTTTTTTTTTTTTCATTGCTGCACTTTGTTTACCTAATATTATTAATCTTTTCTAAAAGTCAAAAGTTCTTTATTCTTGAAGTATTATTGTAAGTAATACGTTCTATGCGCAGAGAGTTGCTTTTCATGAATATTAGGTAAGATTAAATAATAAATTCTATTTAATAAAATATTTTCTATAAAATGTTTACGATTAGCATGATAACTACTCTATTTTTCTAAACAAATTTAAGGAAAGAATTGTAATGAATAATAAATCCGAATATAAAATTTTTGTTACATCTATATATTTTGAAGTTTCATGAAATTAATTTTACCCTTTTTATGAGAGTGTGTGTATGTATGTGCGAAAACGATAGTTTCTAAATGCGTTATATGTTTGAGCTAAATATTGGTACGCATATTGTAGGTCACCGTTGCATGAATTGTTTAAATTTTTTCGAATGTAAGACTTACAGCGGTACGCCAGTCGCTCGGTGACTACTGACCAGCGGTTTCAGTGGAGGCGACATCACGAGAACATATTAGCAAGAACACGTATTCTATCAAGAACGATCCGATCAACACCGGCAACATTCGGTCGTCCATTGAGCGTTACGGGGTTCAAATATAGGGCTGAACCACGGTCTTAACCTATCAGAAATGTAACAGCAGTTATTCAAAGCGCTGGTAATACGAACGAGGTAATCAAAACGCGTATTTAATGGCACCCCATACCATTACTTCAGTTGATGGCCTGTATGCAGCGACCATGGCTTCAGCTATCCTTGAATCTGCCTCACAGATAGAAACGCCTCAATGGTATGATAAACAACAAACTAGAAGAAGGAATGGAGTAATGCCATCGTTTAAGAAGAATAGCCGTTCTTTTTACAGCATCAAGATGCTTACGTCCGTAATAAAGCGGCTTCGAGAAGAACGCACATTGACAGCATGCATTCTACATTGTCACACTAGCCATCACCGAGAGCGGTAGTATTGGATAAACGTTTCAATCTATTCTTGTTCGCATTGCTGGTATTCTTAATAACGGTCATTACATTTCTATAACGTTAAGGTCCGTTACTCTGATTAATCTTCGAGGTCTGCATAACACTGCATTTCAGCATAACAATGCACAACCACATATTGACCGTTTTGTTCAACCCTTCCTTGGTACAGAACGTGTTCGACTGTTGTCCTGGCCAGCACGTTCTTCCGATCTCTCATAAACTACGATCACTTTCCAGTAACTATACGATCACTAAACTACGGCACGGGTTAAAGCAAGGAATTCTGTACTCATACATGCCATCCAAATGTTTTTTAATTCCATGTTTAGGCGTATAAGTAATGTTATTGCTTCTTGATATGCTGCTCTAGGTATAAATTTCTCAGGATCTATACTTCCAAATTTCTTAAAATTTAATATTTTTTTCATCTCAATATAATAAATATCATTCTCTTATTTGCATTCCTTACTGGTGTAGCAATTTTAATGCTCAGCAATCTATTTTGACTTGAAACAGTTGTTGCGACATTTTTGCAGTTTACTGTGTTTTCATACAAAGTAAGTCTACTACATCATGGCAATTCACAAAGTAGTCAGTTACAAAACGACAAATTACAAAAAATCATTTTTAAATATTCAGTAACAGTAACCAAAGCTAGCTGACATAATATTTCACCGAGAGTAGTTTGAACATCAGCAATTTTTGTATCAACTACATACTAATGTCTACATTCACTTTAAACAAATATTCTGTCACAACTAAATTCAATACATCTTCTAATAACAAGCTTTGATATACTCCATGCATCTCAGAGCTAACAGCTTTATAACACAGGTCTACAATTAAAGAGCTGTATAAGATGTTTTAATTCTTTCATATAGGCCCTGTCTTAAACAAACAGATATAGTAAAAAACAAGTTCCATTACATTAACTCCTTCTGTAAAACTCGTATTTTTAGTTTAATTTATAATTTCTACTCGCAATGAAAAAAGTAGTATCGTATTGTTGATTCTAAAAATAAAACATAATAATTATTTCTTACTAAGATAATATTCATAAAAGTAAATCAATCTATAAAATAATATAAATCTATATAAATAAAGAGAAGTGTCTGTGTGTCTGTGTGTGTGTCTGCGCTCTGGTGCTCACACTACTGATCGCAGAGCTTCCAGATTTGGCATACAGGTTCCTGGGACCCTGCAGGTGTGCACCTCATCGAGATTTTTTCGAATTTCGAATTTGAATTTTTTAAATTAATGTTTTTTCGATTTTAAATATTGGCTTCAATGTTTCATTCTTCAGAAATTTGTTTCGTTTGAAAAGTCTGCGTATCTTAGCAACGGCTATTAAACTATTTATTTATTTAAATTCATTTGACGAAGAAAACTTTTTTATTATATTTATTGAAATCAAATAGTTATACACATACAGTCGAAAAAATTAAACATAATAATTTTTTAGATTTTGGCATATAGGTAACTGGGATCCTGCAAGTGTGTACCTAATCGAGATTTTTTCGAATTTCGAATTTGAATTTATTAAATTAATGTTTTTCCGATTTTAAATATTGGCTTCTTTGTTTCATTTTTCATAGATTTATTCTTTTGCTTCAATCGTCTGCGTATCTTAGCAACGGCTATTACGCAACTTATTTTTATTTAATACATTCATTTGAAGGAGAGTTTTTTTTACTTTCCGAACACTATAGTGAGGAAAGTATTGTAATCATGTCAAAAATCCGAATTCGAGATTTTGATGTTTCTATACGTTTTGAGGTCCCCTGAGTCCGTTTTCACTATTTTTACGATGATGTATGTATGTGCGTGTGTATGTGTGTATGTATGTGTGTATGTCTGTGAGTGAACACGCTAGCGTCTAAACGCTTTGTTCGATTAACCTGAAAGTTGGTACGCATATTGTAAGTCACCATAGTACGAACCCTATAGATTTTGGTGAATCTAGCACTTATAGTTTTTTTACAGGGACACAAAGAAAAATTCTTTATCATTATGGCCTATGGGAGCAAAATCTTAAAAGTGCGATAGCATCTAAACGCCTTATTCAATTGAGCAAAAAATTTATACACATATTATAGGTCACAAATACTCAATCTGTATAGATTTTGGAGAATCTAGCACTTATAGTTTTTTACAGGGACACAAAGAAAAATTCTTTATCATTATGCCTATGGGGCCAAATTTTTAAAAGTGTGATAGCGTCTAAACGCCTTATTAATCTGAGCAAAAAATTTGTACACGTGTTATAGATCACAGTTGAACTAACTGTATAGATTTTGGTGAATCTAGCACTTACAGTTTTTTTACAGGGACACAAAGAAAAATTCTTTATCATTATGGCCTATGGGACTAAATTTTTAAAAGTACGATAGCATCTAAACGCCTTATTGAATTGAGCTGAAAAGTTATATGAGTATTATAAATCACTGTTGCACTAACTATAAGCATTTTGGTGAATCTAGCATTTATAGGTTTTTACAGGGACACAACGAAAAATTCTTTATCATTATGATCTATGGGCTCAAAGTTCAGTAGCGTTAAATAGAACATCGTGTAATAGATGGAGAAAAATACTCAAACACTCTATTATGGTTTTCTCTCTTTTGTTTGTTTAACAACTCCTCTTTCTTTACTTTATCTACAAAACTGTTAATTACTCAATGTTCGGAAAGTCGAGTGGAGTCACTCCAGATTTTTTTTTTTTTTTTTTTTTGTTATATTTATAGCAAACAAAATTGTAATGCAGTAGAAAAAATTAATTATAATTAGTTTTAAATTTAAAAAGTATTTATAACAGTTATGTTTAATTTTTTATAGTCGAACAACTTCTTATTTTTCATTTTTTAATTAATTCCTTTAAAAGAAAAAACTTTTATTAATTATTTTTTTTATTTACAGTATTTATCGGGGAAAATGTTAGTATATACATAGTAAAAAGGATTAAATTGATTAAAATTAATTTGTTTACATACATATATATATATATATATATATATATATATATATATATATATTAATCTACTTTTAATTTTATTTTATTTTATTACATTGGTCGGAATTAAATCATAATATAGTGTAAATAGCATGGGCGAAATACATGGTTCAAAACTAAAATATTTAATAGATGCTGAGATACAGTCATCTTTAAAATCGTAGTTCTTAAATAGTAGCAGATCCCCCCCTGTCGTCGATAAATATCCAGATTGAAGTGTCCGGGAGAGATCGTTCTGCAGGCATGGGAAACCTAGACCTGATGCAGTGCGGGCGGAAAAAAGCTGCCGTAGACAGCAGGTATCCGAAGCGAGGTTTGAAGCAATTTTAGTTACTTTTTTTTTTTTTTTAGTTTTTGTCTATAATGTGTTGTAAACACATAAATATTAATTCAATTCTTTCGGAAATTCATTTAAATATAGTGACCAGCGAAGCGGACGTAGCCTGCTAGTGTATAATAAAAGGAAAGGGGGGGGGGCGTGCGTGATTAGTGGAGCATCAAAGAAAAGAACAAAAGGTTTAACAAGCAAAAAGAGTGAACACAGAATGTTAAATATACAGGGTGTTTATAATGTCCAGGACCTAATTTGATATTTAATAACTCATAAAATAATAAAGATAGATTAAAATTAATAACATAAATGGTTAGATAGACTCAAAAAGTTTCATGACCCTTGTCAGTGAACTTCCACGTGTGCTCCCTTCGTCACACGGAGAATATCAGGTCGATAGTCAATTTCACGCCTGGTAGCGGCAAGCATGTCTGAATTAACCACATGCATCTGAAATTAACCACACGCGCAGACGATATTTACAAAAGTAAAGATATTCAAACCTGAAAAGAAAATATATGAGTCATTCCATCAATAAATGCCATAAGTTTGTTTATATCTTCATTATTTTATGAGTTATTAAACATCAAAATGGGTCCGGGACTTTATAAACACCCTTTAATATGAAGTGATTGCTTGTTTAATTATGAGAAATAACGTTTTAATGTAATAAAATTAATAATTTAATCGGTGATAATTTTATTATTTTTTAACCCCTATTGTCTTGTAAAAAAGCGTGCGTGACGGTGGAAATTAAATTTATTTTTGGATTCATCATCCTAAAAAATCGTAAAAACTGCAAATGAATACAATAAAATAAAAATGAAAAATAAAAAACATACAACTGACTTTTTTTTTTTTTAAGTACGATAGGACTATAGTTTTCAGACAGACAGTTTGCGTCGCTCTCATTAGTTGTGTTTCGTCTTGAATATGTCAGAATGTGTTTCCATTTAGAAACAAGTTTAAAAAAAAAATAATAAACAAGAAATAAAAAATCAGGCAGTACGCATCGATTATTAACACTTTCCAGCAGTATGTACTTGTTTTATCGTATAACTTCCATTCTTCTTTGCCTGCGGTATCACACAACGGACACACAAAAGAGCTGAAAGGCATACAGATACATTGACTTCATAATCACTTTAAACATTGTTAGAAATTGTTAAAAATACTTAATGCAAAAGAAAATGCAGCCCTTAATGAATATTTATATTTTTGTGTACCCTATAAATCTAAAGGTTAACCTTATCGTATTCTGTAAAAAACATTAGCATATTAACAATAAATGTCAATTGCTGTAGGATTTTCACAGCAGAAAGTTATTTAAATGTGATTTATGTATCGGCTTTTTTTTTTTTTTTTTTTTTTTTTTTTTTTTTGGAGGGTGTGGGGGGGGGGGGTTGTATTTGCACACAAACTAGTTCTGTAGAACTTCTTAATGCCATTATGAATAGAGAATATTCCACAGTAAATTTGAATAACATGTATCATATTTTAAAAATTATGAAAATATTTTCAGACGCTAGGGGAAAGCAGACGGATAGATAGACATAAGTACAGTCTGTATACAAACCAGTGGGGGTATTTACTTCATTTAGACTTCACATCTGATAGTGAACTTGAATAACATATTTCAATTTCACTAAGATTTGTGTAAAGTAAAAGTATTAAAATGTGGTTTATAAAAATACCTTTCACAGAACACAATGCTTTGGAATACTTTCGGGTGTCCCTATACTCAAACGAGCAGAGGTATACCCTCCATTTTCAATAGGGAACATTCGATAGTGAACCGGAATAACATATATGAGTTTCAAGAAATTACATGACTATTTACGGGAGTTAGAGCGCGGAGAGGCAGACAGACAGCTAAACCAAAGTCATTAACACTTCTCAGTCTTATTGGAAAGTGATAAAAATTAAAAATTAAAATTCAGATAAAACCTGTAAAAAGAATTTTAAGCTATGAATACAGTAACCGTTGCTGAAGAACGCAACATCATATTTTTTTAAAAAAAGAGTAGATTTTCCATTTACTTATTTATTTACACTTTTTTTTTTTTTTTTGTATATTTAGACCTATTAAATTTTTTTTTTCTTTTCCTCCCGCATCAAGTAAAATATAAACACTCCTGCTGAAAAGTTTAGCAAAATGTGCAAACGATCAGAAGTTTTTTTTTTTTTTTAACTTATCTCTCATTGAAATGTTTTTAAACATTGGGTATTTAAAAAAGTGAGTCTTCCTCTTGTTTTCCAGTGAAGATTGGTTAAAGACAAAATTTAGGGGGCCGGTGATAAATTAAGCAAAACCAATAAAGTTTGTGATCACCCTGCATCTTTAAGAGAACAAAATGATTTGTAACATTCGAATATGTTAATATAGACCAGGTACAATTTGTGGATAAATTTGTGTGACGATACCATGTTAAAAAAAACGGAGATATAAGCATTTATTGTAAAATAATAAAAAAAAAAGCATGTTTTTTATCTGTAATATACAGAGTTTTAAACGAAAATTATTCCCTCCTTCAATTTATTTGATAAAAGACTTTTTGAAACAGTTATACTGATACCGGATTACAATTATCTTAAATATATCATGAAATATGAGCATTTCTATGAAAAACACTTTCACTGCGCACGCGCGGAAAATAGAAAAAATTTTATTACGTAGGTTGAAAGCTGGATATATTGAGCAACTTTGATCAAAAGTTCGTTTGAATAAAGGAAACATTAAGCAAATTGTCGGCAAAAAAACGAGCTAGGTTTTAGGTATTTTTCAAGAGTTGAAATTTCCTAAGGGGTTTTCACATGCCGCGTAAATAATTTGAAGATCCAATTATTTCAATCACGCTCCAAAAGTAGTTTTTTGTGAAAAAACCGTTATAGTCTCACAAATCTTAGTAAATAAAGAAAAATATGTTAAAGTTGCAAGCTTATAAGGGGTTTTTCCCCAAAAAAGAACTTTTTCAAAGTGGTTAAATAATTGGATATTCAAATTATTTACGTAGCATGTGAAAAACCCCTTATGAAATTTTATCTCTTGGAATGTACCTAAAATCTAGCTCGTTCTTTTGCTGACTTTTGAAAAAAGTTGCCTAATTTATCTATCTTTTAACCTATGTAATAAAGAATTTTCTATCATTCGCACATGCACAATGGAAATGTTTTTCATAAAAATGCACATATTTCTTGAAATATTTAAGATATTTGAATTCCGTTTGCAGTATATTGATTCAAAAGTGTTTTTCCAACTTGTCTGAAGGTGGGAATAATTTTCGTTAAAAACTCTGTATATTATAAATGAAAACATGTTGATTTCGAATGCTTATATATCCATTATTTAATATGCTATCTTCACACAAATTCATCCACAAATGGAACTGGATCTATATTAACATATCCTAAAGTTACGGATCATTTCGTTCTCTTAATGATACAGAGTGATCACAAACAATATTGATTTTGCTCAATTTGTTACCGCCCACCTAAATGTTGTCTTAAATCAATCTTCACTGAAAAACATGAGGAAGACTCAGTTCTTTAAATACCCAATGTTTGAAAACATTTCATCGAGAGATAAGTTTTTAAATTGAAAAAAACTGATCGTTTGCAAACCGTGCTAAACTTTTGAGCAAGACTGTATATATGTAATGTAACGTTATTCTTATTGATCTATGTGGTTTCGGTGATCTTATATCTGTTGCTCGGCTTCCACTATGTTTTAAAATATTATTAATATATATATATATATATATATATATATATATATATATATATATATATATACAGTCGAACTTCGTTAACGTGAATCTCAAGGGGAATAAAAAATTAATTCTTGTTATCAATAGTTCATGCTATCAGTAACTAAGAAACTAATCTTCATTTTAACGGGGAATGTGAAAGCAGTTTCTGTTACAAGTAATTCATGTTAAACGTGTAGGTTCGACTGTATCTATATATATATATATATATATCTTTATATATATATTTCTTTTGTGCGTGTGTATGTCACTGAACTCCTCCTAAACGGCTGGACTGAGTTTAATGAAATTTTTTGTGTGTCTTCAGGTGGATTCGAGAATGGTTTAGATTTACAAATGAAAGTTGTAACTTAATTAGTTCTTTTTTAATTAATTTTTAACCAACTCTTTCAACAACTTTTTCACCTAGATGGCGTGAGTTGTCGTAAACACGATGTCAGAATTTATTTAATGTTGAAATGAAAAATGAATTTTTAACCGTATCTTACGAAGTGTTTAAAATATTTTTTCAAAGTTAATATTTTAGAATCGTAAACACGATGTCAGAATTTATTTAATGTTGAAATGAAAAATGAATTTTTAACCGTAAGTGTTTAAAATACTTTTTCAACGTTAATATTGTTAAAATGTTAAAATTAGTTAAAATGGTATATTCTTTTAAAAAATTCGTCAATATCCGACGGAGTTATTTTATGTTAAAATGAAAAATGAATTTTTAGGCCATTATCATTTGTGCAGATGGAAAATGTACTAAAAGTTTTCCGAAAAATTTCACGATCACAAATGTTGACGGATATCCAATATATCGTCGAAGAAATCCCGATAATGGCGGACAATCTTATCATCTATGGCGGTCATCTATGTCAACAACATAGATATTGACATTGATAACCGTTGGGTGGTCCCATATTCGCCTCTGCTGAGCAAAACATTCAATGCTCATATTAATAGCAAGAAATTCAAACTTCTTCACACACCATAAATTTTAAATCAGCACAACCGGTTTCGAAAGGACGTAGCCTTTCTTCATCAGGTGCAAACACGTGCAACTGCCTTGGAGGCAAAGGCAAGACTGAAAGCAGGACAAAATCCAGAGGGGGAGGAGCAACACAAACAACCAATAGGAAGCAACATGCAGGACAGGACCAATCAGAGAGGAACACACGTACACACACACCACAAAATGAGGAGGGAGGAAAGGAGTAAACAATTATTATTATTTTTTTTTTCAATAATATTAAACTAATAAGTAAATTTAATAAAATTTATCCATTAATTATTATTATTTTTATTTAAATTAGAATTATTTTATTATAACTAATATGAAGTTATAAACATAATGAAGGAAATTATTTAATTGAATTAAACAAATTTTTCCAGACTGTAGACAGCAAAGTGGAATCAGATATTTCATTGACAATTTTATCACGATTAAGGTAAATTGCTAAATTTTCTAAAAAATCCAGTTCGGAACGTGTTTGGCATGAAAGATAATTTTGGCACTCTTAAAATTAAAACTATGATCAAATTCCCAACTGTGCTTCGCAATAGAAAATTTAGAAATTTCTTGATTAACAACATACCGAGAATGTTCACGTAAACGACATTCAAGATTTCTTTTAGTTTGACCAATATAAGATAAATCAGTTATTACAAGATACATTATAGATACCCCATTTTTGAAGCTCAGGAACAGGGGATTTGGTTGAAGGGAATTGGAATTTATAAAATTTATGGTGTGTGAAGAAGTTTGAATTTCTTGCTATTGTCTGTACGCCAGTTTTTTTAATTTATTTTTGGTGCTCATATTAATGTTCAGTTCTGCAGTTCAGTGAAGAGCATCAAATACATTTGCAAGTATGTGAATAAAGGCAGTGATATGGCTGTATTTCGAGTAGAAAATACCAATGTGAATGCTCCTCCGGTGAATAACAACGACGAAATCTCACTTTACCAAATTGGCCGGCACGTCAGCTCCAATGAAGCTGTTTGGCGTATCTTTGGTTTCCCAATTCATGAACGGGATCCAGCAGTTCTTCATTTAGCCGTCCATCTTGAAAATGGCCAGCGCGTATATTTCACGAGCGAGACAGCGATTGATCGTGCTATAAATCCACCAAAAACTACACTCACCGAATTTTTTGAATTGTGTAATCGTGCGGATGCTTTTGGTGCTTTCGCACGGACATTACTCTATTCAGAAGTACCACGCTATTTCACATGGGCTCCAACAAAAAAGTGGATGCCCCGCAAGCAAGGCACGCCGATTGATGCATGTCCCGGTTTATTCAAATCAAACACCTTGGGACGAGTATTTACAGTCAATCCAAGGCAGACTGAGTGCTTTTATCTTCGACTGTTATTGGTTAATGTCATCGGCCCTTTGTCATTTCAAGATTTACGTAAAGTGAATGGACAACAGTATCCAACGTATAAAGATGCATGCCTTGCACTCGGCTTGCTGGAAGACGAGAACCAGTGGGAGTGTATGCTTGCTGAAGTAGGACTGAACTGTACAGCAAAACAAATTCGTCTACTATTCGCTATAGTGTTGACTACATGTTTCTCGGCCCGAGCAGAGACATTATGGGATAATCACAAAG
Organism: Salticus scenicus; assembly: GCA_963930645.1. Classification (NCBI taxonomy): domain Eukaryota; kingdom Metazoa; phylum Arthropoda; class Arachnida; order Araneae; family Salticidae; genus Salticus; species Salticus scenicus. The sequence continues at coordinate 128,491,740 of OZ005655.1, read as the reverse complement.
ATTCAATGACTGATGATATATTGCATCAACATCGTTCACGGTGCAGCGATCAAACGATAGTATTCAGTGACGCTATGTACAATGAAGCATTGATTGCTATTGAAGATCTTTGCATTATCATTGCCAACTTACCACTCAGTCATTTCGGTATGCATTCAGCAAATCGAAATGCATCTGATTTATTAAGCACTGAATTGAATCGTGAACTACAATACAATACTGTAGAAATGGCAGCGATTGTTGCTCGCAATGTCCCACTAATGAATGAAGAACAAAGAACCATTTACGACCGCATCATGCTCGCAGTTTTGGCAGGACAAGGTGGATTCTTTTTTTTTTTTGGGGGGGGGGGGGGGGTGCACCAGGTGGAACTGGCAAAACATTCCTTATTTCGCTAATTCTCGCCGAAATACGATCAAATAATGGCATCGCATTGGCTGTTGCATCATCTGGCATTGCGGCAACTTTATTGGATGGAGGCAGAACAGCTCATTCCTTATTTAAACTGCCACTAAATATTCAAAATAACCCAGACGCAGTGTGCAACATAAAAAAACAATCGTCTATGGCCACAGTGCTGAAATAGTGTAAAATTCTTATCTGGGATGAATGCACTATGGCACACAAACATTCGATTGAAGCGTCGAACAGGACATTGAAAGATATAAAAAACAACGACAAACTCTTTGGCGGCACTCTGTTACTCTTTTCAGGTTATTTCAGACAAGCACTTCCCGTTATTCCGCGTTCAACATACGCTGATGAGATCAACGCCTGCTTAAAATCATCGTCATTGTGGCGTAATGTTGAAAAAGTACAACTGAAAGTAAATTTGTGCGTTCAAAAGCTTCAAGATCCATCCGCTGAAACATTCTCAAAACAATTGTTAGATATCGGCGATGGAAAAGTTACTACAGATGAAACTGGATGCATAAAATTACCGACCGATTTCTGCACAATCATTGATTCTCAAGATGCTCTTATTGACCAGATATTTCCCGATGTACACAGACGATACACAAATCATGAGTGGCTGGCAGAAAGAGCAATTTTAGCAGCAAAAAATGTGGACGTCAACGAATTGAATCTCAAGATACAACATATGTTACCAGGAGACTTGGTGTCATAGAAATCTAATGATACAGTTTGCGATGCCACCGAAGCTGTAAATTATCCAACAAAGTTTTTAAACTCATTGGATTTACCAGGCATGCCACCGCATATTTTACAACTGAAGGTTGGATCTCCGGTTATTTTGCTTCGTAATTTGAACCCACAACGGTTATGCAACGGCACGCGATTAGTCATAAAAAAATAATGAAAAATGTTATCGAAGCCATCATTTTAAATGACAAATTCCGAGGTGAAAATATATTACTACTGCGAATTCCTATTATACCCACAGATGTGCCAATTCAATTTAAACGCCCTCAATTTCCAATTAGATTGGAATTTGCAATGACTATCAATAAGTCTCAGGGCCAAACGATGTCTGTCTGTGGCTTAGATTTGAGCACATCATGTTTTTCACACGGAAAATTATACGTGGCCCTCGAGTGGGCAAACCATCCAGTTTGTTTGTATTGGCGAAAGGTGGGATAACAAAAAATATTGTACACTCTGTTGCATTAAGGGATTGATATTGTTTTTTAGTAATATTGTTATAAGTAGCGATATGTATATAATTTAAAAGAATCAATTTTAATAAATTAAAAAAATAAATGATTTGTGTTTTGTTATTTTTATATTCTTTCACCGTTCACAGCGCTCCATACATCTTCCACTTATATACCACATCCTTACACACTTACAATAAGTTAGTTATTTTTTTCTAGCAAAATATTCTTTAGAAATAATTTATATGACAAAACAACGTTTGTCGGGTCAGCTAGTATATATATATATATATTGAAAACCTTTTCAAACATTGAATAGATGAAAAACAAGAAACATTAAATAACATGAAACAGAAAAAATACAAAAAATACAAAAAAAGATCACGAATATCAAGCAACCTTAAATTGAATCATGCAAATTCATTACGTTTTCAAGGGTATAGAATGAATATTGCATGTAAAATAGGTGTTATTCCTGTCTTGTTGTAGGCAAATTGCTGAACATTTACAACAAGCTATACCCAATAACACCCAAAAAAAAAAAGAAAAAGTTTAAACTAAAAGAATAATATGTGAAAAACAAAATGAGAATCAAACTTATTTAAATTCAAGCAGCAATTTCAAAATTATTAATTGAAATACTAATAATAATAGTTAAATGAAATACTAGTAATAATTAGTAAAACTAAAGTTTAACATACATTACACATGAAAAACTGGTATAAGTAACTTGATCACTAAACAAACATGTGGCTATATACAGTTAAATTCACAATTAATTTTGGAATCGTATTAAATAACTGAACGATTAATTTATTTTTGGAACTGTATTTGTCAACTGAACGATAAAGTTGAGTGAACTGTTTGATTTTTAATAATTAACCTAAAAGTGATAATTTAAAATTAAATTTTGATTAAAAATTGAAATTAATTTGATTTACGAAAATTTGGAAACTCAAAAGTGTCATAACATAAAATAACATAAGAAAACATAACATAAGAAACATAAAATCAAACTAGTGAGTAAGTAGCACCATCTTTTGGAGTGTAAAAAAAGTAATGACCCTATTTTTTTTTTTTTTTTTTTTTTTTTTTTTGTGTGTGTGTGTGTGCTGAATAAAATCTAATCAAATGCTATCATTTAAAATCCAATTTAGAGTTAATAAAAGAACACAATGCAATATGTAATTAAAATAGAGGTTAATTTTTTAATTTAATTTATATATAATAAAAGTGACAAAAGCTGTGTGGAAGTAATGAGACAGATTTAGTATAGGACCTACTTGGCGAATTTTGAAATTTGGCATTGAAGTAAATCGGATGTTTCACTCCAAGTTGTTTACTTACGCAATTGAGGTAACTATTTTAATTTATTGCCAAAATGACAACAAAAATTTTAATTCGCCAAGGATATTCTATACTAAACCTACACCAAACAAATTTTAGGAAATGAAGAATGAACCGTTGCTAAGGAACGCAACACATTTTTTGCATGCCTTTATACTCGTATGAAAGAATAGGCAAAAAAAAGGTCTTATTACAATACATTAAGATCTGTTTTGTACAAAATTTCACACCTATTACTTAGAAAATTAAAAGAGGTTTCGTTTTATAATTTATTTATTTATTTATTTATTTTAGAGACTGTGTAATTTTCGAGAAATTATTATATTTTAACGAAATTTCAAAACTATCTGTTCAAGAATCTCATGAGATTAGTTATAAAATTATATACTTTACAAACATAATTGAATTAGTTTAATGCTGATCACACTTTTTTAAAAAATTTCTATTATAAAATGATTTTAATATAAAAGTTGCGTCTAAATGAAAAGGTACATCATAAACTATTTATTCGATTGAAAAAAAATGAGGATACAATTTACGTTTCAAAACTTTTAAATAAGCACGTTTTACTTGCTCAAACGAAATATGTGACACTATTGAAAAATTCAACTCCCTAAATCACTCTAACTGCAGTTTAAGTATTGAACTTCTTTGCAATTTTAGCATATTTATCTGAGGAGAATTTTAAACGAGTTCATTCAAAAACCATTCATAATTGCGAAAAGTGGAGAAAGTTCGAAATAACTTTACTGTATACAAACCTTAAATCATGGACAGAATAAAAATGAATAATGCAGAGAAAATTTCGAAAGTTTAACTGTCAAGTTTGACAAATTACCACGTCTTCTTATTAGATGCAGATAATGACATTAATTTTACACTCTAATGGCATCTTTGCTATAATGATATGTCTAGGGAAAAATCTTGATATCATATAATTAAGATATGCATATTTTTATTGTGATATGTTTGAAAGAATTAAGTAAAGTCAGTTTTGGATGAAAACCATACTTTTTTTAACGGAAATATTTTAAATATAAAACATCTGTACAATTATATATATTTAAATATGTTGTACATGTTATAGTATAATTATAAACTAGCAAACCCGTGCGAAATATTCGCACTTTATTTCTTTTCTTATTTACCTTTAAAATTTGAAACTCGTAAATGTCGTACCAATTTCACCACCTAATTAAAATTTTAATTTACCAGAAGCCAAATTATTATTAAAACCAAATTAATATTGTACAATAGTGAAACCAAAATCATTCAAAGAAAGGTTTCCAAATAAAATTCATGGTTCATGACCTAATTTTCATACTTCCACAGGCAGTACAGTTAAAATATAGGACTCCCACGACGCCTTTTAAATTTTTGTCGCCATATTGGTGATGACATTTTATTAATTTTTGTATAATTATTTTTTGTTTAAATATAAATAAATAAATAAATAAAATAAAATTAATTAATTCCTATCATAATATATATCTAACGTGGACCAGTTACAATTATTTTTTGTCGAAAGGATACGATAGTGGTGAAATTGGATGAAATTAATAAAATACGCGAGGATAAAAAATAATATTTAAAAATGGGCAATATTTAAGCACGCGGGCTTAAATCAATAAACTAATGAGAAAAAATGACGACATTTGTATGATGACGTTATTCTATGGAAAAATGTATTTTTTAAAGTTGCTTCTTCAAAATCTTTGCAAACGTCATTTTAAACCTAGCAATATTTTAAAGATCTATGCCAAAATAAGAATTATTATCATATACTTTAAAAACGCAATCATAAAAAGTATAATCTAAATAAGGTTTATGTATATATATATATATATTTATTTATTTATTTAACAAAAAATTATGCCAAACTAAATAAAATGTCATCGCATTCTTGGCAATAAAAATTTAAAAGGCGTATGGGGGCACTTTACTAAAACAGTACTGCCTGTGGAAGTATGAAAACTGGGTCTTCAACCATGAATTTTATTTTGAAACTTTTCTTTGTTAGTTTCACCATTGCACCATATTTATTTGGTTATAATAACAATTTGGGTACAACTTGCAGGTTGGTCCACAATCCTATTTGGCAATTTTCTTTTGGCGCCGTTTTGAACAATGACGATGTTGTTCTGGATTCTTTGCAACATTTGTTTAAGTTTGGAACTCATGGCAACCATATTTCCAAAAAAAATCGCATTTCGCCATAATTACTGAAATAAAATTGCCATACAAAGTTGTGAACCAATTTGCAAGTTGTTCCATAATTTGGTTTCTGATAAATTAAAATATTTATGTTTCAAATTTTAAAGGTAAATAAGAAAAGAAAAAAAAAAAAACGCGAAAGTTTCGCACGGGTTTGTTAGTTTTGATTATATTTTTTATGATTGTGTTTTTTAGTCAATTTATGACACAAATGTTCATACTCTGTATATATCTTTAAAATATTGCTGGGTTTAAAATGACGCCTGCAAAGATTCTGAAGAAACAACTGTTAAAAATTCATTTTTTCGTAAAATAATCTCATTAGACAAATGCATAGATATAGTAATTTATATAGATCTATCATCCCATTGTTATCATGCAAAGATTTTTAATACCGAAAAATTTTTTTGGCGTCAGCCATATAGTGGTATTAGAACTCGGCAATCGTAATAGAATAGAATGTTGATGAATTTCCAAAATGTCGAAGTATTGCGTCTTTTAATTCTTCTAATAAATTTGTGAAAAAAAAAAATGGGATAAGTCATCATAAAAGTAAATTATATTTGACTAAGTTATGAAAAATATAATTTTTATAATCCGTTGCTTTATTATTATTATGAAATAAAAATTGTTTTGATTTTTAATGGAATACTTTTTTTAAAGTTTGATATTTTTTAAGATTTTATATTATTAAGTAATAAAGAATTTTCAAAATTCTTTTAAATATAGTTAGGAGCGACGTAGGTAAAGAACGTTAGTTTTAGTATATATAAAAAGTGTTTAATTCTAAATATTATCTAAATTAATAAATATAGTAAAAAAAAAAAGGAAGAAAGAAAAAGTAAAATGAATTTGAAACTGTATCTGCAGTTTTTCGTTCACCTTTAGTATATAAATTATTCATAAATTGTATTTTCTAAATTATCTAAGGATATTCACTTGGAGAAAGACGGCCATATTGTGGACTTTTCTCCGAGTAAAAAGGAATCATTTTTTCCCCTCAGTGATCAATCTATGTCTTATTACTATATCTATGAACAAATGTTGTTATTTTTTCTTATTAGCCTATTGAGCTAAATTCGCGTGCTTAAATATTGTCCATGTAGGGGAGACCGGGGCAAGATGACTATGCTAACAATTTTTGTTGTTTATTAATTTATTTTTAAGGATAGTAAAATTAATTTTACATGAACTGTTAGAGTAGTCCTTTGTAGTATTAAATATATTTCCATTTAATTTTTCAAATAAAAATATTAAAGGATAATTTTATTTTTTCATAACCTTAACAAATCGTCATCTTGCCCCAGTACTGGGGCAAGATGACTTTGGCCTTGGGGCAAGATGACAACACTGAAAAAGGTTGAACATATTTTATCTTTTGAATATGTTACACGGTTTAACAAATGATAACTGTGTTTTTACATCTTACAAAGTATCAAACTAAGCGTAATGCATTGTAACGTAATGTTGAAGTGTTTAGTTGTGTAGCTAACAATAGTCACAAATAAAAATGCCATTTTCATAATTGGAACATTCCTCATGCCACCATTCTTGGCATTTACAGCACTGGATCCATTCTTCTGTTGGAGGGTCACAATATTCCTCTTCACAAGCAGGACATTCTTTGAAGTTGATGCAACTGGACTGTTTGGCCTGGATTTTATAGACTTAGGCCTACAGGAACTTAGTTTGAGTTTTTTTACTCCCTTTTTAGATTCCCGAGCTTCTTTCCTCTGTTTTTTTAAACCTTCCTGTTCTTCCTTGTGCTTTTCCCTTTGTTCTAACATTTCTTTGATGAGTATGCTTGTAAGAATGCTTGAGCTTAGTTTTTTGCTTTTTATTTTCTCGCACTGTGTTGCTTTAGGCAATGGTTTGAAATCAAAAACGTTAACAGGCTTCTTTGGTGCATCGGAATCAGCATTTGCCATAAGTTCTGGTTCTTCTGGAGGGTTTATATGTTGGTTTTCTACTACCAGGGTCTGAGAATTAGCACTATTATTCTCAGTTTCATCGCCAACAACATCATGGTCAGTAGTTTTTTGCAGCAGCAAATTCATGTTTGCTAAACACAAGAGGATTATGAGGCTTGATCCCACATTCTTTAAACCCTTTAACGGCATTTCCAACTGTAGCTGCTTTGAAGTAAGCGGTGCTCAAAAGCTCTCCAATATTTTTGTCTGTGATAGTTTGTCCTGGAGGAGTGACCATAAAGTTGTCACATGCTTAGCTATAGTAGGTTTTTAATGGGCTGAAAAATGACACATCAAGGGGCTGGAGACGATGTGATGTGTGGGGCAGCAACCCAACCATGATGATGTTTTTCTCTCTGCAATATAAGATAGCCTGCAAAGTTATATGTGAGTTTTGTGATTGTCAATAATCAACAGAGCAGGAGATTCATTGCTTGGTTTCACGTGAAGATAAAAGTGCTTCAAAAAAGAGAAAAAGGTGCCCTCATTGCTCCAGCCATTATCACTACAGTGGCCTACAGTTCCTGGTGGGACTCTTTCTACAAGTTCAGAAAGTATTCGTTTCGGGGCAAGATGAAGAGCTCGTCATCTTGCCCCGGACTGCCTGTTTAAAAATATTCGTTTTCATTGCCATGAAGGAAGGCGATTAATTGACATTTATTCATGGTAATAGGTAGTATTTAAACTAAGTTACTCATAAATATTAAAGAGAAACTATATATCTTACCAGTAGCTCTAGCAGAGCTTATTTACACATGCATAAAAGTTATAACGTGACAGCGGTAAACAATCAAAGCTTCACAACTAACACAAAAATGGCGATTTCAGCGTTTCTATACTATTGTTTAACGAACGGCCGATAGAAGAGCCAGTAGTGCCCGACTGAGGCTGCCACCTAGTGGAAAACGGAAAAATTAAGACATTCGTTATCTTGCCCCGCTCTTCATCTTGCCCCGGTCTCCCCTATAAATATTATTTTTTTATCCTCACGTATCGTATCGTTTCGACAAAAAATAATTGAAACTGGTCTACGTTAGAGAAATATTATATATATTATATACTTCAATGTAATTTATGCACAATATAACAAAATGTATTGAGAAATATCTTGTTTATAATTTAGTCTTTTTCTTATTTTTAAATGAACCAGTTCGTTTAGAGGGCATACGCTTATTATCGAACTGTTTAAATTAAGATTTTTTTTTTTTATGTCTAATGAAAGATGTGTGCTGATTTCATTAGAGAATTTGTTTAATTTTAAATATTTGTTAATTATAATATATATAGTAAATGAAAGGACAATTTTAACTTTTGCTAAACAGAAATAGGTTGTTTTGTCCCTGTACCCCAACTTTGTAAAGTGTGTGAATATTTTGCGTCAGCGCATGAATAATCCAAAGATAAATTTGACATTCAGTTAACATATTTATATTATGTGTATGGGGGAGGGGTAATTTTTAATTATCCTAAATATGCAGTTAAAACTAAAAACTTTAATGTGTTTTGACGAATACTTTGATTAAATGCATTATTTTATGTAGAATTAAAGTTTTTACTTATGGATAATCTAAAAATTTGTTTCTCATTCATTTCGATGGAAAAAAAAATTGTCTAAATAAATAAATAAATTTGGAAGTAATTTCCCTGTTCAAAGTAGTCGTCGGTCCAGCCATTCAGAGTTTCAGATTTTTTTTTTTTTTTTTAACCCATGTGAATATGAGCTAGAATCTCTTAGATAGAATCTTAAAATTGCATAAATCGGATTACCAGACCTGAAGCAAGACCAATGCACACAGGAAATGAATGCTTGGGGGTAGGAATTGGGTTTAATTCTTTAAAAGCAGGCGGAAGTAGAGTAGTTAAAATGAAAGGATTTGTATCTTCATTTATCAAGCAACCTAAGAGAAGAATAGTGAAAATACTCAATCTATGGTTGGCCTTGAGCCGCCGCTATTGAGGAAAGAGTTTGTAATTCGTAAGCAAAACCGGGAAGAGAGAATTCATAATCCAGTAACTGTGTTTGGATTAAATATTAACACACATTAAGAGAAAAAATAAATGCTACTCTGAGGATAAATTTGCAGAAATAAATCTATGCTGACTGAATGTCGTTGGTGTCTTTACTTTATGATAATTCAGTGCTTTTTCTGGCTAATATATATCAATTTTTTTTTTTTTTTTTTTTTTTTTTTTTTTTTTGTCTTTTTTACGCGTGTGACTGCAGTTTTTTATTTATTTATTTATTTATTTATTTTTTTGTATACTTATTTTTTTGTATGTATCTGTTTTCAGTTTTTACCATGAAAATGTGGTGATAATTCTTTCAGCAGGATATGAAAGTAATGTCAATGATTACGGGATATAATTATAATTGCAACTCGCAGGAAATGAAATTGAGCAACTTAGTTTATTTTTGTATATTTACGCATGTATAAGATAAATCCATACTACTATAGAAAAGAGCAAAATGAAATCATGCATCACTCGTAAATTGTGACACACTTTCTTATATATGTTGAAATAGAAACGACCTGATTGGAGAAAACTATTAAAATATGTAAAAAAGAAATAAATACATAAATATTTTTAATTTTAATTTTTCTTAATTTCTTTTATTATTCTATTTATTTATCTACTTATTTTGGATACATACTTTTGGAGTAAAACTGCATTAAAAAAAGTCTTTTTTTTTTCTAAAATTAAGTGTTATTATATGAAAACGGTTTAAAATTTAACAAGCGTGCTTAGTATTAGCCTTGGTATACATAACACACTTAGTAAAAGATAGGCAACTGAAAATAATTATTTTATCAATAATTGCATTACGTATAAAACATACAAGTTTTGCTTTTAAAAACAAATTTTGAAAAATTAGGAAAACTTCTAATACTTTAAATTATTTTAAAATTAGTTAAATGTGTAAAATTATGTTTTATAATTTAAGTATATTTACCTGTAAGAAGATTTGAAAGCTATTATTCGAAACCTATTCATAACTATGTAAAAGTAGAAAAAGTTTATATAAAATTTATATAAAATTTATATATTATAGAAAGAATAAATACCAAGAATGCATGGAAATTTTAGATTCCATCAAGCATGACAAATTACCACGTCTTCTTATTAGACGCAGATAATGGCGCTAATTTAACAGTATAATGATATCTCTGCTATTATGAGCTGCCTTAGAAAGAATGCTAATAGCGCGTAATTAAGGGAAGCATATATCTTCGAAATAACTGGATAATGTGCATATTGCGTGAAAATAATTTCTTAAAAAATTGCAAACAGTACGGCTGCTTAAAAAGTAAAACTTTCACATTTTATTTCATACTTTTTTAGAATGTTCAATCACTAGAACTTTTAAATACTAACTATACGTTTGTTTAAATAGATTTCCGTTAGTGTTTTATAGAATATTTTGAAAGAAATCTATGTTACTTATAACTAGTACAGGAATAATAGTATATACTTATACAAACAAGCATACTAAAATGCTTTAATTTAGTATTTACTTAGTTTTAGAATATTAAATTCGTGTTTTTTTTTTTTTTTTTTTTTTTTGTATACATCATTGCCGAAAATAAAAATTTGAACATAGAGAGCGGAATGTATATCATAATACCATGATTCTTTGGGAAAGTCATCTCAAATCATGTCATCTGGATTTACTTAGGAAAAAAAAAAAAGGTAAAGAGTATTATATTCATATTCACTAGCAGATGGAAAGTTCAAACTACAAGCGTGATATTTTCATCATTATCAAAGAATTAGAAAGGAATAATTCCATTAATTTGTATAAAGTCTTGTTGCCATTGGCAACGTCTTCTCCGCCATCATTATATCGCTTGCTGTTCCTTACTGACTATAGCAACGCATTAGTCGACCACCTCAATTTGGGTGGTTATCGGACGACAGATGACGCTGTGGTTATTTAAGAACTATGATTTTACAGATGACTATATCTCAGCCTCTAGTGAACAATTTAATTTTAACACCATGTATTAGCGAGACCTAGTATTACGGTTTATTTTTAGCCCTCGCTCTGTAATAATAAAATTATTAGTAAAAAAAATTATAATTATATTATTACTATTAATTACTAGTACCACCCAGTGGTCGAAATTCGACCTATTTTTATTTTCTTCTATATGTATATAAGAAGAAAACACTGGATTTGTGAAATTTTTAGACTTGCTTTTTAGATAGATATCCACGTTTTAGGATGTTCTGGGTATGATTTGAACTTTTTTAGAAAATGTCTGTCAGTGTGTGTATCGAAAATTTTGTGGACTCTCAACCTCTCAAACCAATCGACAAAATTTAACCAAACTTGATATTTAGTTGGACCTTGACATATATTGGTGCTGATTACATTTGAGAATCAATAATTCATCAGGTGGCGCTGTCATCCCATTTTTTCATAACTTTCAAAATGGCAGAACCTATAGTACAAAATTTCGCATGAATGTACATGATGAGAATTTATGTTTAACTTTTCAATGTAAATTTTAAAAATTGATATTTATGATAGTAATAGTTAACTAGGAATTTTTGTTTATTATTTATTTATTTTTGCACAGATAGTGGCTAAGCTTCTCCCCTGGAAGGGGTACACCGGGGATGTAAATTTTTAGCATGGGGATCTTTGAAAAGAACTTGTCATTATCTTTAAAACGAATGGGTGACCTGTATATCTGCGATAATTTAAAATAAATTTATAGTTTTTTTTTTTTTTTTTTTTTTTTTTTTTTAAACAATAAATAAATAAATAAATAAAATATTTCTAATTTGATGACATCCTTAAATTTTTCATAAATGTTCAAACTGATAGGGGGTACAGAAGGGTAGCGCCATTGCACACAGTAATGTATGTTAAATAAAACTGTTTCTGGGACTATTTTGAACTGATATTTAAAGCACTTTAGAAGTGTTGCTCAAATACATCGTATTTTTGATCTAATATGTAATAACATGTCTATAATAATATAGGATAAGAGAAAGTTGTGTGGATGTCTTATCAGATTATTATCTATAATCCGAAAAGTTCGCATATTGTCCATGAATGAATGACAAGTCTTGCAGGAGCTTAAAAATTTATTTGCAGAATATTCCAGAAGATTACATGCCAAACAATATCAGCTTCAGATATATCAGAAAACACAGCTTAAATAATAGGTGACAACATAAAAATCACAGCATAAACTGTATCATGGCATAACACACTGTATAAGCTATAGTCAATAGCAGTGGCTCGGCCAGTATAAGCAATTCGCAGTATAAGCAATTCGCTTCAACTGAACTCGATGGCCGATGGGATGAATATCTCATTTATAATCTCCTATGCATTTCGAAAACGTTCCAGGGTGAAATATTCGATTTGGAGGTTAGATAGTCGATATATCGATAATAATGACTTTCTCGCCAAAGCCGAGCCATAAATTTACACCAAATTCTTCGCCGTGGCCATTTCTGCTTCTTAAAGCTTTTTAACGTTTATATATATATATATATATATATATATATATATATATATAAGCTACTTAATACTAATTCAAAGCAAAAACACGAAAAATTAACATTTTGTAATACATTTTTCTTTTCTTTTATTACTGTAACCAGATAAGATCTGTAACCAATGATTGAGATTTTATGTTATGAATACGTATTTTTTCTGTTTTGCATACGGAAAATTTTGTGTCAAAGAAGTATTGGAAAGTGTTAAGTAATAGCATAACACGTTGTTCTGTGGCTGTTCGATAACATCGTCCCCTACTCTTCGAAGGACCTTGGTTACATACTGGATTTTCGAATTAGAAAATATTTTTTAATGTGTGTGTGTGTGTGTTTTTTTTTTTTTTTTTTTTTTTTTTTTTTGTCATAGTGTAAGAAAAGAATCTGTTATGCATAAATATTTTCTATACGGATCTATTATGGAAAATTTATGTGAATATTTTTTTTCAAAATGTAAAAGATTGTACAACACTAGTGTGATGTTAAACCCAATAAACCAACCAACAACTCGCAGTGCAACCAATCAAAGCGAATCAGATGAAATAACAACTTTTCTTTAAAAAAAAAAATCAGAAATATTCTAAATAGTTCTTTAGATTAAATTAGATTTCTTTTTCTGTTGTTGTTGCTGTTGTTTGTTTATTACCATTCTTTTATTACCTTCGATTCTTGTTTGTTTATTTGTTTGTTTGTCCGGTACAAATCTTGTAATCTATTTTTAACTAACTTCCCTACTAGCTAGACATTTGAAACTTTTACAGTAGCTCAAAACCAGGTGACAACACAACACTTCAAAGTCAGATTTTCGAATTTTCGAATTGTTTTCTTTTAATTAATTAAAATATGAGAATAATAAGCTCTTAATACCAATAAAATAACCATTAAAATATTAGCTATAATTTAATTGCTGCAAAAAAAAAAAAAAAAAAAAAAAAATACGAAACGATATTTCATAACGAGTTCATTTTCTTTCGACATAAAAATAAATACATTTAATTCAATGTGAACGTTAAAAAATTATAAAATGGTAAACTATGCATCTCGCAAAAATTGACGTCAGTATCACTTTAAAAATTTTATACACATTGAAAAAGTGCTAATGTACTTTACGATGCTAATATACGTTGTTCTAAAAGGAGTAATATTTAATTTTTAAAACCAACTTTTTTTTTCACTATTATTATTAGTTTACAGAACTGAGTCCACGTGCTTAAATATTGCTTAAATATTATTCTTTATCCTCGTGTATTTTATTAATGATTCATCAGAAAATTTAAAAACATGGTATATAAAAAGTTTTTTTTTTTTTTTAATCTTATAATTATTTTTATATTTTCTTTACGTTATGTGTGTACTGAAAGTAGAAATACTAAATTTAAATTTCACGTATTTGATAAATTATTTATTCATTTATTAATGAAATCAGATTTTTTTCCCCTTTTCTTAAAAGAAATATTAATATAACTTTACTTTACTCTAACACTTGTCTCATAAGACATAGTCCTAAAGAATATATAAATACAGAATTTCTTAAAAATGTGTTCCTACATGGTTCATAATTCATTATATAAAAAATCTCAAGCAAGAAGACATTCTTCAGATTTTTATTTTTCTTATGCACTACTGGACTCCATTTTCTTTACAGTACAAATTACGATCGTCTTGTCACATAAATTTATTCCGTTTTATTAAGTTTTCCTCATAAATTCATTCAACTTGATAAGTTTGAAATTTATAACACAAACACATATGCAGCTACACACATAATTCTCGGAATGCACTCTTTTTTACACTAGTTTGGCTTGAAATATGAAGAGAAATGCGTTATCCTAAAAGAAACAGCAAACTTACATTTATAAAACAAATGTCATACGCCCCAAACAAATCCCATTTATGTAATTCCCTAAATATAATTTATTATTTACTGAGATTCTTTGTGTTTGCTAGTTACTCTCGGGAACTGAAAATAACCATTAAGGTCTTATGGCAGGGAAATTTTTCAATTCTTAATGAAATTATGCTGTGATATACGAACTGAATTGAAAGAAATTTAAAACATAAAGAGTAAAACATTATTTTACATAGTTCATGCATTTATTTTCACAAATTAAAATTTAGTAAACAAAATGTTCTCATCCATTGAACTTGATTATACTACGCGTGTCCAACATTTTTGTAACGATCTTGAGTTTCTCCATTAAGTTTAAATGGAAAAAATGTGTTTGGAATTTATTCGAAATAGAATTTAATTACCGTCTGCTCATTAAAAAATACTCTATGCTTTGTAATATTGCATGAAAAACAAACAATTTCTGGCTAAATATTTATACTAAGAAAATCCGCCAACTGAAAAGCTAAATAATTGCTCTCTACGTATGAAAAATATTTGTATGCAATTTTTAAAGCGGGATGTGATACTAGGTGAGTCGTATGGTTTACGGAAATTTCGCCCCCAGCATTTCGCCCCCGGCATTTCGCCCCCAGCATTTCGCCCCCGGGAAATCTCGCCCCCTGGAAATTTCGCCCCCGGAAATTTCACCCCCGGAAATTTCGCCCCCGAACAGTGGATTTCGGAAATTTAGCCCCCAGCGTCTCGTCCACAAGTTGTGGAAAATATATATGTAATGACAAATAAAAATGTAAATATACATGTAGTAATTCTCGATATATTTCTATTTAATTCACATTATTTTCCCTTTTCAATATAAAACATATGAATCAAAATAAGGTTTTCGAATGCAAAAATTGTTCAATTATTTTTCTATCGCTGTTAATTAAAAGAAAATTTAAGGGTACAGTAATATTATTTATTTATCTGTTAAATTTTTAATGCACACATAATAATTTTATTAATTTATCAAATATTATTTTACTTTGTTTTATTTATTAATAAATTTGATAATTAATAATAAATAAGGAAATAAAATTACAGAAGCAAGAAATTTTCATTACCCTACTACTGTAGGGTAATGAACTTATTCTAGGCGAGTCGTATTAACCCCCGACGATATACTGAACGCCCCAGCCAGCCCGTTTCCGCTCTTCGATGTCTTTCCCCAGTCAATTTTGTCCTTTTATCCTTTCCTGCGTTAGCACTTTTTTTTTTTTTTCACGCTTGACATTGTGAGTTTTTTTGTTTTCATCCCATGCTTTTTTCAATAGAATGTTGACTCTTTTTTTTCCCCCTGTTTCTATGAATTTTCAGCCTTTTCCCCTCGTTTTCTACATTCTAAGGTACGGTCAAAAAATTCGATATCGAGTTTTCATCTGATTTATACATTTTAAGGCCTCCTGAGTCCAGAAAAGTAGTTTCTGACAGTTGGTCAGTGTGTGTGTGTGTATGTATGTATATGTATGTATGTGTATGTATGTGCGGAATCTTCTGGGTATCATACCTCCGAAGCTAACAAAAATAGAACTACGAAACTTCAGAACTGAGAAAGGTCTGATATACAGATAAATATTTCAAATTTTGGGAGAAATTGAAAAACCAAAAATGGGACAGCTGAAAACGGAAGTGGGATCGTAAGTCCGTACCTCAAAAACGGCTCTATCAATTTTCTTCAAAGTTGCTATATAAAAACTCAGATGACCTTTCAAATAATATAGTTGGTTAGTTCAGGAAAATTTATAGGCGTCCTGTAAAAATAGCTCTACTCCAGGCTTCGCAAGTGCGTTCCTTTAACCTTTTGAGAGGGGCTTTTACGAAATCATATGGTGAAACGTGACAGATGTTGTCACAGCCTCTTTCAAAAGGTTAAAAACAACTGCACGGATTTTTATTTTTTTTTCAAACTCGTTTTATTAACTCTTTTTTAAATATCTTTTTGTATGTAATTATTGTTTTCCGGTCAATAATTGAGTTTGCCAAGTTTTGGTAAAAGTTTGTATCTCAAAAAGGCTCTAACGATTTTCTTGAAATTTATTACATAAACCCATTTTAGATATCCTTTCTCATGTATTACGTGGTTATAAGAGGAAAATTAACAGTCATCCTACTTAAGTAGGTCAGTTTTACACTTCGGAAATTGGTGTTTTAAAAAATGAGTCTACCATTTTTACTTCCTTATACAAAGGAAGTTACTTATCTCGATGTGCGAAATTGATTCTGATTGAATTTGTATTCTGCATAGCTCAAAAAATGAATGGTCGTGGAAGGTCGCAAATTTATTTGTGTAACTGTTATAATGTCTATGACCAAAATCAAAACATATATCAATATTGTATAAACTTCATATTTTTATACAACAAATTATTACAAGATAAAAAGAACGAACTTTTTATATAACATATTTTTAAATTTTCTGTTGAATCATATAAACGCTACCGAAGTCCCCGAAATATTTGGCTAAAAGTAACGAAAAAAATGCATTTTCACTGTGTTTTGAGCTATTCTGAAACTTTCAAATGTCTAGATAGTCGGGAAGTAACATGGGTGTTGAATTATATAAACGCTACCGAAGGTAGCGGCGGCTCGAAAAAACTGGTTAAAAGTATTAAAAAACTCATAGTCATCGTGTTACGAGCTTTTATAAAAGTTTGAAATTTCTAGCTAGTCGGAAAATTATACGATCGTTGATTCATGTAAATGCTACCAAAGGCAGCGGGGACCCGAAATAATTGGCTAAAAGTATAAAAAAATGAATTCTTATCGTCTTTTGAACTATTATAAAAGTTTCAAAGGGCTAGCTAGTCGAGAAGTTAGAAAATAAATTTTCTGTTGAATCATATAAACACTGCTAAAGGCAGCAGGGGCCCGAAACACTTGGCTAAAAATATTTAAAAAATGCATTGTCACTGTGTTCTGGGCTTTTCTGAAAGTTTTTAATGTCTAGCTAATCGGGAAATTAGTTAAAAATCGATTGCAAGGTTTGTACTGGTAACGCTACCGAAGGCAGCAGGGACCAGAAACAGTTACCTAAAAGTATTAAAAAAATGCATTGTCACCGTGTTCTGAGCTTTTCTGAAAGTTTCAAATGTCTAACTAGTCGGGAAGTTAGTTAAAAATCGATTGCAAGGTTTATACTGGACACACTAACAAACAAAGACGAATCGAAGTTAATAAAAATATGGTAATATTTTGGGAAATACCGTATGTATGTTTATATTTTTATTTATAATTACATATATATTTTACATCACTCGGGGGTGAAATTTCCGGGGGCGAAATGTCTCGGGGGCGAAATTTCCGGGGGGCAAAATTTCCCGGAGGCGAAATGCTGGGGGCGAAATGCCGGGGGCGAGATGCTGGGTGCGAAGGATCCCGAGTCGTATTAATCCCGGACGATATATTTAACGCCCCAGCCCTCCCGTTCCCGCTGTTCGATGTCTTTTTCTAGTCAATTTTGTCTCTTTATTACTTCCGGTGTGAGCCTCTTTTTTTTTTTTTTTTTTTTTTCCTTTAACACACTTGACATTGTGAGTTTTTCTTTTCCCCCTCTTTTTCTACATTCTAAAGTGCGCTACTTTAGAATGTAGGAAAAGAGGGGGGAAAAGGCTAAAAAACCCATAGAAATAGCATGGGAAGAAAAGCAAAAAAACTCACAATGTCAAGTGTGTAAAAAAAAAAAAAAAAAAAAAAAAAAAAAAAAAACAGGCTCACACCGAAAGTAATAAAAGAGCAAAATTGACTAGAAAAAGACATCAAAGAGCGGGACTCGGGCGGGCTGGGGCATGGGTCCTATCGTCGAGGATTAATACGACTCGCCTAGTATGTGTCCAGTTTAATACCAAGTAACACGAATTTTTCTGCTTTTATATCTATTATAATAAATTTATAAGTAAAATGAATTTATTATTATTATCATTATTAATCATTTATGGTATTAAGAAACTTGTAAATAAACTTAATTGTTATAAATTTAATTTAATTTAAAATAAGTTTAATCCTTTCTACTACATATACAATAAGTGAAATGATAAATAATACCACATAAATGTAAATAAAATAAAATTAAATTAAAAACACTTTTTTTAAACAATATATATATATATATATATATATATATATATATATATACTCTTCAAACCTGTCTTATTAACATAAGACTCTAAAAAAATACTTCTATATTGTATCGCCATCGACTATGGACTCGTGAATAAAATTTCAACAAACTCCTTTCGACAGAAGGGAATTAAAAATGAGTTGCATGATTTGACGCAAGCATACAATTTTTGGACCTAAAATCTGCTCCTGATGATACAGATTTCCAAGAAAACTGACATTGTATTGCCATCGGTTATAGACTTTTGTGCAAAATTTGAACAAAATCGGTTCTTAAGCAGCAATAAATTTAATCGCAAAATTTGATACACAGTTAGACAGATTTTTGCCCTTAAAATTTGTACCTATTGAGATAGATCCTTGAAAATTCTTGCGTATTGCATTGTTATCGTCTCTCTCTTGTGCAATTTTGTCGCACAATCGGTGTGGTAAAAATGAGTTGAAAAATAAATACAAAATTTGACCCAGGCAGATAGAACAATCAAGTTAATTTAACTTGATTGTAGTAACTTGATTGAAATAAAATCGATAAAAACACTATTACGCTTTAAAAAGAATTTTTTTAATTTTCTCTCTCTCCACATAAACAGTTGTTTTCAAATAACAACGAATGAAATCAAATATCACGTTTCGTTTATTTTTACTTTCCGAACACTATAATGAGGAAAGTATTGTAATCATGTCAAAAATCCGAATTTGAGATTTTGATGTTTCTATATGTTTCGAGGTCCCCTGAGTCCGTTTTCACTATTTTTACGATGATGTAAGTGTGTGTATATTTGTATGTATGTGTGTGTGTATGTTTGTGACAGAAAATTACAAACTCAAAAGACTCCTTTTTTATTCCAAAAATGTGTTCAGTGAAAAACAAACATTATAATGAAAAACTACTAACACTAGTTTGGCTTGAAATATGAAGAGAAATGCGTTATCCTAAAAGAAACGGCAAACTTACATTTATAAAACAAATGTCATACGCCCCAAACAAATCCCATTTATGTAATTCCCTAAATATAATTTATTATTTACTGAGATTCTTTGTGTTTGCTAGTTACTCTCGGGAACTGAAAATAACCATTAAGGTCTTACTGCCTTCCTGCATGGAGACTTAGATGAAATAGTATACATGGAACAGCCTAAAGGCTATATTTCACCTGGAAACGAAAATAAAGTATGGAAACAAGAGAAAGTCCTTTATGGTCTTAAGCAAGCTGCCAGATCATGGCATTTGAAAATTTGTGAAATTCTAAGAGAATTCGGTTTTGCACAAAGCGCAGCAGATGCCTGCCTGTTTAGAAAAGATGAAACAAACCCCATACATATAATTATTTACGTGGACGACCTTTTAATATCAGGGTCGGACCAACAAATAGAAGAAACTATCGAGAAACTCAGTGCAAAATACGAACTCAAAAATCTCGGAGAAATAAGCTACTACCTTGGCATTAACATACAAAAATCAAAACAAGGAGAATACTTCATAAACCAAAGATCTAAAATTAAAGAACTTGTTGAAAAATTCAGTCTTCAAAATGCAAAACCCACTAATATACCAATGAATCCCGGCTACCTAGACAACGCCTCCGACGACAATCTACTAAACAACAATACAAAATACAGACAAGCCATCGGATCCCTATTATGTATCGCTACTATCTCTAGACCTGACATTGCAGCACCTGTCAATATTCTGAGTAGACGCAAAGAGAAGCCCAGGCAGCAAGACTGGGATGCTGCGAAAAAGATTATACGTTATTTAAAAACGACTGAAAGATTAAATTTGGTTATAAGTGGAAAGGAAAAACCTATCCTAACCTGCTACGCCGATGCCGATTGGGCCGGTGATAAATCTGATCGCAAATCGATGACAGGAAACCTATTCCTCGTAGGAAAAACACCAATCCACTGGATATCCAAAAAGCAAACGTGTGTAGCTATGTCTTCTGCAGAAGCAGAGTTCTTATCAGCCGCAAATGCTGGTCAAGAGATATTATGGCTCACCAGGGTACTAGAGGACCTTGACTTACCACAGGAATTGCCCATAAAATTATTCGACGACAACCAGTCAACTATCAAAATGATTGAATCGGCCAAACACACAGCACGCTCCAAGCACATCGATATTCGTTTTCACTGCGTGAAAAACCTGTGTGAAAAAGGAACAATTACTCTACAATATCTGCAGAGTAAATTAATGACTGCAGATGTGTTGACCAAACCTACTCCTAAGCCAATCTTTCTGAAACACCGCGACAATTTGGAACTAAGATCGTATTCCTCGTTTGAGGAGGGATGACAGAAAATTACAAACTCAAAAGACTCCTTTTTTATTCCAAAAATGTGTTCAGTGAAAAACAAACATTATAATAAAAAACAAAAGAGTATCTATTTTCCCCCTCCCCAACTTTTCATTGCCTCCGTAGTTGAAGGGGTGAAGATCTATTAATAGAACTCTATCATGTGACTCTACATCTGTATGTTTCCATCAGAATAGATTCTGATTTTTTAGTTAGTGTTTCTGTTTTATTATGTAAAGTGAGATTACTTCTCGCTTCCCTTTTTACTTTTATTTTTATTTTCTTTTTTCATTAAATATGCAAGTTTAAATCCCAAAGAAGGTGTCAAAATGTTTTCTTCACGTTATACTATAATATTATTATTTACAGAGAAGAAATAAATAATTATAATAGAAAATAGAAATATATTGAAAAGACGCTGCAAGCTAATGGGACAGCAGACTCCTCAGAACAGAAAAGGTAAGCTCATAATTTTCATTACTTCTGTTTTTGAATAAATGAATAATTGCTTTTCAATTTTTATTTAATAAGCGCTAAACCGAGTTGTGGAAATAAATATTTCCATTAGTTTGTGTGTATGTGTGTGTGTATGTCTGTGTATGTATGTGTGTGTGTGTCTGTGAGTGAACACGCTAGCGTCTAAACGCTTCGTTCGAATAAGTTGAAAACTGGTACGTATATTGTAAGTCACCATAGTACGAACCCTATTGATTTTGGTGAATCTAGCACTTATAGTTCTTTTACAGGGACAGCAGGAAAAATTCTTTATTTTTATGGCCTATGGGGCCAAATTTTTAAAAGTGCGATAGCGTCTAAACGCCTTATTAATCTGAGAAAAAAATTTCTACACATGTTATAGATCACAGTTGCACCAACTGTATAGATTTTGGTGAATTTTGCACTTACAGCTTTTTTACAGGGACACAAATAAAAATTCTTTATCATTATGATCTATGGAACCAAATTTTTAAAAGTGCGATAGCATCTAAACGCCTTATTCAATTGAGCTGAAAATTTATATGAATATTTTAAATCATTGTTGCACTAACTATAAACATTTTGGTGAATCTAGCATTTATAGGTTTTTACAGGAACACAACGAAAAATTCTTTATCATTATGATCTATGGGCTCAATGTTCAGTAGCGTTAAAAAAAGCATCGTGTAATATATGGAGAAAAATACTCAAACACCCTATTATGGTTTTCTCTGTTTTGTTTGTTTACCAACTCCTCTTTCTTTACTTTATCTACAAAACTGTTAATTACTCAATGTTCGGAAAGTCGAGTGGAGTCACTCCAGATTTTTTTTTTCTCTTACCCATAAGGTAGAGGAAGTATTGTTTTTGGGCCAAATTTTCGAAAGTGAGCTTTGTTATATTTACACATTTTCTGGTCCCCTGAATCCGAAAATCTAAATGTATATCATATAAGGCATTCTAAATGTGTATCATATAGGGATGCTACACTAAACTTTTCGTTGAGATGAAGCAAATGGTTCGAGTACAGGGACACCCAAGAGAATTCATATACATTACGTCTACGGGGAAATTGCAGGTAAGTAGACATTAACATAAATAGACAGCACTAAACCAAATGAAATTAATTATTTTTTATATGCGTAAAAACGTGTCTCATGCAGAATATGGTAGGGATATCATTCACTGTTCGTTTGCATGGCTACACAAAAGAACTAGATTATAGTGCGACAATAGTTAAAAATTGGTGGAAGTGTATTTCAGGTTGTGCCGTGTGTTATTAATATAGGATTATGTTTATAGGTGCACCATGTGGTTTGAACGTAATCTTCAAAAGATATACAGGACTGCAAATATTTAAGCGATAACATTCTTTTTTATTGATAGTGGAAGTGCTTTACCATGTCCAGGAAAGCTCCTAGGGAATTGAAATGAATTCCTCATAGACATATGATAAATAATGTATGTTTTTAAGCTAAATATTCATCGCTTGTTTTTTTTTTTTTTATATTTACACGTTTTGAGGCTTCTTGATTACCGAAGTCAAGGTTTTTAATGTTTGTTCTTTGTCTGTGTGTCTTAGAGTAACTTAAAAACGAATAATTTCAGGAGATCCAAAAGTTGTATTTTCAAATTAATATAAGTTTGTTGCTGGAAAAGTTTGATCAAAGTTTGATCCAAGAAATGTTGCGTGTGAAAGCTGTCTGAATAATTTTAAGTGAACTTTTAATTTTAATAACAGGTTTAAATTCAATATAAATATAGGTGCAGGAATGAAACGGGGGGTTGAGGGGGCTACCGTCCCCTCATACAGAACTAATTATCATATAAAACTCTTCCGAAGCCTAATTTGAATTTTTTTAACGTAGGTTTACATAACAGTACTCGTTATCTTACCTCTTATTCTCAAACCGATATTTATAGTATTAAATTTCAGGGTAATAGAAAGTCGTGTGAGTGACACACCAGATTATTAAATATAACAATGATATCGCTTACAAAAAAATATTAGCATATTTAAAATAATTTTTCGTGATTAAAGTATATCGACATCGAAGAAATTCAATTGATACTTTCATATTAAAGTCGTGATCATATTTAAATATGTTATCACGTGACTACGAAAGAATAAAAAGCAATTAAAGTTGGCAACAAAATTATTGAAGCATTAGCAATAATTCTTATTTAAATGATGTGCACTTAGTACTGTTTTGTTAAGTAAATATTTGTCGATCTTAGTCTTATGCTGTTTAATAAAAAAGCAAGTTGATAATAAAAAAATTAGCGATCAAACTCAATATACATATGAAAATGTGGATGTGCGCTTCAATAATTTTGCTGCGAACTCTGTACGTGACAAAATAAAATGGATTGGGCACCTGATTCAAAGTGGAGTATATAAGTGAATGACGTCATACCTCAAAATCAATCTCTCTCAAATTTTCACCTTAAAATTTAAAATTCGGAAATCGCAGAAATTACTTTTTGGGTACAGTTGCTTACAAGCCGCCCTGCAATTTTTTAAATATCTGAGTTCATTGTTATCAGAGCTAGGCCACCGCACGTAAAAAAAATCTGGAGTGACTCCACTCGACTTTCCGAACATTGAGTAACTAACAGTTTTGTAGATAAAATAAAGAAAGAGGAGTTGCTAAACAAACAAAAAAGAGAAAACCATAACAGAGTGTTTGAGTATTTTTCTCCATATATCACACGAGGTTTTATTTAACGCTACTAAACTTTGAGCCCTTAGATCATAATGATAAAGAATTTTTCGTTGTGTCCCTGTAAAAATCTATAAATGCTAGATTCACCAAAATGCTTATAGTTAGTGCAACAGTGATTTATAATATTCATACAAATTTTCAGCTCAATTGAATAAGGCGTTTAGATGCTATCGCTGGTCTCATAGGCCATAAAGATAAAGAATTTTTCTTTGTGTCCCTGTAAAAAATCTGTAAGTGCTAGATTCACCAAAATCTATACAGTTGGTTCAAATGTGACCTGTAACATGTGTACAAATTCTTTGCTGAGATTAATAAGGCGTTTAGACGCTATCACACTTTTAAAAATTTGACAAAGAATTTTTCTTTGTGTCCCTGTAAAAAAACTATAAGTGCTAGATTCTCCAAAATCTATACAGATTGAGTATCTGTGACCTATAATATGTGTATAAAGTTTTTGCTCAATTGAATAAGGCGTTTAGATGCTATCGCACTTTTAAGATTTTGGTCCCTTGGCCATAATGATAAATAATTTTTCTTTGTGTCCCTGTAAAAAAACTATAAGTGCTAGATTCACCAAAATCTATAGGGTTCGTACTATGGTGACTTACAATATACGTACCAACTTTCAGCTTATTCGAACAAAGCGTTTAGACGCTAGCGTGTTCACTCACAGACATACACACATACATACACACATACACACACACATACATACACACATACATACACACACACATACATACATCATCGTAAAAATAATGAAAACGGACTTGTTGGACCTCGAAACGTATAGAAACATCAAAATCTCGAATTCGGATTTTTGACATGATTACAATACTTTCCTCACTATAGTGTTCGGAAAGTAAAAAACTTGAGTTTTTATTTGGGAAAGGGGATCGAATCTCTAAAAACGATGTCCATCCACTTACACAATTTGTTCTAAGATCTGACCAAGATCCGACCAAGTTTCCCGACTACATTTGCTCTGCATTAATGCGTCAGTAACTAAAATATATTTAAATTTTTAATTAAGTTTTGACAATTACGTTATATTATCAAATATAAAAATTCAAAAGAGTTAATCTAATAAGTTAAAAGATATTTAAATTTAAAAGGCTTATTTAATTACAAATGCCGATATTTTCAACTTTTATCCCGATTAGTTTATTGCATAATATTTTACTTTTACACAAAGTTTAATTTTTATGTTATTACTATATTCACCAGCGGTAATTCTCTGTAATATATATATATATATATATATATATACACTGATGGAGAAAATATCCCAACACTAGGAAGGAGCTGTGCTAGATAAACGAAATTTGGTAGGCGTGTTTATAAGATGTGTCGATGCGTGTTTGAAAGATGACGTCGATTCAAATTTCGAGCTAAGCGCATAAGTGTGGCGCTATAGCGACACTGTGAACATGCAAATGAGGTTTGCTTTAAATAAGCGCTGTAAGGTTCGTGATCGTTATTTACAGTTGAGATTTGACGTAGTAGGTATCCATGTTAGGTATCCATGTGGGTATCCATGTTCATCCATGTTAGTCAAGGATGCCTCTAAGTAGCCGAAGAAGCCATTATCAACAGCTCACTGAGTTTGAACGAGGTCGTACAGTAAGGCTACGAGAAGGTGGGTTTTCTTTCCGCGATATTGCAGAAAGACTTGGCAGGAATGTATCCACTGTGCATGAGTGTTGGCAGCAGTGGTCAAGGGAAGGTACTGCCTCAAGAAGACCGGGTTCCGGGCGGCCACGTGGCACTACTGAGAGGGAAGACCGCCGTGTTCGGCGTATGGCTGTGGCTAATCGTACTGCGTCTGCAGCTGAAATTCGAGCTGCAGTTGGCACCACAGTGACACAACGAACTGTTACAAATCGGTTACTTCAAGGACAGCTCCGAGCCAGACGCCCTCTAGCGTGCATGCCACTGACTCCAAACCACTGCCGTTTGCGGCGTCAGTGGTGTCAAGCTAGCACTCATTGGAGGACGGAGTGGAGATCTGTTGTGTTTTCTGATGAAAGCCGGTTCTGCCTTGGTCGCAGTGATAGCCGTGTGTTGGTTAGAAGGAGGCCAGGTTAACGCCTGCTAGTGACCTGTCTGCGGCCTAGACACACAGGGCCTACTCCTGGAGTTATGGTTTGGGGAGCAATTTCGTATGACAGCAGGAGCACTCTCGTGGTTATCCCACGCACCCTGACTGCAAATTTGTACGTCAGTCTAGAGATACAACCTGTTGTGCTGCCATTCATGAACAGCATTCAAGGGGGTGTTTTCCAACAGGATAACGCTCGCCATCATACCGCTGTTGTAACCCAACATGCTCTACAGAGTGTCGACATGTTGCCTTGGCCTGCTAGATCACCAGATCTTTCTCCAATCGAGCACGTATGGGACATCATTGGACGACAACTCCAGCGTCATCCACAACCAGCATTAACCGTCCCTGCATTGACCACCCAAGTGCAACAGGCATGGAACTCCATCCCACAAACTGATATCCGACACCTGTACGACACAATGCATGCACGTTTGCATGCTTGCATTCAAAATTCTGGCGGTTACACCGGTTACTAATGTACCAACATTTCACATTTGAAATGGCTCTTCTCGCCAATGGCTTTACCTGTGATCTTGAAATTTTAATCAATTAAATATGTTACCTAGACAAATGTATTGCTGAAATTTCATTATTGTACAATAATTTTTTCTTGGTGTTGGGATTTTTTTTTCCATCAGTGTATATTTTGCCGCCAAAATAATAACTAGTGGATCTGCAGATCAGGAGCCTCAACGTCTTATTTGCATCACATATTACTCAACAGATCATTTTTACATATTCCTTTTTATGTAATATATATATATTGGTTCGATTGACTCGCTACACAAACAGATGCCTTTCTGAGGAGGGCTACCGCCCCCTCAACACCCCGCTGTATCTCTCTTTCTATATTTATCTGTATATCTATGTATATACATATTACTAGTAACTGATAGTCTTCTATTAGTTTCTTCTAACTCATAAATACTTGTATCAATTTTCATACAAAATGATTGCATAGCATATCGGAATTATTTTGTGTAACCCTGTAAACTAATTACCAATTCTATGCTCACAATATTCCACAGAAAAACATGCTTTTAAACGTTCTAATAACATTTTATTATATTTAATGTGGTGTAACCATGTTATAGTCGGCAGCAAAAGTATCCGAGCACTAGCAAAAATTCCTGTATAAAAAAAAAAGTACACTTTATACAGTTTTGTTAAATAAATCCTTGTTGAATCTTGTTCTTCTAAGAACAGGATTCGACAAGGATTTACTTAACAAAACAGTATAAAGTGTACTTTTTTATATAGGAATTTTTGCTAGTGCTCTGATAATTTTGCTGCCGACTGCAAAATACACTTTTAAAAAATACTGTTATATACCGTAATGGTACGAAATTCTTTCGGATGGTTCTGTAAATAAATTAGTCTACACATATCTTTTTTTAGAGAAAATATATTTTAAGCATCTTTATAATGTATATTAATTCCATTTTGTCGAATGCAGCATAAATGTGTTAAAATGCACTCAAATAAAAATTTGTCCATAGGCTCTAATGTCACTAAATTCTTTTTGTGTGTTTCTACAAGCGAACCATAAACATTGTATACACCAGTAAAAACTATTCAACTTGTTCTAAGTTTTTCCTGAATAATTGTTCAAAATTTGACATAATTTGGATAATTACGTGACATTGTCGGAACACTTTTGTAAGGTCCTGTGCATTAATTATGAAGACTAAGCATACATATTTCCTACAGAAAACATGAGTTTAAGCATCTCAGTAATGTAAGCTAATTGTATTTTGTTGGATGCAGAGTAACAATGTTAAAATGTGTTTAAGCGAAATTCACTCGGTAGGGCGTAGTGCTAAGAAAACCTTTGGCGTGTTCCTGTACACAATCCATAATCAATAAAGACATAAAAATTTTACAGCTATTTTTATACAGAGTCTGAACGCGTGTACCAATCTGCAAGTTAATCGGCAGATTTTTACGGCCGCTATAGCGGTACATACAAATTCTGTCCATAGGCCATAATGATAAGAAAACCTTTGAAGAGTTCCTGTACACAAACCACAAATGAAATACACATCCAAAACTATGCAGCAAATTCCATGTGGCTGTTGAACATGTGTACAAAATTGCAAGTCAATAGCGTGATTTTTATGGCTGCTATACCTCGACAGACAGACATCAGGACACACAGATAGAACCCAAAATTGTTTTGAGTCTCCACATGGGGGCCTCCTCTTACATTTCGGCAATTAAACTCTGTTAGTTCTTATAATAGCAGGAGACTTGGCGTTGGAATATTAAACAGGAATAAACTACTACGTCAGAAACGCCAAAGAAAAATTATTAAGATCCATACAGCTGTTTCGGAAGCCTAAAGCGTACCGTCTTCAGTGCAAAAAGAATTCTGAATCTGGAGAAGTGCTCTTATATATAGGAGAGGGACCGGATTTAGTTCAACCAATAGGATTACGGAAGAGGTGGGGAGTGTGGCCAATAGGAATTAAGGAATGTGTAGCTGTGTAAACAGTAGAAAAATTAAGGAAATGTGGACTGAATGTAAAATTTCCAACAATCAGACAAATAGGGAACAGCAAAATCACAATTTACAAGGTTTTTAAAATTTTTATAAATATGAAAAGCTTCAAGGAAATCGAGTTCATGAATGGATTTAGGTCTGCAAATTATTTTAGCTGAATTAAATTTAAAATTATGATTTTCCTCCCAGCAATGTTTAGAAATAGCCGATTTATTGGTTTCTTGTTTGCGGACGTAATTCATATGTTCTTTTAGACGAAATTTAAGACTGCGTTTAGTTTGGCCAATATATGATAAATGATATTGGCCAATATATGATAGTATTTCCTGTCAGTGTGGTTTATCATATATTGGCCAAACTAAACGCAGTCTTAAATTTCGTCTAAAAGAACATATGAATTACGTCCGCAAACAAGAAACCAATAAATCGGCTATTTCTAAACATTGCTGGGAGGAAAATCATAATTTTAAATTTAATTCAGCTAAAATAATTTGCAGACCTAAATCCATTCATGAACTCGATTTCCTTGAAGCTTTTCATATTTATAAAAATTTTAAAAACCTTGTAAATTGTGATTTTGCTGTTCCCTATTTGTCTGATTGTTGGAAATTTTACATTCAGTCCACATTTCCTTAATTTTTCTACTGTTTACACAGCTACACATTCCTTAATTCCTATTGGCCACACTCCCCACCTCTTTCGTAATCCTATTGGTTGAACTAAATCCGGTCCCTCTCCTATATATAAGAGCACTTCTCCAGATTCAGAATTCTTTTTGCACTGAAGACGGTACGCTTTAGGCTACCGAAACAGCTGTATGCACCTCAATAATTTTTCTGTTAGTTCTTGTTTCACTTCCATGTCCATGACAACGAGTCCATCTTTCCTTATCATAAGAAATAGATTTGAGATTTTGCGAAGCCTACAGCATGCATTCGGCAAGTTGGAACTTGATTTATTTCTAGGAAAAGCACTTTCCTCTAAAAGAATATCTTTCAAAGAATATTTTCCTTCGTGGGAATAGGGCACCTGAAATATCTTTAAACTTATATGGAGCTTATAATCATGTTTCTGTTTACCGGTACATCTTGCAAAGTATTTCCCTGCCCGAAGTAAAATATGGGAAGATTCTATCAGATGAAAATTTCAAAATGAGGTATACGGAAAAATAAAATTGTCTTAATTTATTTATTTATTAACTTATTTGTTCGTGCTGTTAAAAAATTGAATTCAAGTATTTGAAAATCCTCAGTTTTTTTTCTCGATAATTTTTATTTATTTATTTATGAGTGTATCAATAAAAAGAAATTTATTTGTAGTACATTTTTGTTCATAAATGAAAAACAAAATGTGCTTTTTTTATGCATAAACAATCTCTCTCTCTCTCTCTCTCTCTCTCTCTCTCTCTCTCTCTTCAGAACGAAACTTAAATATCATAAATCTTAAAACATTCAAAAATTGGAGAATGATACAGCTTAAAGAATTATTTCGAAAAAATCAGAACTATATCAAAGAATTATATCGAACCAAATTATACAGTGAAAAGCCAGAAAACCTGCCAAACATCATGTAGAGCCCCACAAGCACATAGAAATGCTCATGAGGTATTGTCTAGATAGGGATTTTCCCGGAGTTTTATTTTTTTTTTTCTTCATATATTAAACTGCAGTGTTAGCTCGCCCGTTGAGCCTCTTATAAGGCGAGACGTAACAAGCCCTGCCGATAGCTCCAGAGCCCTGAGGCCCGAATCCTTATGACTTTGGAATGCCCTGTGTACATGAATATGTGTCAGACAGGATACTTATGTGCATAATGCCTACAGACTAGACTATTAGAGTCGTTTTAGGACGTATCAAGGGTCCCTTATCACACCTTAACCTATCTGGTCGCCGAATTGTCAGTGTTCTATCCATCAGTTGCCATGTTCCAGTTTCGATTTCCGGTAAAGGCATGGATATTCTTAATGGTTCTAAATCCACTTCAAGCTGTAGGTACTAGTCTAACTACCCTTAATGTGCAAAAATTGATCATAGAGCAATAATCGAAACCCAAATCCATACTCCATATCACACCAGCTGCATAGGCTCTATACTATCACAGAGGCTCCCCAAGCTTGAACAATCCACTGCTGACATGTTGGGTTCATGGATTCATGAGATTTTTCTCTATATCCGTACCCATCTAGCGGCTAGTTGAAGGCAAGATTCATCAAACTAGATAATGCGTTTCCACTCCTCAACAGTCTAAGAGCGGTGGTAAAAGGCCAAAGACAGGCGTAAAGTTTTGTGCCACGCAGCAAGTAACGGTACACCTGTAGACCTTACACTCCGAAAGCCCATATCAAGGATGATCCGTTCAACAATCCATATTCTGAAACTTTTTCATGCCCAAACATTAAAATCTACGGTAATTTCAGGAAGTGTTACACGTCTATTTCTTCTAAGGATTCTCGTCAGTCAGCAAAGTTTTTTTCCTGCTACATGGCTATCAGAAATTTGATTTGATCGTTTATCCAATATTCCCGAAACATTCGTAAAATGGTCGCACGCAAGACTCTGTACTTAAGGTCTACATCATAGATGTTAGTATGTCCCATCTTTGTGCACTTACTATAACACCTCGTTCAAAATCACTTAAATTTTAGTAACCTGTCTTAACCTAAATCGAACTAATAAATGTGTCAGAGTCTTATATAGTTGATACCAATTGTATCGATTACGTTGATTGGTTGCATATCTCCGTTATTTGCATAGAAAAGTCTATTTGCGTAAGCAAGTTTTTGCATATTAAGGCTGACTATAGCGAGACTTACTGCTTAAAATATATTCCAAACCACGACGCACATTCCTGCCTGAACTGAAATTCTAACCCAACAAATGAGAAGTAAAGTCCAGACCGTTTCGGCTACCAGATCTATTGTACAGTCGGTAACAAAAGTGTCCGAACACTAGCAAAAATTCCTGTGTAAAAAAAGTACACCTCATACGGTTTTGTTAAATAAATCCTTATCGAACCATTGTCTTACACTGGCTAAGAGCATGGTTCAACAAGGAATTATTCAACAAAGCCGTATGAAGTGTACTTTTTTTACATAGGAATTTTTGGTTGTGTTCGGACACTTGAATTACCGACTGTATGTTATACTCTTATTAATGAGTAACTCATTAATAAGAGTATGGTGAATTAATTCATTTATTAATGAGTTAATTCACCATCTCAAGCAGGAGTTAATACTTTTTTAATCGACTTCAGTTGAAAATGCAATTCTTTGGGATAAATAGCAGCTTTTTATTTAAACGAACTTGAATTATTAATATTTATCGATACTTGAATTATTTCTGGTCATTCATCCATTTATAAGTGGTATCATCGCTCTCGCTGCAACACATTTCTTCGGTAGCACGCAAGTGCAACAGGCAACGCCATTGTAAAGTGATCCAGTTTATTAAAATCGTTTCTATTAAAATCATTAATTAAATAAATTAGTGAAAAACAACACATAACTCAAGTTTGAGTGCATTGTGTTAACTCATTTAATTTAGTGAATTTAACTCTCAAGATGAGAGGGTGCGTGTCTTATAGGCAAATGAGTGAAAATTCACTCGAGTTATTTTCTGGATTTCATTTTAAGAGCGTAGACTCCAGTTTACTAAAATTCCCAGTCTCATCAAAAACTTTAATATATGATATATTACTAAGATTATGCGGACCAGATTCCATTCATTACTCAATCTATAAATCCACTTCTTACAACGTACAACAAATGCAAGTTTTAAACTTCAGATGTAAACCAGAATAATTAGTGTCTACTTATGTTTTATGGATATGGATTTATTTTTCCAAGTATAATATGTTTTGGAATACAATGTTTCTAAACCTCAAAATTAATGTAAAAATCCCCTGTATGTAATATTTAAGTTTAAATTAAGGAAAGAATTTAAAAACTTTAAAGTGAAATCCCCCTATTATGTCGTACATTCCATCTTTGTCTTACCTAAATTCAAACTTTAAATAAATTCCACTCCATTTAACATCTTCAATCACATAAAATATCACTATCAGAGTTGTATAATAATCTGAAGGGTTCTAGCATTTGTCAACATGATGTATACTCAGTATTTCAAAATTTTAACTAATATCCAATACTTCTAAACTTTAAAAATGAATAACTGCAAAATATGTTAACCTTAAACTGAATGAACAAGCTTCAAAGCTTAAATAAAAGATAAATGAATTTCTCCCTTTCTTAATTCCTTTCATCTTTTAACGCTCGAATATACAAACTTTAAATAAATTCTTCAACCTTCACACACAATCCTTCCGCTTAAACTTCCCAATCACATAAGTGTGTATCGATTCAAGAAGCCTGGCGCCTTTAATACTCAGAAGTGGTTTGTTCTGGAATTCATCAACATGATGCATATTCAGTATTCAGATTGAGAATTCAGTGCGTTCTTCAAAGTTAAAGGAACTGAAACTTGAGCAAAATATTTATCCCTCATTTGAATAGGAATAAAATAAAACAAAATTTTGTAATCGATCATGTTAAATTTTTTAAAAATATATTATTGTTTTCTTCATTAGACATTTTGTGAAATTTTGCATAATTAGAAATGATAAAATCAAAATATGAGTATATATATTTTAATTAAAATTAACGAGATTGTTTAAAATATCAATGTCTCATTTTAGTGTGAAGTTTACAGAATGAGAAACAAGGAATATTTTTAATCTTATAAGCTGAGATTTAAAGAATAATTTCAATAAAATAGGCTGAGATTTATTTCGTTCAATTTTTCTAGCTTTTTTTGCAATCTCTTATCTACATATGGTAATTAAATAACTGCATTTTAATCAAATTGTCGAAATGGGTTTTTGCTATATTTAGATGTTTTCAGATCCCCCGAATCCAAAAGTAGCGACTGGTTTGTGAGTCTGTGCGTCTATCAGTCTGTGTACATGTGAGACTGTTATCAGTATAATCGAAGAACAAATAATAGCAAAATGTCAAAACTCCATATTCGAAATTTGTATCATATGAAAATGGTATTTGGAACTTTCCGTAGAAATTGGACAAATGGTTCATGTACAGAAACATACAAAATTATTCAAATATGTTACAATTATGGATAAAATTTCCCATGGGTACTATTTAATATTTTTAAGATGCAATAAATAAAATGAAATTGACTTATATCTTTTGCATATACAAAAGCATGATTTACATACAGTATTATAAATGAAAGGAAATGGCTCGAATTTCCTTCCAAAAATATTTAAAGTTGAGACAAGCATTTTTTTTTTTTTTTTTTTTTTTTTTTTTGTACCACAAGACTATTACTTTTAACCAGACATTTCACTCCGTGACCTTATGTAGTATTCCACTTTGAATTTTTTATCTCATGCCAGGTCTTTCACTATACAAAGCTACAGTTGAACCGATCGCTACGCAAATACTTATTAATCTGCATATACTTATTAATCTGCATAAATTATAGCTAACGTTGTATTTTCTAGTTCAGTCGGGTAATTGGTTCAAAGAATATTTTTAAAATCACCCTTTTAATATTAAAATTATTAAAAATGTAAAATTAGTTGATACCAAAAAATGAATAAGTAAATAAATAAATAAATAAGGGTACATATTTTTTCAATATAAAAATAAATAAATTTATTTGCAACAAGAATAGTAAATATAATTTTTTATGTCGAAAAAAAGGAACGTGTAACAATAAAGTTGTTAAAAAAGGTAAAATAAGTTGATATCAAAAAATAGTTTTTCAGCCTCAAATATTTTTGGTATCAAGTATTTTTAGTATCAACAACTTGTTTGATATCAACAAAAATATTAATAATAATAATGGTTTTCCGGTATCAACTTTTATTATTATTATTATTCAGGAACACGATAATTGTTACATGTAATTGTAAAAACTTTTACACCTCTAAAAAGCGATTGTTAACTATTGAATTGACAAGTATTTAATCAAGAGTAAACAAATTAAATCAAAGAAAAATCTCTTATTTCTCAAGGGAAAAAATTTCAAACAGTTAAAATTTAAATCTAAAAAATAAATAAATAAAATAAACAATAAAGTGTGCGTCATAAATATTACTTCTGACATCATTTGCATTAACTGTAGATTTTTGCAGACAATCGGATTTAATATCCTGGAGTAAACTATTTTCACACTTTCTTAGAGTTAAATAAATTAATAAATAAATAAGTAAATTTTAATTTGAGTCATTTGTTTTATTTTTTGGTGGGGCATTTTAATGTAGATTTTAATTCAGAAAGCGGGAAAAAATTCTTCGAAGTTTTTAAAATTATAGACCTTAATTTACGAACTAATCCAAAACACCACACAAGAGACCGTGCGACAATAGACGCAATCTTTTCCAATCAGCGTTTGTAATGATCGATAGATGGCGCTTTTTCAGCCTTTGTTGTTTGTAAATATAATAGCTACGTGTATTGATTATTGTTCTATTGTGATACTACTTAATATTCGTGCTATAATTTCTCCGCCATTACATCATGGAAAACTGATTGCTTTTGGAAAAAATATTTCAGTTTATTCAAAGTTCGATCGGAAGTAGATATTTAACTGAAGCTGAACAAATATTAGTTTCAAATCATCTGATTAATTCTTTACTTCCATTAGCCGAAGCAACTGAAATTTTAAATTTGTCATTTGGAAATAAATGAAAGCTTAATTTTGGATTTCTTGATTTTTGGAGTTACACTGTGGCACACAACAGTAAGTGTTGTCTTTTTTACCGGATTTATTCATTTTTATTCAATAAATATGTGTGAAACTAAACATCGGCAAGCAATGGCGTCTCGATGAAAGCCGAAAGCTATGCATGTTAATTGTAATTTCACCTTAGCCCACCAGAGGGCGAGCATTTCATTACAATGGCGGATAGAAGTATGAGAACGGAGTTTTATAAGAAAGTGTACAGTTATCACATGCCTTTATATGGAAGACCAGACCCCAAAAGAAAGTTTGTAAAAATATAAAAAAAGTATGTCGTACTAAATTAAATTTTGTCTTTGGCAAAATTCATTATTATTATTATTATTATTACTTCACTGTGCTAAATTTAAGTATGTTGTTTCATGCACATATCCATTAGATTGTGATATACGGATAACTACATAAAATTAGTAGAATAGGATCCAAAAAGTGCTATCAGCGGCAATTTTCTGAATAATTTGAAGTCATATTTTGAATTTAATAATAGCCAAGTGTGTTATGAATGTAGGCTCAATATACAAACGGGAAGAGGGGGGGGGGGGAGGGGTAGAAAGGATCGGTAGCCCTTCTCACACAAAAATATATTTCCAACAAAATTGTGCCTAAAACAAGTTTTAATTAATACTTAATGTACTCTATAAATATTTTAATACAGATCTTTTATCATCCACTTTAAAATGTAACAATATATATGAAGTAACGTGGGGTAAGAGAAAGAGTAGAGTGAGTTCCACACCATATTAGTTTAAAAATAAGTACATTCAATGCATTGAGTTTGGAACACAGATACAGTTGAAACGCCTGTAAAATTGAAGTGAAGAATTTAATTGTGCACATTTACATTATAGTAATAAATAACGAAGTAAAATCATGCAACACTCAAAAAATATTTTTAAAATTTCCCATTCTTTTACAGAAAAAAATAACTATTGGATATTTAAACTGCTAAATACAAAGTTTACTTACATACACACACACGTCACACAGACGCATGTAAACACACGCACACACATATATAAGCAAAAACATGAAATATGAATAAAATCATACATTATTCATAAATTATGAAACACTTTCCCTTATATGTAGAAAAAGGAAAAAACATTGTAGACGAAATTACTATAATCTGTAGGTTGGGTGGGTAGGTTTTACATCGTACTATTACTACACTATGGGAAATTGGCGACTAGCCTGTATCTCACCTCCAAGTGCGGTCCAGAAGCATACATCACATTTTTCATCCTCTATCGAGGGAATGGCTGCCAGGCTTTGGTGAATCCCAGAGGTATATATGGGCCGCAGTAGAGTCCTGCATCGGGTCGGGTAACCCGATTTTACCCGAACCCGACCCGACCCGCGGGTCGGGTTCGGGTCGGGTTGGCAGAATTTTTTCTCTTGCGGGTCGGGTTCGGGTCGGGTTGACTGATCTATTTTTCGTGCGGGTCGGGTTCGGGTCGGGTTGACAGATTTTTTTTTCTTGCGGGTCGGGTTCGGGTTCGGGTCGGGTTTGGTTTTCAAGAAGTCGGGTCGACTGGAGAACATCTTTCAAAATATTTTTTACAATTATAAACATATATTTATAGGCATGTTTACAACTATGTAACTAATTTAAACATTCTGTGCGCATACTAGACATGTATCGGTTGGTTGTTTGGTTGGAGGATTTAAGGTCGATTGACTCCAGATGTGTCCTAGGCCTATAGGGGGTATGCCGTCCGTTTGAGTCTTTCTAAGGTGTCCTAGCCCGTACTTACGCGTGTTTTGGAGGAAAACTCCGAACGGCTAGGTCGATGAGCGCGACCTGGGATCGAACCCGACACCTCCCATCTACCAGCTTCGAGCGCAGAACCGCTGGTGGGCAGACATGTACCGGAGCACCCTATTCGTATCCGCGGATATCCGCCAGAAAAATAGATCCGTATTTGCATCTGGATCTGTTTGCTTTTCTTCAACGGAACTAATATGTACAGTCGGTAACAAAAGTGTCCGAACACTAGCAAAAATTCCTATGTAAAAAAAGTTCACTTCATAGGGTTTTGTTAAATAAATCCTTGTCGAATCCTGTTCTTAGTCAGTGTAAGAACATGATTCGACAAGGATTGTTTTAACAAAACCGAATGAAATGTACTTCTTTTACATAGGAATTTTTGCTAATGTTCGGACACTTTTGTTACCGACTGTATCTTTTGTAGAATTTGTATGAAAATTAGAAAAGTATTATAAATCTTTCTCGATTGTTGTTAATATATAAAGAAATATAACCTCGCATTTACAGTCTAGAAATTGAAAAGATATCGCAGTTTACAAGTTTTTTTTTTCTTTACTTTCTTCTATATTCAGTAGAAGAAAGTATTAGATTCGTAAAAATTTTCAACTTCCGATTTTTGACGAATTTGCACGTTTTGAGAGTCCAGAACACGATTTGACTATTTCTAGAAAATATCAGTCTGCGTTTCTGTATGTGTGTGACAAAAATTTTGTGGCGACTTTATCTCTGGAATTACTGCACATAATTGCATATAAATTTATAAATAAATGCACCTTGACATAAATTAGTGCCTATCAACTTTTGGTGCCCATTGCTCAACAGATAGCGCTGCTATACAGTGATTTCCACAATTTAAGGGAATGCTATATCTCAATAACTACTGCAGAGAATTGCATATAAATTTATATGTAGAAGCACATTGACATAACCTAGTCCCTATCAACTTTTTATGTCAATTTCTCAAAAGGTGGCGCTGCATACAGTGATTTCCATAGTTCAAGGAAAGGCTATATTTCAGGAACTACTGCACAAAATTGCACATAAATTTATATGTGGATATAAATTATTGTCTTTTCACTTTTGGTACCAATAATTCAATAGGTGGCAGTGTTATACAACGATTTCCATAATTTAAGGGAAAGAGATATCTCAGGTTCTATTGTGTATAATAAATAAATAAATAAATAAATAAATATATATATATATATCTGAAAAGACCATTATCAGACATTATGCTGATTCAATTTGGATGCATATCAGCCAATAGGTGGCGCTGCTGTCCTGCAATTTTCCCCGAGAACAGAAAAGCTATATTTCAACTTCTATGGTGTATAACTTTACAAAATAAAACGCGTTTTTACTTTCTTCTATCTTCAATAGAAGAAAGTATTGGATTCGTAAAAATTTTCGATTTCGGGTTTTTGATGGATTTACACGTTTTGAGAGGTGTAGAACACGATTTTACCATTATTAGAAAATGTCTGTCTGTCTGTCTGTCTGTCTGTCTGTCTGTCTGTCTCTGTGTGTGTGTGTGACAAAATTTTGTGGCAACTGTATCTCTGGAACTACTGCACAGAATTTCATACAAATTGGTATGTAGTTGCACCTTGACATAAATTAGTGCCTATCAACTTTTGGTAAAAATCGTCTTACAGGTTGCGTTGCCATCCCGCTTTTTCTAAATTTTCAACAGGGTGATAAAGGCAAAAATTTTCAAGATGGGTATCTTTCGAAAGGTCTCGTCAGTACCTTTAAAAAGAATGGTTGAACTATAAATCTGTGATAATTTAAAACAAAGTTATCGATTTTTTTACTTTTTACGAAAAAAAAACTTAGAAAAAAATCTTTTTTTTTTCTCCCCTTAATTTTATCAAACTCCCACGGTTTCCGTGTTCTGACAAACTTTAACATATTTTTGCATTTTTCCCCTAATTTTGTCACAGTTCCACGGTTTCCGTGTTTTGACAAACTTTGACAAAATTTTGGGCAAAATGTGAAAATTATTCTAAATTTGTCAAAACACGGAAACAGTGGGACTTTGACAAAATTGGGGGAAAAAAGCAAAAATTAGTTCAAGTTTGTCAGAACACGGAAACCGTAGGAGTTTGATAGAATTAAGGGAAGAGAAAAAAAAAAAAAAAAGTGGGACTTTGACAAAATTTTGGGTAAAATGTGAAAATTTGTTTAAGTCCCACTTTCTTTTTTTTTTTTTTTTTTTCCCTCTCCCCTTAATTCTATCAAACTCCCACGGTTTCCGTGTTCTGACAAACTTAAACTAATTTTTGCTTTTTTCCCCTAATTTTGTCAAAGTCCTACGGTTTCCGTGTTTTGACAAACTTAGAATAATTTTCATATTTTACCCAAAATTTTGTCAAAGTCCCACTTTTTTTTTTTTTTTTTTTTTTTTTATTATTGTTGCTGAGTGAATTTGTATAGGAAAAGATAGAAGAAAGTCATGTGGTGGCCACAACATACTAGTTTAATATACTATTTATGGAGAATAAAACTGTCTTTCTTTGTACAATGTAATTTTTCTCTAAGATGAATATCGTCTGCATTCATTATGGTAGGTAATTTTAATAAATAATAGCTATAGTAAATTATCTGTACTGAGCGAATTTGTATTAGAAAATATAGAAGAATGTCTTGTGGTGAGCACAACATAATAGTTTTTTTTTTTTTTTTAATTATCTTAATTATTATTTATTTAATACCTTTACTTTTAACGAAATTCAATCCTCGCTTTTGTGTAAACGGAATTTTGAATTTTCCTCCATTTATACTTGTTTATACAGCAAATATAGAAGAAATACTTGTTGTGATTTCATCTAAAGCTAGTATGCTGTGACCACCTAAAACTTTCTTCTGTATTTTCCTATAGGAATTCGCTCAGTAAAAATATTTTCTTAAAACTATTATTTATTAAAATTATATACCATAATGAATGATTTTCATTTAGAAAAAACTAACACTAAATATAATAAAAGAAAGACAGTATAATTCTCTATAAATGAAGTCTTAAAAAAAGCGTTTTCATAATGGTTACCTCATACATCAGGTTTCGTAGTGTTATATGCCATAGAAGTTGAGATGCAGCCACATCCCGTTCTCAGGGAAAATTGCACTATAGCAGCGCCATTTATTGGCTGATATGCATCCAAATTGAATCAGCGTAATGGCTACACTGATACATGTCAAGTTTTGTTTGATAATACACAACAGAACCTGTGATATAGCCTTCCCTGAAAATGCGAAAGACGACGTATAACAGCACCACTTATTCAGCAATTGACACAAAAGTTGGTAAACACTAACTTATGTCAAAGTGTATCTGCATATAAATTTATATACAAAATCGTGTAGTAGTTCCTGAGCTATAGCCTTACCTGAAACTGTGAAAATCGCGGTTCAGCAGCGCCACTTGTTACGAAATTGACACCAAAAGTTGATAGGTATTAATTTAGGTCAAGGTTAACTGCAGTAGTTCCCGAGATACAGTCGCACATTTTTTTTTTTTCACGCAGACACACAAACTGACAGATACATATTTTCTAAGAATACCTAGACAAATTGTGTTCTGGAACCCTCAAAATGTGTAAATCCATCAAAAAACGGAAGCTGAAATTTTTTTACTTTTCCAATACTTTCTTCAATTGAATACAGAAGAACGTAAAAAGTAATGTAAAATAAACACATTTAGGAAACGGATTCCATTAAGGTATAATAATAATATTCTTTAACGTCTTCTTTAGAACAAATAAACAAAAACAACGCACGAAAATTGCAGCTGTAAGAAGATAATTTGCTGATTGTGTGAATTGAAAGTGATTGCGGGAAAGCAGATGTCCAATTGTGAATCATATATCCCTGCTACCCAAATTATTATAAACATTCATGTCGAACAAAAGCAATAAATAAAGATATATATATATTAGTGCTGGACGATATCAGAAATTAAATATCGCGATATATCACCAAGTTTATATCGATATTAGTGATATATTGCGATATTTCTTTCAAGATAGGAAAAAATAGACATTTGTTATTTTTTAACAACATATGCACACGAATTTTAAAGTATACAAGTATAGAGTGTTTTCCATGTATTTTCTGGTATATTACTACCATAACTTTATCATTAAAAAAAAAAAATCATAAAAAGTGAATCAATATTTTGTGTTTCTTATAACTTATACTATTGCTTTTTAGTATACCTCTGTATAGTTTATCCTCTATTCTTCCCATTTTAAGCTTTAATTATTTTAAAATCATATTTTAACACAGCTAATATGTGATCTGTGTTTTATTTGTACCAAGTATATCAAAATTCATAATTCTACTAAAAATAAAGCTTAAGAAAATTTGTCTTAAGATGTAGGTATTAAATAAAAAGGAAAATCATTTTAAATAGTTAAGAAATGCCATTGGAATTGGATACACCTTTTTTGGTCGTAGAGAGTAATATTTTTTACTTAAAACTCTTATATGCATCCTAAATGTCAGTTACTTGTCATTTTTATTTTTGTTTCTGCTTACCAAATCATTACAATATTTTTTAAATGTATATGTGTTCAATTCACATTCATAATAGTTTCACAACAATTGAAAATTGAATTATATATATATTATATATATGTATACATTATATATATATGTATACATTGTCAGTATAAAAATTATATTATTTAAACAATATTATGTTAAAGTTTCATTTTGTTACTTAAAGTAACTCATTTTGCATTTAAACCAATTTTATTTAACATGTACGGCTTTAAAAAAAAAGAAAGAAAGAAGGAAAAGGAA
Source organism: Salticus scenicus (assembly GCA_963930645.1). Lineage (NCBI taxonomy): Eukaryota > Metazoa > Arthropoda > Arachnida > Araneae > Salticidae > Salticus > Salticus scenicus. Next base: position 128,449,633 of record OZ005655.1, on the reverse strand, counting down.
GGAGAAAAAATAAACGCTACACAAAAAATGTAATAAACTATCCAATATTATATATTTCTATAAAGAAATTGTCACTGTAAAATTACTGAAGATAAAACTTTATTTTGCATCAGTCAGATAGCACCCTTTCTCCCTTCCCATGTTATCCAATGGGATTTTTGTCGCGTTGTTTTATAAAAATATTTTATTAAAAAATGAACTTTTTCGAATTCTGTTTTTTGAATATTACTCTTTGAACAGGTCGTCTTTTAGCTTAGTGAGCAATTTTTCGAAAAAATAAATTTAAATATTTTACTTAGAGATCCACACAGAGTCCATAATTTACTTATTGAAATAAAATATTTAAACTAATTTTTTCGAAAAATTGTTCACCAAGTTAAAAGGCGACCCGTTCAAAGAGTAATATTCAAAAAACAGAATTCGAAAAACTTCATTTTTGAATGAGATATTTTTATAAAACGAAGCAACGAAAATCCCATTGGATAACATGGGAAAGGAGAAAGGGAGCTCAAACAGTGATGCCAGATGATCGAAAATTATTTCCCCAAACAGGTCCTAAATTTCCCCAAATCAAGGTTTTTTTTCGAAAAAATCTCCAACAGGTTTTCCACTGAAAAGAGGAAAAAAAAACAATTTTTTTTCAAAAAAGAATATCAAGCAGATTTTTCTGATTTGAGCTCAGATTTTTCCCCAAATGAACTCAATTTTTGAAAAAAATCCCCAAATAACAATAAAGCTATTGAAAGTCTCTAGTCGTAGGGATAAATCATTACGTTGCCAACATTGACAGAAAGTTGAACTCCCCAGATTTGTCCCCAAACATTTTAGAATTCCCCAAAATTGTCCCCAGAAGCTTCAAAAATCCCCACTCTGGCATCACTGAGCCCAAAGCGAGTTAAACACATTGAACGTCGCATCTTATTGGCCAGAAGTTATCGACACTTTGAAATAAACCAATATCAATGAACCAATAGCAGGAAATGAGCTAAAACAAAAGATATTGTATACATAATAAGCGTTTGTTTTCATATCGCCCTGTCTGTGGTTTGGTTACTGTGGTATTTGGTATTACACCTACGATCCATAAGTGGTGATGTGGAATATTATCAAATACTAACGGTAGTATAAATTATTTCATATTATCGTTTAGAGTCAGTAATAAATAAGTCAATATACTGCGGGAAAAGCAGATGGCTTTCAATAAATACTGTTTATTTTTTTATTATGCGGTGGACTTATTAAAGCAGTGATAATTTAGATGTGAGGTTTCTCATGCAGGAATAAAGGAAGGGGAAATATATGCATTGTGGGAGTGCAGTGATCGTTTGGGGGTGGGGTTATATTTTTTTATTTTATCAGTGAGGGATGGGAGAAAAATAAGAGAATGGGTATTTTAGTATAAGATAATGCGCGCTCTTTTTGTCGGGTTTCCGTTCGCTGATGGGATCGTTCGCTCGCTCGGAATGTTCGTTCGCTCGGGTTTCATTCGGGAATTCGGGTTTCATTCGTGATGCGCGCTTGCGCGGAAGCACAATTCTATTAATCCGTCGTTGGCGTTTAACTGTACTTATCGGCATATTAATTGATCGCGCGGAATATCGTTAAAGGGATATATTGGCAGAGCAAACTCTTAAATATTGTTATCGGGATATTTAAAAAATATCGATACTTGGGGATATATTGATAAATAATCCAGCCCTAATATATATATATATTTTTTTTTTTTTTTTTCAGAAATAATCATTAAACAACGAACTATTAACACTGAAAATGAAGCATATTTTTGCAATCTTGAAGTTCACAACTCACATAAATGTTCAAACATTATTATTAAACTTTTTTTTTTTAGATTTTTTTTTAATTTTTAACTCAATACAATCAGTAATTACATTTTACTTATTTATTTTTATTTTTTTACTTTCTTCTATATTCAATCGAAAAAGGTATTGGATTCGTAAAAATTTTCGACTTCCGGTTTTCGACGGATTTACAAGTTTTGAGATGTCTAGATTATATATGTCAGGTTTTATTGCGTATAACCCAACAAAACCTGATATGTGAGAAGACCAACATGAGATATTACGCTAATTCAAATTGAATGCCTATTAGCCAACAGGTAGCGCTGCTACAAAGCGATTTCCGCAATTTAAAGAAAGGCTATATCTCAAGAACTACTGCACAGAATTTCATATAAATTTGTATGTAGGTGCCCTTTAATATGTATTAGCGCCTGTCAACTTTTGGTGTAAACCGCTCAACAGGTGGCGCTGCTACACAGCGATTTCCACAATTACAAGGAAAGCTATATCTCAGGTTCTATTGTGTATCATCAAACAAAACTTAATATGTGAGAAGAAAATTATGAGACATTATGCTGACTCAGTTTGAATGCTTGTCGGCCAATAGGTGGCGCTGTTATACTGCAAATTTCATCGATAACAGGATGGCTATATCTCAACTTCTATGCCATATAACTGTACGAACCATGATATGTGAGATAACCATTATAAAAACGCATTGTTTAAGATGTTATTTATAGACGATGAAACTGTTTCTCTTTGGATATTTAGTGTTAGATTTCCCTAAGATGAAAATTATTTGCATTCATCACGTTAAACTTTTTAATAATAGTTTTAATAAATTATTCGCACTTAGTAAATTTGACAGAAAAATATAGAAGAATGTCTTGTGGTGGCCACAACATACTAGTTTTTTTTTATAATTTACCAACTGTGTGACAATAAAAATTTAATTTATTTTATATCATGTTATATCATTTTACCTTGTTTTGCATGATTTTTAGATGAGTAAGTAATGATTCATTTTTCGGGTTTCGGGTCGGGTTCGGGTTAGATAAGTCGGGTTTCGGGTCGGGTTCGGGTCGCAAAAAATTCTCTGTTGCGGGTTCGGGTCGGTTTTCGGGTTGATGAAAATTTTTTTGTCGGGTTCGGGTCGGGTTTCGGGTTGATGAAAATTTTTTTGTCGGGTTCGGGTCGGGTTTCGGGTTGATTTAAAATTCATCTGTCGGGTTCGGGTCGGGTAAAACCCGACCCGCGCAGGACTCTAGGCCGCAGTAGCCCAGTCGGTAGAATGCCAGCCTCGTAATTGAAAGACTGCGGGTTCGGTACTCGAGCCGGCCAAAGACCGTCGTGTACACTAATGGTGGCTGGTGCACGTAAAATTTGTCGTGGCCGCAATGTCCTCCATGTTCCCATCAAAAATTATACCTCTGGGGGTCACCGAAGCGGAAGATCCATCCCTTCCGTGGAGGATCAAAATTGTGATGGCATGTCTCCGGACCACCTCTAGGGGTGTGTCCCAGACCGTCGCCAATTGCCCATATGCGCAGCACTAGTGCGACGTAAAACCCAACCATCCAACCATCCCAGAGGTATAATTTGGAAGAGAACACGGAGGGCATTGCGGACACGGTAGTTTTTACATACACCAGCAACCATTAATACACACGACAGTCTTCGGTCGGCTCGTGTATCGAACACGCAATCTTCCAAATACGAGCTCGGTGCTCTACTGACTGGGCTATCACAGTCCTTTAGAATCTGTAGGAAAAAGGTTTCGATTTTGGTTTCCAATCCCTTTCATTTGTTTATTCATTTTATTATTATTATTATTATTTTAGAAAATATTCAATCATTTCATAAAACTTCAAAATATTTAATTAAAATTAGAATGCGCGAAACTGCTTGGCTTTTAGCAAATAAATATCTTATATCCTCCTAACATCTGGTCATGACATTTTCAAATTCTATTTTGCTGCAATACTTACGTTCGTCTAGAATCGTGATTATATTCCATTATACTCCTTCCTTCTGTGTTATAAAGATAAACATTAACAGAAAATCCTGTCTCTTAGAGCATATTTCCTATTCTGATAATGCTCTCCCTGTCAAACAAACTAATCCTAAATATAAAGGAAACTCATTTTGCGTCAGAATCGCTGCCTTACATAAATAGAAAAAGTATTTTTCGATTGTATTTTTCTTTCCATATTGAACAATTATCTTAGACGTTCATATTTGCTCTAATGTGACAGAATAAAACTAAAAATGGAAAACTGTCGTAGCGTACAAAAAAATCTGTAGCGACTCTCTTCGATTTTTTGTACATATATTAATGACTAGGTATTTTAAAAGATATCTATCAATTAATATGTTAGTAAATAAACAAAATAAAATTTAAATCATTTTAGAGCATTTCTCACCCAGCTCATGTATCTACACAATATAATGTAATGTGTATGAATATTTTTACATGTCTTGTAAAAGAATTGTAAATGGTAAGCAGGTAATTTCCATTAATTACCAAGTTACTGCAAAACTCTGAAACATACATTAGTTTCATCCTCTTATAAATAATTTTATGCACTTGAAATAGTAGCCTCCATTAGACAAAATGTTATTATGTTCTATTATGCTTTCTGTAAAAGAACTATAAGTAATACTTACATTATTCCCCATAATGACCATACACTGAGAAAAATATATACCGCTTTCATTTAGAACTAATAACTAGCCAATTTCTAAATCCCTAAACTAGAAATATAGATTTCCGAGTTATGCATAATCAAATAATCTGGATAGACGAAATGATCGAGAATTTTTAGTCTACACTTTTCTAGATGGTGAAACAATATTATGAATGTTATGAATCCTTTGTATTACGAGAAATTCTCGTTCATTTCCTAGAATTGGGTCATAAAACAAAATTATAGTTACTAAAACTCGCCTCTTGTGTTCGCATTTATTTACAGAGATTTTTAAATGAAATCGACCACCATAATATAGGAAAATGGTCTAGAATTCTAATAGAGTTTTTAGTACTCGCTGACAAAAGGAAATAAAATTTAAAAGGATGACATAAAAAAAAATTTACTAGAGCAACAATTCAAGTTCTAGATGTCAGTCATATGATTTTTTCTCAGTGTATGTTAGTAAATCAATGTTTTCTTCTGTTTAAAATACTTTAACAGTACTTAAACGAATTGCAAATATTTGAAATCCACAGATCGCGTCAGATCGCGTGATATCGCGTGATATCACAGATCGCGTGATCACGTGATATGGGCATCACGTGAAAATAGCTGGATAGAACTGAATTACACATAGCCCAGATTTAGGCTTGTACCCAACTTAAAATTATGTCTATCGAACATTTCAAAATTCAATTTACATTCAGCAATGTGAGCAAAAAACGAATGCGAAATAAAACTTTTGCTGTAAAGCGCGTAGAATGGAATATTTTTTGCGATATTTTTATGTTTCAGACATCAAGAAAGCTAAAAAGACCTACAGAATATTTTCTGTGTGTAAGTAACAGACTTTATTTATTTATTTATTTATTTTTTTTTTTTGCCAGTAATTTACGTGAAAACTGCTGGACGAAATTCATTGACACTTGGCAGGGTTTTAGTTCTCTACCCAAGATAAAATTATATTCATCGAACATATAAAATATTTTATTAAATTTAGAAATATAGCGAAAAAACGCTTGCGCAGTAAAATTCCCAGTAAAAAACGAAGAATAAAAAAATAATGCGTTATCTTTACGTTTGAACAGTGGCGGCTCGTGGCAGGAGCTGCAGAGCTGCAGCCCCCCCAGAAATATTCGAAAAAATTATTTTATCAACTTTCAAAATATTTTGAAAATAAATATTATTATATTGTATAGTATTATGCATATAGAAAAGCAAATTACTTCGTTATCATGAAAAATTATTAAAAAGCTGAGAAAAGTTAACCATTTTTAAACGCAATAGCACCTCGAAAATTCGTAAAGGGGCTGTTCATTCATGCAGCTCCCGAAAAAAGGGATTTCTTTAGGGAAAGAACATTTACAACCGCCCCTACTCGTTTTCCCTACCAGTTTCGACCATTTGGTTGGAGCTGCATCCGGTGCAGCTCCAATCTGATTAGGGATTTCGGTAATGCTGGAAAAGAACAAATTCCTTTTGTAATCTACGTTTTTTCTTCACTGTTTTTAATGCGGTAATCGCTGTGTTTGAAGATTATTTATGTATGAGAGGTAACAAAATTTAGCATGACGGTTATTAACGATTATATGAGAAAACAGAAGTCATTTTTATTTATTTTTCAAACAGATTTTTATTTTATATTACATGAAAATTTCGCACGGTTTTTCGGTTTCTTGCTTTGCCAATGGCAGAAACGTTGAATAGACAGAATCACAATTTTTATATAAATTTTGCCTTAAACATAATATGTAAAATTTATCAAGTGTTTAATCGCTTTGTTGATAAGGTTTTTATTATTATTATTATTTTTTTTTTTTTTTTTTTTTCACTTGTATATTAGTCACTAATGTTTTTCTATTTTGATGAGAAATATTAGCAGTCGAACCTTTCTTAAAAACACGAGATTACTAAATTTTTAATTTCTGACATTTTCGTACAACGAAGTTGGAAAGCATTTATAACTTCGTTTCATCTGTCTTTCTATTTGAGTGAGAATTTTCAGAAATATGCTCGGAAATTTAAGCATTTTAATATCCGTTCTTTAGATTGACCACACTATTTTTCCTATTAAAAATGGGGTATGTTTCGTTTACAGTTCATTTAGAGGAATGCACAAAATTTTTTCACACATTACATTTTATAAGGAAATTGATTTAAATATATTTTAGCAGTGTTATTCTGTTGCAGAATCTAGGAAATTTATGTAAATTATTCTAATGCATAACAAACTTATCCATTTAGAAAATGTTGTATTTTTCATTTATACTTCTTTAATGAGGACACACAAAACATCCAGAATGCCCTGCTGGCTTGGGTAATATTTCAAACCAAATTAAACTGATATATAATATTCCAGTCTTTTTAAATATATCTAAAGAAAATAGTGTTTTAACATTTGTCGATATTTTTTTTTTTTTTTTTTTTATTTTTTTTTATGCACGGCAATACAGAAGATATCGGATACGTTACTGACTATGTGCAGCAAATTTTGGAAATTCGTTTTTAATTATACTAAGGTTTCACATCTAAATGAAATTTTAGTTTACTGTACCATGTGTGTAAAGTTCGCATTAAAAATAATAATAATAATAATAAAATGTTCGTAATGTTAGACAAGCATTTCATAATCTATGTGATATGCAAGATTTTACGTCGATGTTAACTCTTTTAATTAATATTTCAAAGGATGTTCTAAATAAATTAATGAAACGCATCATTATAATTGCACTTTTAAGATACGAGCATTACATTAATATAATGTTTTGAGGTCTCCTGAGCTCATTTTTGTTATTTTTACAGTGTTATATGTATGGTGTGAGTAAGTGTATACATGTGAGTGAATATCATAACATCTAAATGATCGATTGAACTGAAAGCTGGTAAGTATGTGAAAGGTCACCATCAAACGAGCTGTATAGAATTTGATGGCTGTGAGACTATATATTTCTGTTACAAGGACACAAAGAAAAATTCCTTATCATTTTGATTAATGGGCTTAAATTTATGAAGTGCGATTGCGCCTAAATGTTTTATCCAATTGAGCTAAAAATTGGTAGGTAGGTTATAGGTAATCGTCACGCAATTTATATAGTTTTGATGAGTACAGGACTTATAAATTTTTTTACAGAGACACAAAAAAAATTCTTTATCATTATGGACTATAGATTCGAATTATTTGCAGTTATTATCGCAAGAACTGTACAGATCTACATAAGTATGTAATCAAACTATTTATTATTATTTTTATATAAATCATTGTGCGTATCTTTTTAATGAGCAAAAGTTGATTTACAAACATGTATGTATACTTCGTACCATCTTGGAGAAAACAATAGCATGCAGATGAAAAATATTTTGTTGGGGGAAAATTGATTATCATAAATAAATAAAGTTAACAAAATAAAATCTCCAGTTTTTTTTTTTTTTTTTTTTTTTTGTAATGAATGTCCAATAATATAAAATTTTAAATCTATGCTGTATCCTGTATTACTTTGCTTCTTGCTCAGTCTACGCATATAAAACCCGAAGCCCCCGATTAAAACAGATTATTTAGAAAATCATTTTCGCTTTTTTCTCAAATCTTACATAGACATGCAGCTATGCAGCCCCCCTGTAAAGGAATCTCACGAGCCGCTACTGCGTTTGAAACATAAAGGAAGCTAAAAATTGGCTTCAAAATATTTTCTACGTGTGTGTGTGTGTGAAGGGGGGGGGGGCACTGGAACATTTTTCTTTTCTTTTTTTTCTTCCTTTATTTATTTTTGGCCGAATAATGTGCAAAAAAGATTGGACGTTAATATAATAAAATTTTGCAGGTGTAAAAGCATGCACCCAACTTAAAATAATTAAGTAAATGGCAAAATTTCGTAATATTTTTGCGTTTTATATATCAAGAAAGCCAAAATTCTATTCAGAATATAAAACAAATTTCATTTTTCTGTTATATGATTTCATAACATTTCAACAAGTTTTCTTTTTTATTTATTTCTTTTTTTTTTTTTTAACAGAATTTCATTTAATTTGGTTGTTTTGTCTGTGTCAAATATCGAAGTGGCTCTCTCTCTCTCTCTTTCTCAATTTTTAAACCATCTCCACCAAGCCGATTTTTCTCAGAATTTGCAGTCAAGTTTGTACTAAATGAAAGTACATTGTTTGATACGCATCTAATTTATAGATAATATACAGGACTATTCAAAGTTAATCCAATAATTTTCAGAGAGTAGTTTGAGTGATTAGTTTTCTAAATAATTTGAAATAAATCTTAAAATTTAATAAAAACCTTAAATGTATGAATGAAGCTACCGTATTCAAAAAGATGAGGGCTTGTCGCTCTCCCTCCTCTAACCTCAGACAGAAATTTCGCCAAATAAAATTTTCTCTAACACTGTTTAGAATTGTTGTTTAACACTAGATATTTTCAAATTCATTGCCGCCTCATATTTAAAATGCAATAATACTTCTATAGTAAGGTGTGAAAGAAAGAAAATTAAACTATTTTTCAGATGTTGGAATATTTTGCATATTCTAAACATATATACAGTTTTTCTGATAAATGCATCGGATCTTAAGAAATATTTCTGATTCTTTTTAACCACGGCTTTCCATGATACTATACTAGACTTATTACATTTGTATATCTAATCTATCACAATCTTTAAACAACATTTTTGTCCTTCTAGTTTGGCTTAAAATATTGAAACAAACACATTAACGTAAGAAAAAAGAACCAAGGATACATTTGTAAAGCAAATGTCACTTTCCTTGCAAAACAAAGATCATTTGTAAGATTCCTCGAAACAATTTATTATTTATTCTGATTCTTTACGTTTGCCCTTTACTCTGGGGAAATAAGAATAACCATTAAGTCAAAGAAATTTTTTTTTGAATACAAAGTGCATTAATAGACACGCATGATGAATTAATATATTTGTTAATATACAGCAATTTATATGAAGCTTTTATGTAAGTAAGTTTGCAATCAAAAGTACCTCCATAAAGTAAATCTTTATAAAAGGAATTTTGACGCCTGTTACATTCCTCTAGAACAATGTAAAAAATAAACACAAGTGGAATTAAAAATATTGATTTCAAAAGACATTTCTGTCGTAGATTAAGTAATAAAGGGGAAAAAAATACTTTCGAAATTATTATTATTATTATTATTATTATTATTTTCCAAATAAAAAGAAAAAAATCTTTTTAAACAAACAAAGTAAAATAAGGACCTTGATCGAACCTAGTATCCACATTCATTAACGACTTAAAGCTATAATTCCATTTAAATGTTTATTAAAAATTATTCAGACAAGATTCACTCACACCATGCAGTCATATAAAATTACCATCTTGATCGAATTTCTAAAATAACAACCTTATATGATATTCAAAATACCCAATTTCAGTGTGTTGCAATTATTATTTTTAAATTATCCTGATAAAAATCCTATACACAAATCAAACATTAAAAACTTGATTTTTCGCATTCAGGAGACCTCAAAGCGTATAATTAAAGCAACAAATTAGCATTGCAGTTTGATTTCCAAAAAAGAACTTAATTTATCATTTGGCTATGAGAAAGTAGTTATCAGTTCTAAGCCAATTTCGTAGACTTGGTAAAATTTAATAAAACTCTTCCATAAATTACATTAAACAGAATAGAATATTTTCGCTAAATTTTCGGTAGCTTTATACATTATCTATAAATTGTATGCACACCACAATGTGTGCTTAGTAAATTTATCATAGTATGAAAAACACATAACACAATCTGATATTGCATAATAACAATGTGGTTTTTCGTAGGGCTCTGTAAATGAACAGCAAATGATTTTCGTACCATACATATAAAAAAATATGTGCTTATTTCATATTGTTTAGTGCAGTCTAAAGATTTGAACTGTTTCCACCAGAAATTATTCTCGTAGATGTACTGTATTATCTTGAATATTTGTATACACAAACTATTTACCCAATTTCAAAATAACGTTCCAGGTAGCATTCCTATAAGTTACAGATTTAGGATACCGAGTTTAAATTTTATGGTAATACCTGTTCTTGAGTTATGTAGATAACAGGCGCACAGACAGACGCACAAATCAAACGTTTAAAACATGATTTTGGGATTCAGGTTACCTCAAAATATGTAAATATAGCAATAGCGCTATTTCGGAAATTTAGACCCAAAACATTCTTTACCATTTTCTAGAGTGAAGTGGAATGGAGCGGACTTAACGTCACATCACTGCTATGCAATGTACAATATGCGACGGTCTAGAATTCACCTCTAAAGGTAGTCCAGATACACGCCTTCACAACTTTCATTCTCTACCCATTACATGGGTAGACGAAAGTAGAAATGGAAATATTGAAGAGTTTAGTCCGTATGAAGATTTTAAAACATTGACTATATTAATGGATGCCTCTACTATATTTTTTTTCCTAATTGCGTCTGGGCGTAAATACGACCCTTGAACCCTTAGAAGGACCTCAACGGAGAAGCATCCCCTTTAGACCCACGTCCCTAGTGTAGACAGTTGGCTTAACACTAATACCTAAATACACCACCAAATTGATACTCTGAATTTTTTTCCTTTAAAAATATTGAACTTTACTACCTGAAATGCATCTTAGTATCGCCGTCTATTGTGAATTTTACAACCAATTTGTGACCATTTCAATGTTGACAGACAGTTACAATTAATAAAACAGTTTTTAACCCGTTCGAACAAAGTTCAAAAGTGTTTATGATTTTGTTTTGTCTGTCTGTTCGTCTGTCTGTCCGCGCTCCTATTTCCGTAAGTATTTATGGAATTCCTTGAAACTGATATATGTTATTCAAGTTCACTATGGGATGTTCCCTATTGAAAATGGACTATATACAGTCACTGCCATGTATACAAGGACACCCAAAAGAATTCCAAAGTATTTTGTTCTATGAAAGCTATTTCTATGCCTTTATTTCGCGTAAATCACAATGAATTGATATTTATTATTCATACAAAAAAAGAATTTCTTTAAAATGTAGTATGATTAATATTAAAATTTACAGGTCCACACAAAAATATTCAGATATATTAAAAGCTACAACTAGATGTTGTTGAAATTAAGTTTCCCTTTATTTTAAGCATTTTAAACATTTTCCAACAATGTTTAAGAGTAATTACGAATTCAAATACGCTATATATCGGTCTTTTTCTTACATTTTCTGTCCGTCTCTCTGTTCCTTTGTATGATTAAATAGGGAAAGTACATAGAATGTTAAACGATGCAACTAATACGTAGAGTTGGAAAATGTTAATAATCTATGTGAATAATATGTTATGTTTTTGTTCAAAGATTGCTATGAGTATGGCATAGATCTTTTGCGTACGTTACAAATAAGAAACTGTTGTATATATGTAATACAAGCTTCAGATTCAGAGCATGGCAATATCTATTAGTAAAGAATATAGGTATTATATAGAAATATTTTGATCATTCTGCTAATTTCATCACAAAAGTGTGATGAATAATATATTTCTAAATTAATTAACATACTCAAAACCTAACTTGAATTGAAAATGAATTTCCATGACTAATACATACTTAATCCTTTCTTGCAGAAACTGTCTCTAAACAAATTCATCCCTTTTGAAATATATTCTTACGTCAAAATAGTTTCGAAATCACATGGGATTTCGTAAACGTATGTATAAATTCAAAAGTTTTGCATATTTAATACTCCAAGGCGATACCAAGTAAGCATTCATTTAAGTGATATATATTTAATACTTGGATTACGAACATAAAGGAATCGTTGGAATTAAAATCACTTTTATAATAATGAACTTATTTATTTCTATACTATCGAAATGAATACAGTGAGTGAATAGATCAGGATAAATAAGCTGAAAAATACATAATAAGGTCTCTAAACGTCAATATTATTTCAGGATAATATATATGTAACATCGGAATTAATTCAGAGTAAAAATAGTTGAAGTATCTTTTAGTTCGCTGATGTAAAGATTAAATGAAAACCAATACAAGTAAATCTCAGTGCACCAATTGTCTATTCTATAAGTCGATGAAACAGATAAAAACTATTGTTAGACTGGGTGAGTTGTTATAGCTCATTTTCTTGCAAATCCCGTTTTCCCAGAATAATTAGCTCTTTTGATTTAGATATTTTATTATATGCTTTTATTAATTGAGAATATTTATAATTTTTCTTTTCCTAAAGATATATACATACCATTCCGAAACTTTCAATGTTATTTATTTATTTATTTTATCCTACTTTTTTATTGGGCAGGGGAGGGGGGGAGTATTAAAGTTCATTATTTCGATTTTTTTTTTTTTTTTATTACTTATAATTTTCTTCTGACTTAGTATATAAAATTCTGCAGTATATTGTTGAAATTGTTAATTGTGGGAGAAGTCTAAATTGTATTCTTTTGCACAGAATTTCGTTGGAGAGTAATTATATGTATATACGTAAAATGAATATTGGTTGAAGAATAATATGAAGTTTAATATGAAGAGTAATTATATATATGAGTAGGTTAAATGTGCACGCAGCGTGGGGATAGGGATCCTAAAGTCATTTATATTCTGTTTACTACAAATGGTCTATTTTTTACAGCAGCGCGTGTAGTTAAGGGTTAATTGGAAAATCGTGAAAAGGTTTGCATAGTATTAGAAAAAAATCCTTCGAGTGATGTGCGCTAAACTTTATTCGAAATGATATTTCAAAATTAGCATTAGGCATAAAAAATGTAATTTATGTCATAGAAGTTAAGATATTTCGACGAGACACATCATAAAAAAATCTGGAATGACTTCACTCGACTTTTCGAACATTGAGTAATTAACAGTTTTGTAGATAAAGAAAAGAAAGAGGAGTTGTTAAACAAACAAAATAGAGAAAACCGTAATAGAGTGTTTGAGTATTTTTCTCCATATATTACCCGATGTTTTATTTAACGCTACTGAACTTTGAGCCCATAGATCATAATGATAAAGAATTTTTCGTTGTGTCCCTTTAAAAACCTATAAATGCTAGATTCACCAAAATGTTTATAGTTAGTCCAACAGTGATTTATAATATTCATATAAATTTTCAGCTCAATTGAATAAGGCGTTTAGATGCTATCGCACTTTTAAAAATTTGGTCGCATAGGCCATAATGATAAAGAATTTTTCTTTGTGTCCCTGTAAAAAAACTGTAAGTGCTAAATTCACCAAAGTCTATACAGTTGGTGCAACTCTGACCATGTGTACAAATTTTTTGCTCAGATTAATAAGGTGTTTAGACACTATCGCACTTTTAAAAGTTTGGTCCCATAGGCCATAATGATAAAGAATTTTTCCTGGTGTCCCTGTAAAAAAACTATAAGTGCTAGATTCATCAAAATCAATAGGGTTCGTGCTACGGTGACTTGCAACATGCGTACCAACTTACAGCTCATTCGAGCAAAGTGTTTAGACTCTAGCGTGTTCACTCACACACATACACACATACATACACACACACATACATACATCATCGTAAAAATAGTGAAGACGGACTCGGGGTACCTCCAAACGTATAGAAACATCAAAATCTCAAATTCGGATTTTTGACATGTTTACAATACTTTCCTCACTGTAGTGTTCGGAAACTAAGAAACATGACTGTATTATCCATCGACTAATATGCAGCCAAACTGATTCAATGCGGTTTCTTATAGCCATCTTTCATACTAAGCTTTTCGCATTTATACACCATAAAAGCTCAGATCTAACTTTTTCAAAATATATGGAAAGTGCAGCATAGAACGTCAGCTGCCGTGTGATATAAGCCAAAATCTAATCACCACCAGCTTATGTCAAAATCAAACCAAATATAAAATGTTATGGTATTATGCGCATTTTTCGTGTAGTAACCATGCATTCTTCCAGACTGTCACACACTTTTTAAAATTGGTGAAATGCAGTTAGAGACGTCTGAAAACACACAATTCCATTGAAAACCGGGAATCAAAATTTTTTAGAATCTAATATTTTCTTCTTGTGTTTATAGAAAAAGGTGACAAATTGTTTTATAAATTGAAATAATTAGATAATTTTTCAAAAATTCATTAAAATGTTTAATTATGTTTTGAATAATTATGAGTGCAGTTTGAACCCCTTGGTTATGCACACACACTAATTCTCTCTCTCTCTATGTATTTATATATGTATATATATATTTATATAAAGAACCATTATTTAATATTTATATAAATAATTGTTCTTTTATCGAGCAATCAATTAAAACTGACACACTACGACCATTATATCTTTTTTACAATTATTTTTTCTCAATAAAAAACAACAAATTTTTCAGCTCTATTTTCTGATAAGAAAAAAAAAAAAACCTCCCCCTCCTTCCTTAATCGTAATTTGTATGCATAGAAATTATCTTTTTTTAAAACCCTTTTCTTATAATGAAGCTTTTGCATGCAAATTAGATTTACGGGATACTACCTCTTTTTTAATCTAACATGCTTAAAATAAAAAAAAAAAAGGGAAAGGGGAGAGAAGATAATATTTTAAACTCAAAAAACTGCATAATATTATAAATCTTTTTTTTTTTTTTTTTTCCTTTTTAAATAATTCTTCAGAAATGAGAGAGATAAGTATTTATTAAAATTTTGTCTTTTTTTTACTTTCTCTTACCCATAAGGTAGAGAAAGTATTGTTTTTGGGTCAAATTTTCGAACGCGAGATTTTGTTATATTTACACGTTTTGAGGTCCCTGAATACGAAAATCATGTTTTTAGCAAATGGTCCGTGTGTGTGTCTGTCTGTTATCATCATATCTCAAAAACAAATTATGGCAGAAAGTTCAAACTTGGTATTCTAAATGTGTATCATATAGGGATGCTACAGTAAGCTTTTCGTTAAGATCAAGCAAATGGTTCGTGTACAGGGACAATCAAGAGAATTCTAATACATTACGTCTATGGGGGAAATTGCAGGTAAGTAGAGTTTAACGTCTATAGACTGCACTAAACCAAATGAAACGAACATATATTTTTTGTAATAGAGATAGTTAACTGGGAAAAAATTTCTGTGTATGTAGGAGCCTCGCCTCTCCCCCTGGGGGGGAAGTCCCCCCTCGAGGGGAGTAAATTTTCATGATGGGTATCATTCAAAAGACCTTGCGAATACCTTTAAAACGAATGGTTGAACTATAAATCTGTGATAATTTTCAACAAAGTTATAGATTTTTTTTAATTTTAACGAAAAAAAAATTTAGAAAAAAAAAAATCGTATTTTTTTTTTTAATATTGAGAGTAAAATGGACTTTTTTTGGATATTTAGTGTTACACTACCTCTCTAATATGGACCCCATTACCATAAAAAATAATTTTTTTAAATAATAATTTTAATAAATTATTTTTTAAAAACAGAATTATTTTTTAATAACCGAATTAAATTCTATATAAATGTAGGTGCATTATGAAACGGGGGGTTGAGGGGGGCTGTAGCCCCCCTCACACAGAACTAATTATCGTATAAAACTCTTCTGAAGCCTAATTTGAATTGTTTAGCATAGGTTTACATGACAGTTCTCGTTATCTTACCTCTTAATCTGCAACCTGTATTTATAGTATTAAATATCAGGGTAAGAGAAAGTCGTGTGAGTGACATACCAGATTATTATTTTTTTTTTTACTTTTTTACGCGTTTTAAGGTATAAGGTATCTCAGTATGACAGAATCGATGTCTGTCTGTAGGATACTCAGTTTATTAGTAAGTTAGTTTGATTTTCCCTTAATGTAAACATATCAAGAATGAATTAATGAATGTGAAGAAATCGGACTAGTTTTAAAATATTTATGATACTGACAAAAACCTATTAAATTTAAATATTCTAATTTGAAAACTTCGTAATCTATTCGAAATTAGAGAATTCGTTAACATGGCAGAATATGGCAAAATTTCGTATAAACATACCCATCATGCAGATTACTTCCACAGGAAAGAGTTCGGACTATCTTTAAAATATAATTTATGATGCTAACATATATTATCTTTGAATATCAGCATTGTACATTGTGAAAAATCTCGTAACTAATTCAAAATTAAAAATTTTCATAACATAGCAAAGTAGGACAATAACTCGCATAAACTTGCATGATGGCGGTTATTGCACACGGAACTGCATGCAAACTGAAATACGAAACTGGCGCTAAAAAAAACTGCCCAGTTAACTAGTATAGGTGCATTGAAGCAAGGTGAATCGTAGGGCAGTTCATAAGCTCAGACCTAGCCTGGTCATCAGTAAGTTCATTTCTCTTACATTGAATATAATAGAAAACTTGTATGTTGTGGCTACCACAAGACTTTCTTCAATATTTTCCTATACAAATTCACTAAGTGCAAATAATTTATTAAAACTATTCTTTTATAAAAAGTATCTAACATGATGATTGCAATTGATTTTCATCTTAGAGAAAACTAACACCAAATACCCAAAGAAAGGCAGTTTTATTCTCTGTAAATAACATCTTAAAAAAAAATGAGTTTTTGTAATAGTTATCTCACATATCGAGTTTCGCGCAGTTATATACCATAGAAATTCAGATATTGCCTTCCCGTTATCGAGGAAATTTGCAGTATAGCAGCGCCACCTATTGACCAATAACCATCCAAATTGAATCAGCATAATGTCTTATAGTGGTCTTCTCACATATCAAGTTTTCTTTGATGATACGCAATAGAACCTGAGATATAGCCATCATTTAAATTGCGTAAATCGCTGTATAAATGGTTGGGCGCCATTATTTGGCGCCACCTGTTGAGAGGTTGACACCAAAAGATCATAGTCACTAATTTATGCCAATGTGCATCTACATATAAATTTACATGCAATTCTGTACAGTAGTTCCTGAGATATAGCCTTCCCCTAAATTGCGGAAATCGCTGTATAGCAGCGACACCTAAGCATTCAATTTGAATCAGAATAATGTCTTATTAGCATAATGCTTTCTCACATATCAAGTTTTGTTTGATTATAAGCAACAGAACCTGAGATATAGCCTCTCCTTAAACTGCGGAAATCGCTTTATAGCAGCGCCACCTGTTCAGTGGTTGACACCAAAAGTTGATAAGAATTAATTTAGGTCAAGGTGCGTGCACATATAAATTTACGTACAATTCTGAGAGATAGAGTCGCCACAAAATTTTTGTCACACACACACAGATGGACTGACAGATATTTCCTAAAAATGGTCAAATCGTGTTCTAGACCTCTCAAAACGTGTAAATCCGTCGAAAACAGGAAGTCGAAAATTTTTACGAATCCAATACTTTCTTCTATTGAATATAGAAAAAAGTAATAAGAGATGTCATAGTTAGATGCAACCAAAATAAACTCAGATTATAATTTGATTTTCACAAAATATTTTATTACTATTTTATCATGATGATATTGCTATTTTATCTAAATGATAAAATCGTCTTCTGAACCACACAGTTAAAAATTTCTGTAAATTTAATGTAAATATTTATCCAGAATCTCCGTAAATTTACAGTAATTCTTAGTTAAAAGTGAATAATCGAGACTCTCAATCTTTATTCTGTATTTTTACGTAATTTTATTATTTAATTTTTTCATTAAAATTAAAAATCACTGTTTCTACTTTAGAAAAAGCATTCCAAGCCCTAAATATATTCTCAACAATAATTAATTAAATTAATATTAGTTATTAAAATGAATGTATAAAATACGTTTTTTAACATCTCCGTTTATTTTTCTCTGTAATTTTACGTAAGACTTAAGATAATAGAGTACACAGAGTTTTCTGTTGAAATTTTTAACAGTGCTCTCGAAACGTGTAAATCCAACGAATATCGGAAGTTGAAAATTTTTTTGCGAAACTAATACTTTCTTCTATTGAATACTGAAGAAAGTAACAAATATCAAACTGAAAATGTCTGCAGGAATGAAAAGTACTAAAAAGAATTCAAAACAATCTAAAATTCCTTATATCTCCCATGTTGCCGCTATTTAATGACAGCAATACATTTCTGAAGGAAACGGTCATACATCAGAATAATGCCCGTTTAATTTATAAATTAGAAATTCAGCAGTTGCGTGAATTAGAAAACACCAGGCTTATTTGGAAATGCTAGATAATTTATCTATGCCTTAGTTAAGATTCTAAGATGACGTTCTTAATGCAGCTGAATTAATTTTACATGGCTTCTGAAATCAACATCTTTCATTTTCATCAGCTCTTAAAACTTATAAATTTTAATGTCACATTTGATAAATTTAACTAAATGAGAAATTTCGCTAATAGAAAATCTTATAAATGCAGTTCTATATGTTAATTTGTATTTGTGATGATATACACGAATAACAAAAAAAGAAAAAAGAGAGAGAAAGAAAAGGAAGAAGAAAAGGATTGAAAATAAAATGTCAAATAGATAAAAATATGCAAAGTATCGATCAGTCTTGATTAGACAAAAGACTTATATACAGGGTATATTCTAAAATTACTGAACCTAAACTTTAAATATCGGCTATTAAGGGAACAAAGGACGTTAAAATAAATAAATTTTATTTTATATTTTATCTTTTTTAAATCGTGTACATTATCCGTGAAATATATCATTTTTATGCATATAGCTTGTTTAAAAGAATAGAAAGTAATCTCTGAAATAGAAAGGCTCCTTTTATACGAGGAAAAAGATGCAAAATAATATCCGATTTAAAATGCTCCCTGTTAAATAAAAAATATTTTAAATCTCAGTGTTTTATGTATGAAGCTGAACGTATCTGTGTAATGGATTTTTTTATAACTGAATCACAGCATCAATTAAAAAGTGTAAAATATGCAAACTTTCATAATGTTTTTGGCATGCGTTTAAATGTAAATATTTATAACAACGGTAATAATTTCTTGATTTTTAAGAAAACTGTCTTAAAATGGTGCTTAAGGTCCTAAAAAAATTTAATGGTTCTATTCAATTTGTTTAAATTACTTTCTAGGGGTAAAATTAAAAAGTGAACTACATATTTCAAAAACTATCTCCAAATATAAGATTTAGTGGTCTAAAAAATCTAAGTAATCATATATTAAAGAATTTTTGTGCACATCACTCTTTAATACTTATTCAACTAATTTTGAGTAACCCTACATATTATTTATAAATTTTATATGTACCAAATAGTGTGCTTAAATTTTGCACAATAAAACAAATCATAACAGAAATTAAAATATACTCCAAACTACCAAACATAATCCCAAACTTATCCGAATTATTTTGTGTAGTCCTGTAAACAAATGATGAATGCTTTTAAGCCATATTCTAGAGCAAATTTATGCACATTATAGATATACATATAGATATTTTATGCCCATATACATATATTATGCACATTAAAGATATATTATAAATATAAAGATATATGTATTAGTTTCATTAATGTACTTATACGAGAACTTTTGCCTGTAGACCTTAACATATTAAATTATTTTTTATGTGACTGTACTTGCCCACGGACTATTTGTTTATTCAACGCAAGTGATACAACCATTTAAAGTTATACTGATAACAGAGACAGACACTACCCGTTAAAATCCCATTTTTAGATTCAGGAGATCTTAAAACATTGTGTGAATATAAAAACATTTACTGTAAAATACTTTTTTTGTCATATGCGAGTAAAAGAAGTGATTATACTGAAAAAAAGTTCATTCTATGGTCTGATAATTCTATGAAATCTTCTTCTAAATTTCGAAAAATTTAAACAACTGGCCTAACATCTATCCTATTAAATATCTTTATTAAAATTTGCTGAAATTTTCAGTGTGAATCTATTCATCAGAAACAAACTTAGAGATAATCATAGTATTTTTTTTTTTTTTTTAATATATTGTTTCACAGTAATCCCTTGATTATCTATGGGCAGATTATTTGCAAACTTCCTTGATGCTTTTTACTTTCTCTTACCCAAAAGGTAGAGAAAGTATTGTTTTTCGGTCAAATTTTCGAAAGTCAGTTTTTGTTATATTTACACGTTTTGGGGTCCCTTAATGCGAAAATCATGTTTATAGCTGTTGGTCTGTTTGTTATCAGCATATCTCAAGAAAAAATAGCAGCAGAATGTTCAAACTTGGTATTCTAAATGTGTATCATATAGCGATGCTACACTAACTTTTCGTTGAGATGAAGCAAATGGTTCGTGTATAGGGACACTCAAGAGTATACAAATACATTACGTCTATGAGGGAAGTTACAGGTAAGTTATAGAGTTTAGCATCTATAGACTGCACTAAACCAAATGAAATGAATATATATTTTTTATATGCATAAAAACATGTCTCATGTAGAAAATGGCAGGAAAATCATTCACTGTTCATCTATACACAAAAGAACTAGATTATAGTACGACAATAGCTGAAAATTGATAGAAGCACATTTCAGATTGTGCCGTATATTATTACTATAGGACTATATTTAGGTGCACTATGTGGTTTTTACATAATCTTCAAAATATATACAGGGCTGCAAATATTTAAGCGACAACATTCTTTTTTTATTGTTATTGGAAGCGGTTTACTATAATATTTTACCATGTCCAGGAAAGCTACTCAGGAATTGAGATGAATTCCTCATAGACATATGATAAATGATGTATGTTTTTAAGCTAAATATTCATCGCTTGTTTTTTATATATTTAAACGTTTTGAGGCTTCCTGATTACCGAAGTCAAGATTTTTAAAGTTTCATCTTTGTCTGTGTCTCTTAGAGTAACACATAATAAAGAATAATAAACAGTAATAAAGAATAATTTCAAGAGATGCAAAAGTTGTATTTTCAAATTAATATAAGTTTGTTGCTGGAAAAGTTTGATCAAGACTAATAAGTTTCAAGGAATGTTGCGTGTGAAAGTTGTCTAAATAATTTTAAATGAACTTTTAATTTTAATAACAGATATAAATTCTGTATAAATATCAGTACAAAAACCCTTAACGGGTTAAAAGTTTGTGACGCAGCTACTTTATCGCTATAAGAATTTGAAATATGGGTCTTAAAAATAATGATATCAAATTTTAAGTGACGCTTTGCTATTGGTTAAAATATACATAGATTTTTCTTATTTGATCATTTGCTTTTTTCTTTTATTTATATTTACAATGCAAACATATTTTTAACTTCAAGATAAGACAAATATATAAAATATACTCACTGATGCTTTTTCATTTTGCATTTCCATTTCAAAATAACAGTTTTAAAAGGAATGATATCAAAATTCCAGTGACGCCTCAATGTCACTTTAAAAGATTTGTTTTTAGATTCCACTAAAATTACCTTTGTTTTGTCTAATAAAGTATATTTACACATTGAAACAGTGCTTTTAATTTTCAAGTATACTGTCAAATAATCACACTTTCACTGAGTTTGCATTATAAATTGAAATTATTTATTTCAATAAATTGATTTGTCTTTTGCGTCACGCTATCCAAAACTGCAAGTAAAATTTGTGCAAATGTTTTCTTTGCATCACACTATCTCTTTGCACAAACAAATTTTGACTTAGTTGGATACTATGATACAAAGTAACATTTACATAAATTTTACTCACAGTTTTGGATAGCGTGACGCAAAAGACAAATCAATTTATTGAAATAAATAATTTCAATTTATAATGCAAACTCAGTGAAAGTGTGATTATTTGACAGTATACTTGAAAATTAAAAGCACTGTTTCAATGTGTAAATATACTTTATTAGACAAAACAAAGGTAATTTTAGTGGAATCTAAAAACAAATCTTTTAAAGTGACATTGAGGCGTCACTGGAATTTTGATATCATTCCTTTTAAAACTGTTATTTTGAAATGGAAATGCAAAATGAAAAAGCATCAGTGAGTATATTTTATATATTTGTCTTATCTTGAAGTTAAAAATATGTTTGCATTGTAAATATAAATAAAAGAAAAAAGCAAATGATCAAATAAGAAAAATCTATGTATATTTTAACCAATAGCAAAGCGTCACTTAAAATTTGATATCATTATTTTTAAGACCCATATTTCAAATTCTTATAGCGATAAAGTAGCTGCGTCACAAACTTTTAACCCGTTAAGGGTTTTTGTACTGATATCATTACTTTTTAAGGGTTATTGATTAATTAATCAAAAGATTAAAACAAGTCTTAAAACCACCCCGGAAAAAATAGTTTTTGTCACAATTTTTGCCAGTGGCAAAAATTACCAGTATTTCAAGCAGGGTTTTAAGGATTTTAATATTTAAATCATAATTTTAACAAATTAAAACCAGAGATCATGAATCCATCATTAAAATAATGCATTCTAAAATTTCTTTAAACTGAAATTTTTAACATCAACAATTAACAATTTTTTTCATTTTTAAAAATATTTAAATTACCTATCTAAAAAATATTCTTCAATAATTAATTACTAGAATATTTGTGTTTTTCAGTGTATTACATATTTTTGTTTACAGTGGGGAAAAGTCAAATATTGAGTCAATTATTGACTCAGCTGTTCTAAAATTTGCCAGTCAGTCACTGATCATGCATTTTTTGGAATTGAAATGTAAATTGCAAGTAAACTCTCTCTCTCTCTCTCTCTGAATATGTCTTACTTAAGATTTTTTTTACTTCAATAAAATAAAAATATAATTTTGTAGTTTTGTTTTTATGGTTATGTTCAGGGACTGACAAAGTTTCAATATCTTAGGAGCCAGAAATAGTGAATTATTTCTATGACAATACTCACAGCAAAAATTAATAATATTTCATAATTGTATAATTAATGCAGGTCATTCACATATTATTTTACATTGAATAAATGAACTATTCAGTTAAAAATTTGAACTAAGGAAATTAAAAAAAAAAAAAAACTATTTTTTATTTATAAAGATAAAAACAAACTATTGGGGGGAAAAATCCACAGAAATAAATATTATTTTTACCTTTAATATAATCAAATATATTGAGAGTGTTTAAGTTTTGGCTTTAAAATACTATTTGTCTATTAATTTTTCAGGACAGAATTCCTTTAAAGAGAATCCATTTGATAAATATCATACTATTTAAGTTTTCTCGTTGTAAATTCGAACATAGTTTGCTTTAGATAGTGTTTATTTTATTGAATCTTGTTTAACAAAGATGTTGACATGGAAAGTACTAGTATAGTAGTAAGAAGATTTATCAAATATGGGAATTTATCTTTCATGGAAAAACATCTTTCAAAAACAGAAATAATTGTTAAATTTTTCAGAAAACATTAAACTCATACTATTCATTCAATACATCAGCAATGTCATCTTTTATACCAAGACAAGAAGGTGGGAGGAAAAACAAAAATATACATAAAAAATATTGTAAATGCACAAAAATTTTTTTGTCAGTCTGCCGTAACTGGTCACCAATGGATATTTATAGTCACCCTGGCACCCGGAATTTGTCGGACACTGGTTATATATATTATATTAATTAATTAATTATAATTACTTTTTAAATTAAAAAATCTTCAAACATTTTTTTCATTGAGGTGCCAAAGTGTAAAGGGTGAAAATTCAAAGGGATTGTGTTGTTTTCCACTTTTCCTAATTTTTTTCCATTTTTGCCAATTTTTTCCACTTTTTGCCGCTGTCCTGGCAAAAATGCATTTTTGCCGGCAAAAACCCAACCCTGAATTGCAGGATAATAAATACAAGAATGTTACCCCCCCCCCCCCCCCCTTTTCCAACTGTGTTTCAAAGCAAGGATTAAGATAAAAATTTGGTTTAAAAAAAAAGTAAAAATGTTAGAAAGGTGAATTTTTTTGAAATATGAGATGTAAATTTCTTTTACATTAAAAAATCAATTATGGATTAGAAGGATTTGCAGATTATAAATCTGTGGATTACAGGGAGTTGACTATACCGTATATGACTATAAAGAAAAAGTTTTTGATGACATTTTGTAATACAGTATTGACTACTGGTTCTTTTAATTAACTGGATGTTTGTTAAAAACTGCTTTATCAGAAAATATAAGAAAGTGATCCAAATCCAAACTATTATTTATTATCAGTTAAAGAAATAAAATTGTCTAAATTATAAAACTTTACACTGTTTAAATTGAAATTGATTTTTTTTTTTTTTTAACTGGATTTTGAGTATTTTAGAACGTAATCATCAGATAATGAAGATCACTATGGTAAAAATATCCATAATTATTAATTAAATATGTTACTAAATTTTTATAGGTATAATTTTAAAGTTACTTAAAGTTGTTTATAAGACAAATGCATCCATTGTATCTTACATATCTGCAATTTATAACATAAATTTTTAAGAGAAACAGTTTCTTCCATTCTTCCACTTGGAAGAAACTTGCCAACCCTGCTTTTTTCTGATGAGGATATAAGTTTTTTTTTTTTTTTTTTTTTTTTTTTTTTTTGAGTACAAAAAACAATTACTAATTTATTAATTATTATTTTTTTAATTTATGATGCTTGCTTTACAAAATTTATCATTTTTTAGCACTCATTTTTAGGTGCATTGGACTGTGATTGCATTGATGGGGTGATATACACAAATTAAGAAATTTGATGTTTTTCTCTCTTTAAATAAACTAACTCTTTTTGCCCATGCACAGTAGATTCCTGATTCCAGGATATCTATTCTCTGAATCGATGGTGATATACACCATTCTCAAATAATGACAATCGTTAAGTTCCACTTTTATCGACTCCTTTTATTAATGAAATAAAATAAACCTTCCATGAATTTAAAGTGCCCAAATCATCTTTCATTAAAATGCATATACCATGAATTATATAAAAATTCATGAAAAAAATAATAATAAACATAAAAATCCCAATAGCAGTATTTTCTGAACCTATCTGCAGCAAAATAAAATTTATCTTCAAACCATGAAGGCAGATAAGAAATCATAGCAATTCATAAAATATTTAATTCAAATACTCATCAAATTCCTTTTCACTGTCCTCAATTTCATCTTTATTATGCGTTAATAATCGAGACTTCCGAAACAAAAACGAGACTGATGTTGATTTTCTCGTTGTTCGCGATAGATACCCCGCAGGATATACAAAGTCAAGGGTTTTTTTTATAGATTACCTGCAGGTTATATTACACACAAAATTACGGTAATTAAAATAATTTCATGAGTAAGACATCATTTGAAAGCTTTGTTGATTTGAAATTGAACAATAGATTACAGAAATTTCTACCACCAGATGGCGCTGCAATATTTTAAAATTTCAATATTTCAAATTCTAATTATGATTAAATTATTTTTAATACATTATTCGAATGATATTTTAAAGTACTTCCATATTATCGAAAGTGGAATTCAAGATTTCACCTGATTTACACATTTAAAGATTTCCTGATTAGGTTTTCTTTGGTATCTAAGTTACTAATTAAAATAATTTCATAAGTAATACATCATTTGAAAGCTTTGTTGATTTAGAATTGAACAATAAATTACAGAAATTTCTACCACCAGATGGTGCTGTAATATTTTAAAATTTCAATATTTAAAATTCTAATGAGCAAGGAAGGTGTTGTAAGTTATAAAACGGGGATAAGGCGCCATCGAGCAGAACTTTGCTCAAAGTCATAAATTTGAAGGATCATAACATGGTGAGCGAACAGGCTGTTTCATGTAGTGAAATGGGGCTTTATGAAACCCCCACCGAGCGGGAGTTTCATAAAGTCGGATTTTTCAAGGATCGCGAGAGCTGGTCGCCGAAAGCGGCTAGTATAAAATAAATATCACTCATTAACACATTTCTTTCAATAATGCATAAGATTAATGAAATTCTCACAACTACTCTGTATTGGCCGAATACTTAGCACAAAGTACAGCTCTAGTTTTAGCCCCCCCCCCCTCTCTTTTTATCATCTGATTTATTAATTAGAGCTGCATCAAGTACTTGATATGTACTTTGCACTCAGCTAATCTGCTGAGTACTCTATATGCAGTCAAATTTTGACCAAGTACTTGGCCAATACTAAGTAGCTGTAAGAATTTCATTATTTTTATGCACTAAATTGAAAAGAAAAAAATTAGTAATAGTGTTTATCGATAATATAAAACTAAAAATTTATAAAAATATGTAATTAAACTTTAAACAGGAAACAGGTGAATAGATTGCCACTAAATGTAAATATTAAATATTTTAAACTAAATACATGAAAAAACCTTTACTGACTTCGTTGCTTGCCGTTAAACTTTTCCACCGGGTTCCCGGTTCTCGTCAGACGGCCTCCTCTGTGCGTGACTTGGACTGTTGTGATGGTTTTTACTTTTCTAAACATGGCGCCACATTCTATCCGGAGCTACTGAGCCGCTGTCATTGCAAGTGTTCCTATTGGTTGCTAACTCAATGGATTCGCAGTACATTGCATAGTTATAATCCTCATAATTGGCTATTTTAGCTGTTTGTTCAAAATTTATATTAATATCTTCTTTGTAAAATGTTTTGGCCAAGGCTGTATTCTGACTTCCTGTTTTGATATCTTTTATGTGTTCTTTTATTCTTGTTTTAATTTTTCTCTTGGTTACACCGATGTACGAACCTGATTGGTTGTTTTGGTTGGTGTAAGGTATTTTGTAGACTCCCGCGGTTTCAAGAGGGAAAAGGTTTTTTCATGTATTTAGTTTAGTAATTCAACACTTCGTTTTAAATTAATATAGTTTAAAATTAAATACCTTACACCGATTGTGTGGAACGGTAATTTTAAAGGTTTTAAATGCTTTTAATGTAAAATTAAATATTTTATTTATTTTTAATTAAGTGTTTATCAGAATGATAAATCACCAACATCCCTTTACACGCCTGCTATTAGATGGAAATAATAATCACTTCAACTTTTCCCTTCAAAACAGGTGAAAGGTGTACACTGTAAAGTGAACATTTTTCTTGGATTTTAGTGTAACGTAAAACGCATCCATCAATCAATCGAACCGTTCTCGGCTATTGGCTAATTTTTCACTTTTCATCTCAATGTATTAATACGCCAGAGAACAAATCGTAAAAAAAAAAAAAAAAAACTATAGCACATTAAGGGCCGTATTCACCAACTTCTTAACACTCGGATTAAATCTCGCATCAGCGGTAATCACTCGATCATACGAAAATCGGTATTCTCCAACGAAAATTCGCAGTTCACCGGCTACTTTAACACTTCTTTTTTGATCCTCGAATATGGGAGAATTAACAGAGATAATTCTCGGATCTTTTCGTAACACATGCGTACTACGCAGCTTAGCTTCGTAAATATTGAACATGAAAGAAATATAAATTTTGTTTTATTAGCAGCAAATTGCTTTTAAAATCATTTGGATGATTTTTTTTATATTTTAATCTTGAAACACAGTCTTTAAATACCTGATTTTGAACAAGAGTTTGATTAAAAAATATGCTATAATTATTTAATGATACACATTTATCATTGTGTTTTTACTTAATTAAAATTGAATTAAGTTAATATTATTTCTGACGACATTATACTCTGTTCTGTCATGTCAAATAAAATTTTGCTGATTAAGCGATTTTTGCTATCAATAAAGATATATATCTTCTCCTTCATTTCCATGAGCTTAATCGTTAAAGATTAATTCACAAATTGATTTATTTTAATGGGTAGCATAGCAGAAATTTTAAACTTTTCAATTTTAACCAAATATCTTTCATATGATGATATAACTATAATGTATGAAAAATGCACCAAATTATTTTTTGTTGAATGAAGTTTGTAAAGTAGCACCTTAAATTACAAATGTGTGCAATAATAATATAGTGTTGAATTATCGTGCTTTTTTTTTCTGCCTGATGAAAGGTTGTACTTCGACGGAAACAATTGTTGCGTGTTTCATAATTTATGGTTTTAGCTTATAAAGTTTTCATTAATTTATATATTTTTCCCAATTTCTCATAAAATTATTTAATAAACTTGTATATTTTTTAACCTTTTTATTAATTACTACTTAGAAATGTACCCGAAATACCTACTGAAAACTGGTAAA
This sequence comes from Salticus scenicus, assembly GCA_963930645.1. Classification (NCBI taxonomy): domain Eukaryota; kingdom Metazoa; phylum Arthropoda; class Arachnida; order Araneae; family Salticidae; genus Salticus; species Salticus scenicus. Next base: position 128,421,106 of record OZ005655.1, on the reverse strand, counting down.
TAAATGAAACAAGGGAAAAGCTATCTTCATTTGATTGTTTTAGTTTAAAACTTATTCCAAGCCAAATTTTTAAGTAATCTAATGAGCTAACTAAAATAAAGAAAAATTAATTAAAGTTATTTAAAAATATTTTCAATTAAAAAAAATCACTAATTTTTGAAGACTGCTTGATATAGCGTATGTAATTGGTCTACAGTCAGGGGCATTGCTTGTGTGTGTGTTGGGGGGGGGGGGAGCGTAGTTCGGAGAATTTTTTTCTTTTATTCATAACAATCAAAATTTTAAATCGTAGCGTAAACAGTTGGCGTCTGCGTGATTATTCTTTAAAAAAATGTTCTACAGTAAAATTGATTCTTAATCCGTGCGTAAACAAGAGCAAATCGTGTTTTTCGCCGTGCCAATTTGCTTTTTACCCTTTCTAATCTTCAAATCCGATTGATTAGTTAATCAGAGATGTGAGTTGGAAATAGACGAAAAGTCTGAAAGTATCAGCAAAACTCAAAAATAATTTAATTTTAGTAGTAAAAGAAGAAACAGATACACAAAATCATACTTTCTATAAGCCAAACTGGAAAATATATGAAAATAAATTATTTAGAAACAGTCAAAAGAAAGAAAATTGAACAAAAATAAGAATATTTAGAAGCAAAAACCTGAAAATTGTTTTTAAAAAATTAAGAAAAGTCTGAAAGTCCTCATCCCTGGTTAATTGAAGCCGAACGGTGAATCCGAACATCTATCTTCGTTTTTGGCCAATCAAAACGAAGCTATTCTTTCTCTCCCAGTTAATCCATGGATCACGCAATCGGCTGATGGTGAATACCGTAGGAATTTAATCCAGTGTTAGCTTTGATTCTCGGATTTTCTGATCCATTGTTTAATCCTCGATCAATGAAGTTTGGTGAATACGACCCTAAGTGTTTATATTGTAGATATTAAATAAAGGATTTTATATTATATTTCAGGTAAGAAATATTATTTTAATAGTTTTATTATATTTTTTTTCTGTGTTGTAAATATACGATCCAATTTCAATTTTTGTTTACAATATTTGTGTCCAGTTGTAGATTAAAAGTTGCCGTAATCTTTGAAAAAATTATTTATTTTATACATCTGAAATATTTTAAGAAAAATTTAGTTTAGCATGCATTTAAACGTCCATGAAAGAAAGGGGCGAGTTATGTTTCATGAACTTGGCCATAGAGTATTATATTCTGATTTGTATAAAATCCTGTTAAGCAATTTAAACTTTCTATTACAGTTTAATTCAGATTATTTTAAATGAATTAAAAAAGTCTCATAATCAGAGATATCCTGATTTTTCTGAATTCTTAAAAAATTTCCTGAAATATCTTTAAATATCAATTAGTTATCCTAAAATTCTTAAAATTTTCCTGCTATTATGCTACGTATTGACATTTAAACCACCCAAATTACACAATCAAAAGCCAAACTGGCTCCATACTGTCACACTTTTCTGTGATCATTAGATAAATAATACTAATTAGATAATAACTCCTTTTGCCCAAGTACAGTAGAATCCTGATTTTAGGGCATCTCTTCTCTGAATCGATGGAGATATCCACCAACCGCAAATAATGACAGTCGTTAATTTCAACTTTTACCGACTCCTTTTGCTTATAAAATAAGCCTTCCCTCATGAAATTAAAATGCCTAAACCATCTTTCATTAAAATATGTATACTTGTATACCATGAATCATAAAATAATTCGTGATAAAAATAATAATCAACTTAAAAATTCCAACAACAATTTTCTGAACCTATCTGCAGCAAAATAAAATTTATTTTCAAACCATGAAGGCTGAACCAAGTCTCGTATCGCTAGAAATAATATCAATTCATAAAATATTTAATTTGTAGATGCAAATTTTACATAAATTAAGACTATACAACCAATGTAGTAATCTAGAGATATAATGCAAGTGTATTTTTAAGCCTAAACATTTCTTTTTGTTAAATTCATCTACAGAGCTTTAAACAATCTGCTGCACCCGATGCCATGCTACACCGTTACTGCTACTTGGATAAAAAGCTTTAAGTAACTTTAAGATCATTTTTAGTGTTGCACCGAGTAGCCATGTATCAAATACCGAGTAGTTGTAAGAAAGAATAATTGACGTACATATAAAGAATTTAGCACATCTTGAAATTAAAAAAAGACCTTTTGGACATAAAATTAAGTTAAATAGCAAACAGCATGTTTTCATGAAATGTTTCAGAACTTTTGTAGTGCATATACACAATTAGGTTCATCGTTATATTTGATACTTCCAGCTTAGTGGATACAATGGATGCATTTATCTTATAAACAACTTTAAGTAACTTTAAAATTATACCTATAAAAATTTAATAACATATTTAATTAATAATTATGGATATTTTTACCATAGTGATCTTCGTTATCTGATGATTACGTTCTAAAATACTCAAAATCCAGTTTAATAAAAAAAGAAAAAAAAAAAAAAAAAAAATCAATTTCAATTTAAACAGTGTAAAGTTTTATAATTGAGACAATTTTATTTTTTTAACTGATAATAAATAATAGTTTGGATTTGGATCACTTTCTTATATTTTCTGATAAAGCAGTTTTTAACAAACATCCAGTTAATTAAAAGAACCAGTAGTCAATACTGTATTACAAAATGTCATCAAAAACTTTTTCTTTATAGTCATATACGGTATAGTCAACTCCCTGTAATCCACAGATTTATAATCTGCAAATCCTTCTAATCCATAATTGATTTTTTAATGTAAAAGAAATTTACATCTCATATTTAAAAAAAATTCACCTTTCTCACCTTTTTACTTTTTTTTTTTTTTTTTTTAAACCAAATTTTTATCTTAATCCTTGCTTTGAAACAAAATTGGATAGGGGGGGGGGTAACATTCTTGTATTTATTATCCTGCAATTCATGCAGACTAGCACTTAAAACAAACCACTATTACATCAATGTTTAACAAAATTAATCAGTGATGAATATTATTTCTGAACTTTCAAAAGTATTTTGTTTTGTATTTTTTAAATATGTTTATTTATATTATACAGGTACCTATTATTTGAATATGCTTGAATTATTTATCATCATATATGAATGAGATAGATTAGTTTTATTAATATTGAAGAAATATTTTATTCTAAAATTTATTAGAAATCGTCTTTCCATTTTTATGTCTATTTATGAATTAATAATAACTGACTTTGTATCTGCAAAAGAAAACTGTAAACAAAGGCAATGATCTCTAATCTGCAAATTCCTATAATCCGCATAACCTGTGGACAAAACTTTTGAGAGTTAGAGGGAGTTGACCGTAAAATAAATGAAAAGTTTTTTAGTAGTTCAATACTGCACTTTATTTTTCAACTTAAAGTAAATACAAACTACGGATTTTTTTTTTTTTTTTTTAAACCCTAGATAACTTGCAGGAAAGTTTAAAAGTAGGTATATTACTTATTGATGCAGTTCATTGGATACCAGCTTTGAGTTTATACAAAAAATTGTATCCTTAAAAAAAAAAAAAAAAAAAAAAGCAAATATTATGGCTAAAAATTCCATAATTATTATCACTTGCACAGTTTGAACGTATAATAATATGAGATAATATCTATGCATTAAAAAGTAAAAACCCGTCACCTGTATGAAAATATAAAGTCATTAAACTTTTTGCTGCAAACAGCTTTTTGCAGTTAAAACAGGTGAGTAGATTGCCACCAAACTCTGTATAGAGACGAATCATGATATGAGCTTATCCATTTTAGTTACAAGAATTTGAGTATAACCATCTTGTATGCATGTAATATGCAATTTTTTTTTTTTTTTTAATAAAAACTTATTGTATCTATAAACAGACAAAAATAAAATATTTTAGAAAAAAGAACCCTTATTATACTAATATTACACTAATTATTATACTAATATTGTAAAAAAAAACTTTAGTTACATATTTGTTCAAATAAAAGTAAGACACTTTTAAAAGTTTAAGAAAAGATTAATTTTTAATTTAAAAAATAATAATTATGAAAAAAGTAAATACACTAAAATGTTAATAAAAATATATTTTAATAATCAAAAATGTTGTTTTTCAAATTATGGCCGCCCAAAACCACCTATCTTGTTTACTCTTCTAGAATTTGAAGATTAATGAAATATATTATGTTTGAAATGATAAAATATTTATTTTAAATGTTCTCATTTCATATAATAACTTCATGCATCTTAAATTAAGCCCAAGTGTATAGGAACTTTTATATTCTCTAAGAATTATCTGAGAATGATTCACATATGAGAAAGAAGACTAATAATAAAGAATGAAGTTATCAGTTATTACGGATTTAATAATCCACTAAGCTGGAAGTATCAAATATAACGATGAACCTAATTGTGTATATGCACTACAAAAGTTCTGAAACATTTCATGAAAACATGCTGTTTGCCGTTTAACTTAATTTTATGTCCAAAAGGTCTTTTTTTAATTTCAAGATGTGCTAAATTCTTCATATGTACGTCAATTATTCTTTCTTACAACTACTCGGTATTTGATACATGGCTACTCGGTGCAACACTAAAAATGATCTTAAAGTTACTTAAAGCTTTTTATCCCAGCAGCAGTAACGGAGCATGGCATCGGGTGCAGAAGATTGTTTAAAGCTCTGTAGATGAATTTAACAACTAAAGAAATGTTTAGGCTTAAAAATACACTTGCATTATATCTCTAGATTACTACATTGGTTGTATAGTCTTAATTTATGAAAAATTTGCATCTACAAATTAAATATTTTATGAATTGATATTATTTCTAGAGATACGAGACTTGGTTCAGCCTTCATGGTTTGAAAATAAATTTTATTTTGCTGCAGATAGGTTCAGATAATTGTTGTTGGAATTTTTAAGTTGATTATTATTTTTATCACGAATTATTTTATGATTCATGGTATACAAGTATACATATTTTAATAAAAGATGGTTTAGGCATTTTAATTTCATGAGGGAAGGCTTATTTTATAAGCAAAAGGAGTCAGTGAAAGTTGAAATTAACGACTGTCATTATTTGCAGTTGGTGGATATCTCCATCGATTCAGAGAAGAGATGCCTTAGAATCAGGATTCTACTGTACTTGGGCAAAAGGAGTTATTATCTAATTAGTATTATTTATCTAATGATCACAGAAAAGTGTGACAGTATGGAGCCAGTTTGGCTTTTGATTGTGTAATTTGGGTGGTTTAAATGTCAATAAGACTTTTTTTATTCATTTTCAAAGATTACGGCAACTTTTAATATACAACTGGACACGAATATTGTAAACAAAAATTAAAAATGGATATTATATTTATAACACAGAAAAAAATATAATAAAACTATTAAAATAATATTTCTTACCTGAAATATAGTATGAAATCCTTGATTTCATATAAATACTTAATTCTTCTTTATACGATTTGTTATTGCCCGGCGTATTAATACAAGATGAAAAGTGAAAAATTAGCCAATAAGCCAATAGCCGAGAATGGATGGATTGATTGATGGATGCGTTTTACGCGTTTTACGTCACACTAAAAGCCAAGAAAAATGTGAAATATTTTCTCTTTAAAAAACTGTAAATTTATCATTAATAACTATGAAGTAAAATACTTATAATTACAAAATACTTCCTGATTTAAAATATTATCGAAATATTTTTTTGACGAAATGCGAAATTTTAAAATCTTAAATATTTACTTTATAACAAAAAAAATATATATTTAGGTGAAATTTCATTTCGTATATATACAATAAATATTTAAAAGAAACGATAAAGTTTCTTTCTTGCATTAAAAAACAAAATCTGAATTTTTTATTGACTGCATTCAGATTGAACCAACCAACCAACTCCAAGACCAAACCGAATAACACCTGTTCAGAATTCTGAGAATTATCAATAGAAATCTTTGCATCGCGTAGTAAAAATAGTTCGATTTTTAAACTGAGTTATAAAAAAAACAAGAGTTTTCCTAGGGAAAAGGGAGATGTCAGGCACATCAGATAAAAGCGATTAATATCATATATAAATTAAACTAAATTCGCTCGAGCCATATTCGAGAAAAAATTCTTACACATTAGGCCGTCCATTTATAGCTTAAATGAGCCAATTCATATCTCGAAATATATTGCACACAAAAATGTAACGATTTCAGGGTAGGATCAGACAGAAGGTGTAAGACTATTTTGAAATTATCAGAACATAACCTCCCATATTTCCTGAGATATTAAGTGTCGGCTTTCAGCGGTTTCTTTGATCTTTAAATTCGTGTATATATAAGTGTCGCAGTTTCGTTCGTTTTTCCGTTTCCGCTGAGTGTCGTGGCGTTCGTTTGTTTTTGCGCTTGCGTCACTTGAGACTCTGCCGAGTCTCTTGATAGGTGTAGTAATGAAACGGGCGGTTGAGGGAAGCGGCAGCCCCCTCACACACAACTAATTATCATATAAAACTCTTCCGAAGCCTAATTTAAATTGTTTTAACATAGGTTTACATAACAGTACTCGTTATGTTACCTCTTAATATCCAAAATGTATTTATAGTATTAAATTTCAGGGTAGGAGAAAGTCATGTGAGTGACACACACCAGATTATTTTACCTTCCGAATATACATAATATAAGGAAAGTATTGTAATCGTGTAGAGATTTTGGTGTTTCTATACGTTTTGAGATCCCCTCATTCTTACTGTGATGTATGTTTGTGTGTGAGTGAACATGATAGCGCCTAAGTGTTTGGTTCGAATGAGCTGGAAGTTGGTACGTATGGTACGTATAGGTCACTATAGCACGAAACCTGGTTTTAGTGAATCTAGTACCTATAATTTTTTTACAGGGACACATAGAAAACTCGATCATTATGAACTATGTGCCCAATACTTTACTGTGCGATAGCGTCGAAACGCCTTATTTGATTGAACTGAAAATTATGAACATATTATTGGTCACGTCACACGAATTGTATAGATTTTAGTGAATCTAGCCCTTTTAGATTTTTTCAGGAACACACACACACAGAAAAACAAACAAACAAAAAAAAAAAAAAAAAAAAACATTATGATCTATGGGTTTAAATTACTTAAAGTACAATAGCGTAAATTTAAACAATGAAGAAAAATACTCAAGCACCCTATTATAATTTGCACTTTTTCTTATTTAACTACTCGTCTTGCTTTAATTTATTTATACAACCGTTAATTACTTAATGTTCAGAAAGTCGAGTGGTGCCACACCAGGTTTTTTTCTTTTCTTTTTTCTGCGACGATAAAATATGGTGTATAATAATAAAAAATAAATAACTACAATAGGGTAAAACAAGCTACGTAATTAAGCCTACAAACAGAGATTGTAGGAAAAAGAAAGAGAAGATACTGTTCGGGAATTTAGTTAAGAAGTTTACGTTAGCTAAGTCTTGGCAGAAGATTTTACCAAATGCGAAAAATACTTTATATGTATATATAACTTTCTCTTATCCATATATATGGTAAAATGTATTGTTTTTGGGTCAAATTTTCAAAACTAAAATTTTGTTATATTTTATTTACATGTTTTAAGGCTCCTTGAATCCGAAAAACATGATTTTAGCAGTTGGTCTGTGTGTGCACCTGTCTGTATGTCTGTGCGTCTGTTATCAGCATATCTCAAGAACAAATAGCAGCAGGAAGTTCAAACTCAGTATTCTAAATATTCGAAGTTTAGCGAAATTCCACCAAAGTATATTACAAAGTATACACAACTTAATCAACATCCACACACCGAAATTCGCCATTCTAAGATAATTTAAAGCACATTCACACGGGAAAACATGTTTTTACACGCGTTTATTGCCCCCAAATCCAAGATTGAGGGGGAAAGGGGGAATTTCGAAAAATCCCGTTACAGTAAGTGTCAGATACATATAAACAATTTACGCACCAAATTTCGTGAGCGCAGACCCCATAGATTTCCCAAGATAAGTTTAGCGCTAAAAGGGGGGGTCTCGAATTTGCTCCTTCATCCCTCCCCCCCCCCCCCCAAATAATAAAAAAAAAAAAAAAAAAAAAAATCGAAAATCACAAAAAAAAAAAAAAAAAAAAAAAAAACGAAAATGTGTTTTGGAATTATCCTAAACAAGACACATGGCTGTTTCTTCTTTGTACCATTTTTAGTAAAGCTCTACTCAAAAATCCGGAATTTCTGAAATTTTCCACCGAAAAACGATTTTTCCCCTCCCTCCTGTAAGAATCAAGAATTCCAAAATCGTACATAATGTTTTATCTATAGTTAAGTCTAGTCTCCTCATGTGCAATTTTTTCACCGTGAAGTAATTTGGGGCCGAGTTATGCTTACAAACTTTTTTTTTGCTTCCTGCCCCCCCGGGGGGAAAGGTAGGGGGATTTCGATAAATCTACTCTAGGAGTCGGATACATATCACAATCTATTTGCTTCCTGCCCCCCGGGGGAAAGGAGGGGGGATTTCCATAAATCCCGTTACTTTAGGGGTCGGATACATATAACAATCCAAGCACTAAACTTTGTGACCGCAGCTCTCATAAATTTATCAGAAGAAATTTAGCGCTAAAAGGGTTGTACCAATTTTGCCCTCTCGTAACACCCCCCCCCCCCCCCCCGGAAATAAAAGAATTCGCAAATCACAAAAAAACAAAAATGTGTCTTTAGAAATATCCTAAGGAGGTCGCATAGTTTAATCAACATGTCTGTTCCATTTTTGATAGAGTTCTACTCAAAAATCCGGAATTTGCGAATTTTCGCGCCAAAAATCGATTGTTCCCATCCTTTCCCTTAAAAATCGAAAATTCCTAAATCGCAGATAATGTTTCATTTGTACTCATATCCAGTCTCTCCATGTGCAATTTCTTTACTGTGAAGTAATTTGAAGCCAAGTTAAACTTACAAACGTGTTTTTGACTTTCCCCCCAAGGGGAAACGGAGGGAAATTTCGAAAAAGTTGATAGATATAATTTTAAGTTGAGTAAAGATCTAAATTCCTGCCAAGCGCCGTTGAATTTCGTCTAGCCGTTCTCACGTGATACCCGGGCAAAAATAGCATTACGGACATACAGACACGATGACACGCACGCACACACACGCACAGACAAAATTTTCTGAAGTCATTTTTTTCTTTCATGGTATGTGAAACGTGAAGATATCTCAAAATATTTTTATTCTGAAAAATTTATAGACAAAACTCTGATTTTATTAATATAGCTAGACAATATACAAAACTACCCAAAATTAACCTAAACGTTCTTCTCTACAAAATGTAATTGACGGAAGTGCTTTCTTACAAATGCTATGTCGACGAACAGTGCTCATGAAGGAAAATTAATTATTCATATGCATGCTGTCAACAAAGTATTTTTTTAAGTTCTATTTTCAACTATGGTTTTTTGTATAATATCATGTTTTGAATTGCCGAATACGAAAGTCCAATTTTTAACTGTTAATCTGCAATGTTACGAGTTTGTAAATAATTCGTAGTTATTTTTATGTAAATTCATTCAAAACGGCTTAGTCAGGTAGTGAAATGTTATTTTTCAGCATTTCTAACTTGTTTTCGCATTAAAATAACTTAAAAACCCGTTAAAAAGCCTCATTGGGGTCGGTAATACATTTGGCGCCAAATTTGGCGACTTTTTCGCTCCTTGGAGATTTTTTTTTTTTGTGACCTTGGCGAGAAAATCCTTATTGATATATCAATCATAGAAGCTCTAACTTGATTGGCTGACGAGTTTCTGGAATTTTCCACATTTTTATAAGTCAGTCCAGTTTTGTTTTCGCCGTTGCTTTCACTGTTACTGAAAGAGCTCTGAGCCTCTTTGGATTGCAGTCAATTGCTCTATGTTAATGCTCTTATACAGTTCGTACTGGTGAAAGTGAAGTTGATACTTGGTTTATAGACCTGTAATCTTCTAGAAGTCCTTGTAAATAAACTGTTGAACTTCTACAAATTCCGTCTTTCATTTAAAGACAACTTACGAACCCGCAAGTATACAACATTTCTGGTGTCAGAAGTGGGATATTCTGTGAATGGCGATAATTGGAGGCATGGAGCAATAAATGAAAAAACTTCTTGAAGGGTTAGCTGCCGAGATGAGTGAAATGAAAGAAAGGCAAAGAGAGATACAAGAGTGTTTGAGAGAAGAAATAAAAGAAATGAAAGCAGTACAGGAAAAGATGAAAACCAGATTGACCAAAAAATGAAACAAATGAAAGACAGTTTGGGTGAAGAAATTAAAGCTTATCAAGTCGAGATGAAGAGGGAGCTTTCGGCAGTAAAAGAAGTAATACAGGGTAAATTAACAGTAATGGAAAACAGAATAGATGAAATTGAAGAGAAAGTTATGAAGATAGAAGAGAATTTAAGAGAGCAAATTAAAGAAAATTTTGATCAAGAGCTGAAAGGAAAGTTTTCAGAGCTAGAAAGCAAATTAAAGAGATCAGAAGAAGATCTGGAGAGAAAAGTGGAAGAAAAGTTAACATCCCTGCCCCAGGAAGATGAAAGGAGAGATAAAAGAATACAGAATCAGGAATCAATTAAGCTATCCACCTACGATGGCAGTTCCTCCTGGCAGGTATATAAGACACAGTTTTCCATCGTAGCTGAATCTAACGACTGGGACTCTACTGCCAAGACAGCCCATTCAACAGCAGCATTACAGGGTGATGCAGCTGATATACTAAGAACTATTTCAAAGGAAGAACAGCATGACTTCAAGGCGCTGGAGCTGCATTTTGAAGAAAAATGTTCTAATGACTACAGTTGTCTCAAGTCTCGTTACCAAAGAGTGGGTGAAAGTTTACAAAAGCTGGCATCGGATATTCAGAGACTATCAAACCTCGATTTCTCCGACTGCCCTGCTGAAACTCGAGACGATTCAGCCCTCCAGTACTTCATCAATGCTGTGCGCGATCCAGATTCAAAAAGCACTTAGATTCGCCAATGTCAAAGACGTCGGGTCAGCTTTAGCATATGCATTAAAGATTGAGGCATCCCAACAAGCCTCCCGTAAAGACTGCGCCAAACCATCAGAGCAGTCTCATTAGATGATACACAAGCTGATCTGAAGGAAGTGAGGAAAAACCTCGCAGACACCACGAGGAGGTTGTGCAGTCTTGAAAGTAATAAAGAAGTAAAGAATCTGAAGATAAAATGCTGGGGCTGTGGAAAAGTTGAACATGTGAAGAGAAATTGCCCCGTACAACAACCCAAGGAAAATAACTCGGGTTCACAATCACTGGAGGGAAACTAAGAGAAGGCCATTTCGCGGGGTGGAGGTTGTCAGAAATTAAAGAGCCCCACTTTGCAGTATTTCATGTTACTTCGATGACTGGTGGCGGGAATGGACTTTATGTTTATGAACGAGTTAATAACTCTTCCTGTCGCATGATTCTCGATACTGGAACCAACATAACCATCATCAGAACGGATGTAGCTCAAGAACTTAAAGAGAAGATCATCTGGGCACCGTCCTGCAGTAAACTCCAAACTGTGACCAGTGACGAAATCAAAATCCATGGGAAAATGAACTTAACCATCACATTTGGTAATGTCAATTACCATCCTATGGCATATGTGGCTGACATGTGGCATCCTCTAATCCTTGGGCTTGATTTCCTGAGAAAGTATAACTTTAAATTATTTCTATCATGTTTTCGCATTAAAATAGCTTAAAAACCCGTTAAAAGGCCTCATTAAAGTCAGTAATTGATTTGGCTCCAAATTTGACAACTCTTTCGCTCCTTGGCGAAAAAATTCTCAGCATCGATATACCAAACATGGAAGCTCTAACTTGATTGGCTGACAAGTCTCTGGAATTTTTCACATTTTTCTATGCGGATATTTAAGAAGTTCCTTTATGCCAAATGAGTCAGTCTTGGTTTAGTTTTCGCCAATGCTTTCATTGCTACTGAAAGACCTCCGAGCATCTTTAGATTGCAGTCAATTGCTGTATGTTAATGCTCTGATACAGTTTGTACTGTGAATTTTCTGTTGACAGCTGTTATTTAAGCTGTGTTTACTGGTGAAAGTGAAGTTGATACTTGGTTTGTAGACCTGTAATCTTCTCGAATTTTCTGTAAATAAAGTTTCCAGCCAAAGCAAAATTCGCCTTTCATTCTCGAATAATTTACGAACCCCCAAGTATGCAACAGTATGTATATCTGTAATCAGCATAACTTATAAACAAATAACTGCAAGTAATTCAAATTTGGTATTTTGAAGTTTGTATTAACTTGCCACTTGAAAAATTTCATTAAGATAGACAAGTATGAACGCAAATTAATAACAATTTAGAATTTAAGAAATAAGAAATAAATAAATGCACTATACACGAATGGGGGCTTATGATATGGAAGGAGATTATGAACTATACATGATGGGGGTGGTAGCCTCCGTCGCACAGAATAATATGTCAAATGAAACTATTCCTAAACCTATCATAGATTATTCTTAAGAAAAATTGTGCTTCATTATCTTACCTTATTGATCTTATGACTCAATAAGGCATACTAGTATAATTGAATTAACTATTCCATTATTGACATTTTCTTGCATAATTATAGAACTGAAATACAGGGCAAGAGAAAGTCATGTGATCTGGTGTGAGTGACACACCAGATTTTTTACTTCCATTACCCTACTACCATAGGTAATGGAAGTAATTATATTTGGTCCAAAAATTCGATATCAAGATTTCACCTGATTTACACATTTTAAGGTCCCCTGAGTCCAAAGAAGTGGTTTTTGGCAATTGGTCAGTGTGTGTATGTGTGTGTGTGTAAGTGCGGAATCTTCTGGCTATCATATCTCCGAAACTAATAAAGATAGAACTACAAAACTTCAGAATTAAGACAGGTCTGGTGTACAGATGAATTTTCCAAATTTTGGTGAAAATTGAAAAACTGGAAGTGGGACATTAGAGACCGGAAGTGGGACCATAAGTCCGTATCTCAAAAACGGCTCTAACGATTTTCTTCAAATTTGCTATATAAACACTCTATTAGATGTACTTTCGAATGATATAGTTTGTTAGTTCAGGAAAATTGATAGGCATCCTGTATAAATAGCTCAATTTCAGGTCTCGCAAGCTCGTTCCTTTAAAAACAGCTGTACGGATTTTTTTTCAAACTCGCCCTATTAACTCACTTTTAAATATCTTTTTGTATGTAATTATTGTTTTCCGGTCAATAATTGATTTTTTGTAAAAGTTGGTATCTCAAAAACGACTCTAACGATTTTCTTGAAAATTGTTATAGAAATCCATTTCTTTCTCGTGTATATTAGAGGAAAATTAACAGTCTTCCTGCTTAGGTAGGTCATCTTCAAATCTCGGATATTTTTGTTTCATAAAATAACTACAATTTTTTTCTCTTATTTTTTACCTCGCTATATGTAAGCTTTGTTTTATATGTCTTTATGAGTTTCTATTTCCGGAAAAATTTTAGGTTTCTACTTCTTTAGGTCACTTTTATGCTTTCTGATCACATTATCTCTCAAAAATGCATATATGTGTGGTAGTGGGTAATGGAACTCGTGTGGTTGTTTCACACCAGAATTTTTTTTTTTTTTTTTTTTTTGAGCATGTACAGAAAGAAAGTTTCTTCTCATGATCTGTCTAATTTGGTGAAATCTGTAACTGGAAAAAATAATTTTAATAAAAGTAGCACTGTTAAGAGGAAAAATTGGGACGTTAACGATCCATATTTTAAACATTTCATAGGTGAACAAATTGTGGATGAAGCTTTAGGTATGGTATTAAAGGAGAACGAGAAAGCAGAGAATAATTTGCAGAAGCAAGACAAAAACTTATATTAAGGTAGAACTAAATATGCAATTTTCTGAAATTTTGTGCATTAATACTTGATCAAAGCTCGTGCAAAAATCCTAGGCCCATTTCGATATGCCCCCCCCCTTTCTGCCTGCTGAAATATTATGTATAAATAATAAGTATAATACAACTAAAGAAAAACACATTACTCTTAAATATATAAATCATTGTGCAACTGCATATTTTAATCAACATATAATTAAAAATTAAGTAGTCCAGTGCGAACATGAAAAGTGTTTATTGGGGGGGGGGGGGGGGGGGGAGAGAGAAACCAATTAGTTTATTTTATTTCTCCTATAAAGATATGATAATAAGCTGAATTAAAACTTTTACTTAATCCCCATGGAACATTTTAATGTCTTGCCTATATTTTTCTCTTAAACAATAGAGAAATTATTTCAATTTATACATTCATTTTACTATTATAGATAAGTTATCTTGCTTCAAAATAGTTTCTTTTTTTAAATCATCAAATAATCCTCTTTGAATTGTGATAGGGGAGAATCTGCTTTGAAATTTATATCATTGATCGAAAACCTAATCAGACCTCAATTTCAGTCGCTTGTTGTGTTTGAATTTGTGTCTAAAATGAAATTGTTTTTTATATTTTAATACTATTTAAAAATTTCGCCGCCCTCATGCCGAGCCAAATTTAATTCAGTGCTGGATGCTTAAACATCAATGAAATTAGCAGCATCCCATAGCTATGTATGGTCGTTCTCACGTCTGCATTAGCTGGATGATCAATCATACAAATATGACATGACACTGTATCGATATAGTATGCATTCATGTATTTCAAACCGGTACTTAAAAATCTTTAACGTGTTAAAGAAGGTGTACAAGGTACTTTTATAATCAAAGAAAAACCCAATCAAGTGCCAATTTTCAATTTTTCTCACTCCTTTTAAATTTGATTTCCCTTTTAAATTTTGGTTCTTCAAATTTTAATCGCCACTGCTATTCAATTTTTAGTCATTTTTAAAACATAGGCGCCCCTAGGCCCAGGCCTCACGAGCCTAAGCCTAAATATGTCACTGCTCATAGGACTTTGGAAGGGAAGAACTGATGGAAGAATTTTAAAAATATACCTTTCAATATCGGCACATGTAAGTATGTCACACCAAGTGTGAGCATTTCTGTTACAACTTTAAGTACTGGTAGTTGCATGTAAATCACTCTGTCATTATGTGTGTGTATCATAGTTACAATGTTGAAATGAGACATTTGAGAAATTTACTGTATACTGTGTTTTTCAAATGAAAAAATATATATACTGCAAGGTAATAAGGTTTTAAATAAAGAAGAGCCAGAAATTGAAAAATATTACAGCATTCTCAATATTTGAACTGAAATTCAATCTGAAAGCTATGTTTATTCTTCAAATGAAAATAATTGTTTCATAGGAAGGAATGTAATAAGAGATTTCACACTAATGTTAGAATTTCTGTTAAAAACATTACTTAAAAATCCCCTTGAAATTTGGAAATATATGGGTCGTAAAATATATTGCTTCTTCTTTAGAAAATTGTAACCTTCATATATCTTTTGATGAAAATGTTGGTGCAATTGATGCAATGGACATACAAGCGTGGAGCAAGTAAAATAAAAATAAAAAAAAAGACTGCACTGCAGAAAAATTTACTTATACCTTTTTTATTTCTAATAACTTCAAAACTAATGATTGAAACAAACAAAACTATCATGTTTGCATAATACCAAAGAGATAAAATGATACCTATGTACATTTTTATATAATAATTCGCTTTATTACACTGTAGGAAGCACTTAATAAAAATGTAGATAAAACTTTTTTTTTTTTTTTTGTATTCTATTATGATTTATTATCTATACATATAAAATCGTTCTTCCTGACTGAGTGAGTGAGAGGGTGATTCATCATCGCCCAGACCAAACCCCTGGACCTAGAAGCATGAAATTTTGTGACAATGTTCTTTCTGGCATCCACTAAGAAGCAATTTTACAAAATTCGCCCCCAAAGGGGGATGGGGGGGGAGGCAAAATGTGATTTCCCAAAATCCATCATATCTCAAACAAAAAAAGATATCCGTAAAATTTTTGCTTTAAAATATAGCTGATACAAATGTCTAAAAATCAATTTCTGAAATTTTAGAAATTCGGTCCCCAAGGGGGTGGGGGAGCAAAACGTGATTTCACATGCGTCAAACATGATTTCACATAATCCTATATATCTCAAACAAAAAAACTGATATACGTGAAATTTTTGCTCTAAAATATAGCTGATAACAATATCTAAAAACCAATTTCTGGAAATTTAGAAATTCAGCCCCCAGGTGGGACAGCAAGGGAGGGGGGCTATGGTGCAAAAACATATAGAAATACAGTTAGGCCGTTCAAAATTGGTACATAAAGGTTTTAAAGGCCTGCAAGTGGAATGAGGATATTTCCGAAAGTGTAAAGTTATTAGGAGGGGTGAGAAGGGGGGAGGGGAGGGGGGGGGGGCAAAAAATAAATAAAAATAGAGTTAGATCGTTCAAAATTGGTATATAGAGGTTTTCGATACTTAAAAATCGATTGCAGATATTTTCGAATTTTTAAAATTATTGGGAGTTGCGGGAAGGGGGGGGAGCAGAGGGGCAAAAATATAAAAATAGAGATAGATTGTTCAAAACTGGTGCATAGAGGCTTTTGATACTTACAAATCGATTGTGGATGGAATTTGTAAAATTATTAGGATAGACGGGATGGGGGGGGCGAAGTGTGAAAATAATAAAATAAGAGTTAGAGCATTTTGGGAATTTTTTCCCAATGTAGTGAGAACCCTCTGCGACATTTTTCCTAATCAGATTTTGTTTCTTCTTTTTTTTTTTCACGTGATAAAAATTAATGCAATTTTGAGAATTCAGCAATTATAGTGATTCATTTAAAAATAGGGACCAGCGAAGCGGACTCTGCCTGCTAGTATGAAATAAACACATTACATTCTAATATATGAAATAAAACTATTTATTTGTTAGATCTAAACAATTATTTAATAAAAATATGTATTCTACATTGGGCAATTCCCCATTTATATAGAATTACCACTTTAATGCGCAATGGCATAGTATTTATTATATAGTTTTTTAACATAACTCTTAGAAATTTCACTGTGCCAAATATCATAAATAATTTATTAAAATAAAAGGTTAAAAAAGGTCTACTTTGAAGCTCCATGTAAGATCCTTCGACCTGGATATGCAGCTTTTTCAAACAGCCTCCAATGGTGTAGATACAAGTTTCTCTTTTTAGCTGATTTCCAGGTTGCAACAAGTTGCACCACTTCTGGTGAATACATTTTCTTGCATCTGCAACTATTTCTAAAAATTTCTATTGTTTCCCCAATTCAAAGTGTAAATATGGTGCTCGTAATTTGTCTTTTTTTTTTTTTTATGTTATTATTATTATTTATTTTTTTAAGTTAGGGCACTGGTTGTTTTATTAAATTTGATGTTGGCTTGGTGTTCTTTTATTCTAATTTTTATATTCCTCTTTGTCATACTTATGCAGCTGCCTTCTTTATTGTCTTTTGTTATGCATTTAATAATGCATAACAAAAGTTATGTATTTCTCGTTTATTATGTCATTGTCTTTAATTAATTATGTATTTAATTAATAAAAAAGAAAGACTTTAATTAATAAAAAAGGAAGACCAGCTTATACCACAGAAACTTATATGAAGGATATTTATCATAAAATCCATCCTTTTAAATTCTTGACTCAATCCTACATTTTATGTGGAGAACCTCATATTAAATCTTGTTAAAAAATTTGCTTTTTATATCATAAAATTGGCGGTTACAGAAAAAAAAAAAATCTGATGTGGGCACCACATGACTTCCTTATACACTTTTAGAAATATACATAATGGTAAAAAACATTGACATTGGACCCGAAACAGTTCGCCAAAAATATTTTAAAAAATGAATTATCAATGTGTTCTGAGCTTTTCTGAAAGTTAGTTAAAAACTGATTGCAAGATTTGTACTGGTAATGCTGATGAAGGCAGCAAGGACCCGAAAAAATTGGCTAAAACTATTAAAAAAATGCATTTTCACCGTGTTCTGAACTATTCTGAAAGTTTCAAATGTCGGGAAGTTAGTTAAATAAAGTTAAATAAATTTTCTGTTGAACCATATAAACGCTGCCGAAGGCAGCAGTAACCCGAAATAATTGGCTAAAAATATTTTTAAAATGCATTGTCACCGTGTTCTGAGCTTTTCCGGAAGTTTTAAATGTCTAGCTAGTCGGGAAGTTAGTTAAAATTCAATTGCACGATTTGTACTGGTAACGCTGCCGAAGGCAGCAGGGACGCTAAACAGTTGGCTAAAAGTATAAAAAAATGCATTTTCACCGTGTTCTGATCTAGTCTGAAAGTTTCAAATGTCTAGCTAGTCGGGAAGTTAGTTAAATAAATTTTCTGTTGAATCACATAAACGCTGCTGAAGGCAGCAAGTATCGGAAACAGTTGGCTAAGAATATTTTAAAAATGCATTGTCAACGTGTTCTGAGCTTTTCTGAAAGTTTTAAATGTCTAGCTAGTCAGGAAGTCAGTTAAATTGTCCGAACCATTTTTGAGTTATTACCGTTTTTTGATACATTATGGCCAAAACCTATGTATTTTTGGTCATTTTGAACCTAATTTTCCTAAATATCTCCAAAATGGAAAATCATACAAACTCCAAAAAGAGAGGTGCACAACTAGATGTTATAACAAACCTATGTACCAATTCGCAACTTTCTTTGTCCAACTGTTTTTGAGTTATGCGACATACACACACACAGACACACACATACAGGTGTCACGAAAAATCGTGTAAAGTCCCTTATATCTTAAAACGAGAGCTCGTGCTAAGACGAAACTTGCAGGTGTACAACTAGACATCATGACAGTCACACATGTAAATTGGCAACATTCAGCGATCATTCGTTTTCGAGCATTGTGAAATACAAAATCCATTTCGCAAATTGAGATTACTATACTTCTTATACTTTGTATAAGGAAGTAAAAAAGAAAAATATTCATTTTTTTTTTTTTTTTTTTTTTTTTTTCCCACAGTGTACAAATGAAATATTGTAATATGTAAAAGAAGTATTGAATGCAGAATTAAAAAGGACAGAAAAACTAAATGTACTAGAGTGGGAAAAATGTGGAAAATATACATAACATATGACACGTATTTGCAGGGAATATAGATATAAATGTAACAATTTTAAAATATATTTAAAATTTTTATTTTTTATTCATTTATGTTTTAATGTTTTGAGCAATTTTAAGGTAGAAAATAGGAGAAAAAAGCCATGTATATGACATAGCCAGCGTGTGTAATCCCATTCATTTTTCTCACTTATGTAATGTCAAGTTAAAACAAAATTCTTTTTAAGCTATAATTTCTTAAATACCTATTTAGCTTTTTTCAATAGTAGTTTTAGTCGTAACATAACCCTTTTCATGAGTAATTGAACCGTGGTCTGTTGCCTTTGATTCACTTCTTCCTCTCCTTTCCCCGTCCCTGTATCTATTTCTAAAGGTTCTGCATCAAAATTTCAACTGCCTCACATTTAATGACATAAAAGCAATTGGTAAATTTTGCAAGTTTAAAGTTATTAAATTCTATTTTATATTTTTAAGGTGTCTTTTTTAAGAATTGTGCTGTTATTAATTTATTATTTTTTATATAGTTAAAGTGTTCATTGATTTTTTTTTTTTTTTCTTTTGTTCATTCTTATATATGAACAAAGTTTTTATCATATTCATTAAACTTTATATGCACTATTTTTCTGTTGTGCTACTTCCACTGAAATAAATTAAATACAATACTGACAAAAGCAAATGTTGTATCTCATTGTACTATAACTTCTTTGTTCTAGCAAAAAAGTTTTTTATTCATTTATTTGAATTACTTTTTGTGTTAAAAATAAATTTAAAAAAAAACTGTATACTCAATTTTCAATAGAAAACATTCTGCAATTGTTCTGAACAATATTTTTTCATTATAATTTATGTAATTTTTAACAAATGAACCAAATTTCAATGTTTATGAACTATGTTAGAAAATTCTAGAAAATGTCTTTCAACAGTTGTATCACAAATACAAATGTAATGCATGTAATGCATTAATAAAATGTAAAAAAAAAAAAAAAAAAAAATCAAAATTAAAGAAACAAAAATTTTACGAAACAACCAATGTGAAAGAAAAGAAATAATTATGATTTATTTTTTTATTTTTTATTTTTTCTACTTTTATTTATGCTTTACAATGAAAAAGTCTAATTGATTATGTACTGTTTAATGTCAAATTCATCCATTTTATCTTTAATATAATCAAAAATATATGATTAAAATTTTTATTGAAGCAGTACATTAACTCCGGAGTTGTCTCAAATTGGTTACTTTGCTACCTGCCATTATCTAGAATACCTTATTGCATCCTTCCTTAAAGTAACAATAAGGGAAACTTTATGTAACTGACTTTGGCTATTTGTTGTCTAGTATAATAAAATTACAAATCATTCTTACTTTTTCTTTTTTTTTTTTCTTTCAACATAAGATTGCAATCTATATCTGAAATCAATTAAAATTATCTGAGCTTTTTTTATTTCCTTTTCTTGAATATTTTCATGGCATTTTTTGATTGGTGTTAGATTTTTTTTTTTTAAACAAGTGATAGTTTTTTTTTTTTTTTTTCTCCCCAGTTTTAAATTATAGTGGTGGTGTAATGCATCCAATTGAGGAAGCATATTTTACCTCCTTAACAACCTTAAACAAGAATGAAAAATCATGTGGTATGCATTGATTATTAACACTTTCCAATTGCATGTAATTGTTGCATCGCATAGCTTTCAATGTACTTTGCCTACGTTGTCACACAACAGACAGAGAGTAATTCTAAAAGGTATACAGATAGACTAATTGAATTCATAATCATTCATAAACACTGTTAGAACGTGTTAAAAATGCTTAACACTAAAGAAACCGTAGCCCTTTATTTTAGTGCAGCCCTGTAAATATGAAGGATAACAAAATCATATTCTATGCAAAATATTATTTTAGAATATTAAAAATCAATGTCAATTTCTTTAAATGTAATTTATAAAAATGTCTGTCCTAAAATGCAATGCACTGGCATTTTTTGGGTGTTTCTGTACACAAACCAGTTGCACAGGACCTATTAATGTCATTTAAAATAGGGAACATTACATAGTGAATTTGAATAACATTTATAATTTTGTAAAATATCTGAAAATATTTACGGACGCTGACCGCGTAGAAAGACAGATGGAGAAGTCAGACAGATACTTAAATTGAAATCATATTCCCACTTATTGCTTAATGAAACGAAAATGCAATTTCAGCAAATTTGCAATAAAAGCCTTCAGTGTAAATGAATATTTTTGTGTGGCCCTGTAAATATAATGCTAATCATACTACACTGTAAAAAATATGTCTTATTTGCTGCCAGAAATTCTCTGTAATTTGAGAAAATACACGTAATTTATGAAAAATATTAACTAAACTTAAATAAAACATTTATTTTTTAATATCAAAAAAACTTATTCATTTTTACTGTTTGTTCATTTATTATTAATTGTTTTATTTTAATATAATTTAAAGAAATTTTTTAAATGAAGAATTTACATTATTTGTTAAAAAAAAAAAAAAAAAAATGCACTGTGAAATTAGTTAAATATAATAAGACTTTTAATTCAAAAGTTGTATTTCTCAGTTACATACCTTTATTAAATCAACAATTTGGAAAAATGCACTGACAAACTTAAAATATTACCAATGGATGTTTTAAAAATAATTTTTTTAAATATTTTACATGCTTAAATATATAATTTTTATAAATTCTGTTTAAAAAAAAATTAATCTAACATCATCAGGAGAAATTATCTCTTCCTTTCCTTACCGAGACACAAGCACTTTTGTTCAACAACCACCACACACAAAAAAAAAGCAACCACTTATGAGTTAAACTGATCAACATACTATTAATCAGAAAATATTAGTACAATAAACTGCAGTAATTTTCATAAAAATTCTTTAATATCATTTAATACTGAGATTCTTATTTGCAAGTTAGTAACCCAGCACACTCAATGATAATATAATATTATATAACAAGTTGACAACTGCAAACTCAAACTGATCATTGAGAAACTCCCCATGATCACTGCATTAGTGCTTTGGTGCATTTCCCTTATTTTAATTTGTTATGTAATTTTATTGGTGTCAGTTGTTTTAAAGCTTTCACATTTGCATTTTTCCCTCTCATATTTTTCTATACAATTCTGTTCTGATGATTTTCAAGCATGCACTGCACGTAAAAAAGCAAATGTAATTAAAGCATTTTACCACATATATGCTCTTTTGTCTCAATTGTGTTATTCTTGCATTAACTTACATGTTAAAAATATAAATAAAGACCATTTTGAAATCCTATGAAAAATATAAAAAGACCGTTTTGAAAACCTATGAAAAATACAAAAACCTAATGTCCAAAGATTTTATGCTTCCAATACTTCTGGAAAGTAGCTTGTACATTTATAGCAATTTAATGAAACTTTCTTAGTTTTAAATGAAATACCACAATTTCCTAACTTATTGTTAAATTTTATTTTCTGATTTACAAAATACACTAATGCAGATCAGGACAGAAACTTTTAAATGGATAGAATTAACCACCAGATACCATGGACGTTGTGAATGTGAGGCAGGCAGCATAAGATTTTTGAAATTTTAGCACGTTCTTTTCTTTTCTCAAGCTGTGGACAACAGAACATTGTATTTTCGTATATGACTGTTTTGTTAAGAATAACAGGGATGAAACTGCCCAACATACAAAATGTTTGAAACTACTGTACTTATATTGCAGAATGAATAGCAAAAGACTTATATCATACAGCTATTAATAAATAAATATATTTTTTTCTTTTTTTTTTTAATAATATCCATAAGTGCTATTTAGAGAGTTATAAATACATTACAAGGAAAATTAAACATTCGAAATAAGAAATTTCTATTAAAACAAAATAATTAACACGAAATTCAGAGACAACAAAATTTACAAAAACTTTGAATTCAAGAGTAGCCCCTGAACAGTTTCACCCCTGGAATAAGTCTATTAGGGTGGCTAACATGTTCACAAAATTAGCGAACAATGTAACAATTTACAATAACAAGCTTTCAAATATGGCTTATTTCTATAAAATTTTTTAAAATTCCCTTACTTTGCATAAAATTGCCTGACTAATTCCATGAATTTTCCATTCAAATTCCCTGACTTTCCCTTAGTGGTCAGTCACTCTATCTCCCCTGACTTTCCCGTATGCAATTTTTTCTTCATCACCTCAAGACAAGAGTGTAAGGGCATATACCTGATACCTTGAAAAACTGGAGAAAACTTACATAAAAGTCACCTAAATCCATAAAGCAATTTTGGAAAAATTAGAAGTCAACCTTCCAAGACACTGTCAGAAATGCTTCAGAAATATTAGTCACCACAAATTGAAAATGTCATTTTTTACATCTGATTTTGTCCACTGCTTTTCAATACAAACACAAATCCATCAACATATTTTGTTTTAAGAAAAAATTAATAAATTGTGCATAAAGTATGAAACAATTTATTTTTGACAACACAGTTATTAACAAAAATGTAATGTTCTAAACACCTACAATTCCATGGAAACAGCTGCAAAGAAAATGAAAGGCTAAATCTTCACAAATCTAATACCACCCGCCTCACAACAGACACTCTACCTGGTGGTGAGTTCTAGCAATTTCAAGAATCATGCTTCCTTTCCGCCTTCACCTGTATTAGTTGTTAAATGAAAATAAATAAATAAATTAATTAATTAAATTAAATAAGAACAAATATTTTTTTTTTTGTTGTTGTTTGTTTCTTTGTTTGTTGAAATTACTTTAAGTAATACACTAATTTTTTACAGAATTTAACTAAAATCGTTAAAACACATTTTAAAGGCAATATTTAACAAAATATATTAGATCCCAGATACATGTGTGTTTTTAAGAATATGTAATGATATACCTAAAATTTCTGTGAAATGCAATGTTTTTTATAAAACCTTTACTTTCAAAAATGTAAAAAATACATACAGTGAAACCACCCTAGGAAGGCCATCCACCATGTAATAGAAAATTGACCTTTGAGACAGATTGTCTTTTAATCGATACAGGTGTTCTGAAATCTTAATTCAGGCAGAATATTCTATAAATTAAATGGTTTTAATTGTTCAAATTTACATCAATTGTCTATACAGTTTTCTAATAATAATTTCTGTTTGAATTTTGAAACCTATAAGTAATAATTTTGTTTGTAAGGAATTTTTTGATACAGCAGAACAAATTGTTCAGCTTAACATCATTTCTGAATGGAAAAGGTCTCTATTAATCAATAAATTTTCCAGTAAAGTTTTTTGGGAGGAAATACTAATTTTAGCTGTCAATTTTGAATCTTTACATTCTTTTATACTATTATTTTGCCATGTTTAAGTCAACCCATTTAGAAACCATTTTTCCCACTCAAATTAAGAATGTGCATTCTAAGAATGTGCAATAATACTTAAGTCAATAATACCCATTTAGAAACCATTTTTCACATTCAAACTAAGAATGTGCATTCAGAAACATCATGCCTTATCACTTATTACATTTCTCTATACACTGATTATTATTACAAGCATGAAGATTAAAATCAGTTAAACATCGGCAGGGTTAAATTTGATTTAAAATAAAATTATTTGATCTCACAAATAATGACTTTTGAAAGAGATACACAATTATATATAGGTCCTTAATGGGATGCTTCACCTAACGTGATTGACTGCTTAATCCCATGCTATTTTATGGAGAAATTAATTTTGGAAATTACTCATTACCTGATGTCTTTTCTTAAATTCCCTTTTCATATTTAGAAAATTCCCAATCATTAATTTATGCTTTTTAATAACATTTTTTTTTTTTTTTTTTTTTTTTAATATTTTGTTTTGAAAGATCCAAGATGCAAAAAAACAATTAAGATTATTTTTTCACATTATAGTTTCAGTATGAAATATTAAAAAATGAAAAATATAAATTTTTAGTAAACCAGAGTGAAATTAATGATTGTGAACTTTCTAAATGTGAAAACAGAATTTTAAAAAATACATTAGGTACAGTACAAAGCCAAAAATCCGGACAATTTCGGCGGTGTTAAATATCATCATCAACAGCGATTTTTTTTTTTTTAAAGTGTAAATATATTTAAGTACAGAACCAAAAAAGTATTTTATTTCTTAGTAATCTTCAAAAGCGGCATTTGCAATGTCTGAAAGAGGAGGGAGAAGAAGATTATAATAGTAATTTCTTAAACATTTATCTAATTGAGAACTAAATTATATATTCTATTTCAATTATGCTCAAACTTTTAATTAAAAAAAAAAAAAAAAAAAAAAAAATCACGGAATTTTTTTTTTTTTAAATGGCATGTTTTTCTTATTTATTTTCTTTTATTGTAACTTGTACTAATTTTTGTATGCAAATATTTCAATAAATCTGTTTTGTTTTCAAGTTTAATTTTTAATTTTATTTATTTACTAGCAGGCTACGCCCGCTTCGCTGGTCACTATTTTTAAATGAATCACAATAATTAATGAAATCTCAAAATTGCATTAATTTGTATCATGTGATAAAAAAAGAGAAAAAAAAATTCTGATCGGGAAAAATGTCGCACCGGGTCCCCACTGCCTTCGGCAGCGTAGACCCGTGCGCTGCGCGCACGTATTCCTTCACTATCCTTATGACTTCTCAAAATTCAATGTTATTCCTCATAAACTTTCATTCTCAAGAAAAGGAATTAAAAAATATATCATTTAGCATCGGGTAAAAACTCACACCGGGACGCCACTGCCTTCGGCAGCGCAGACCCATGCGCGCTGTACACGCATATTCCTTCTCAATTCAAACTTTTATTATTAAGAAAATAAAATTAAAAAAAAATCTTTTATCATCTGGTAAAAACTCGCACCGTGTCCCAAACCCATGCGTGCTGCGCGCCTATTCATTCCCCACCGTTCCAGCCCCTCCTAATTAACTTGCATATACCAATTTTGAACAGTCTTACTCAATTAGCTGAGATGCAAAAGAAAACCTGATCAGGACACTTTAAATTGTAAATCAGGTGAAATCTCGAATTCCACTTTCGATAATGTAAAAGAACTTTAAAATATCTTTCGAATGATGTATTAGAAATAATTTAATCATAATTAGAATATGAAATATTGAAATTTAAAAATATTACAGCGCCATCTGGCGGTAGAAATTTCTGTAATCTATTGTTCCATTCCAGTTACTTATTATTATTCAATTAGCTGAGATGCAAAAGAAAACCTGATCGGGACACTTTAAATTGTAAATCAGGTGAAATCTCGAATTCCACTTTCGATAATGTAAAAAAACTTTAAAATATCTTTCGAATGATGTATTAGAAATAATTTAATCATAATTAGAACATTAGATCAATATTACAGCGCCATCTGGCGGTAGAAATTTCTGTAATCTATTGTTCCATTCCAGTTACTTATTCTTACTCAATTAGCTGAGATGCAAAAGAAAACCTGATCGGGACACTTTAAATTGTAAATCAAGTGAAATCTCGAATTCCACTTTCGATAATGTAAAAGAACTTTAAAATATCTTTCGAATGATGTATTAGAAATAATTTAATCATAATTAGAATATGAAATATTGAAATTTAAAAATATTACAGCGCCATCTGGCGGTAGAAATTTCTGTAATATATTGTTCCATTCCACATTAACAAAGCTTTCAAATGATGTATTACTCATGAAATTATTTTAATTAGTAGATGAAATACAAAAGAAAACTTAATCAGGACACCTCAAAACGTGTAAATCGGGTGAAATCTCGAATTCCATTTTTCGATAATGTAAAAGTACTTTAAAATGTGTATCAACTAAAATAAGCTTTCAAATGATGTATTACTTATGAACTTTTTTTGATACAAAAAAAAAAAAAAAAAAAAAACTGATTCAGGATACCTCAAAACGTGTAAATCTGGTGAAAACTTTCGATAATTTAAAAGAACTTTAAAATATCTTTCGAATGATGTATTACAAATAATTTAATCATAATTAGAAATTGAAATATTGAAATTTTAAAATATTACAGCGCCATCTGGCGGTACAAATTTCTGTATTCCACTGTTCGATTCCAAACCAAAAAAGCTTTCTAATGATGTATTACTTATGAAATTATTTTAATTAGTAGCTGAGATACAAAAGAAAACTGATTCAGGACACCTCAAAACGTGTAAATCTGGTGAAAACTTTTGATAATTTAAAAGAACTTTAAAATATCTTTCGAATGATGTATTAAAAATAATTTAATCATAATTAGAAATTGAAATATTGAAATTTTAAAATATTACAGCGCCATCTGGCGGTACAAATTTCTGTATTCCACTGTTCGATTCCAAATCAAAAAAGCTTTCTAATGATGTATTACTTATAAAATTATTTTAATTAGTAGCTGAGATACAAAAGAAAACCTAATCAGGATACCTCAAAACGTGTAAATCGGGTGAAATCTCGAATTCCATTTTCGATAATGTAAAAGTACTTTAAAATGTGTATCAAGTCAACAAAGCTTTCAAATGATGCATTACTTATGAAATTTTTTTAATTAATAACTGAGATATAAAAGAAAAGTGATTCAGGACACCTCAAAACGTGTAAATCTGGTGAAAACTTTCGATAACTTAAAAGAACTTTAAAATATCTTTCGAATGATGTATTAAAAATAATTTAATCATAATTAGAAATTGAAATTTTGAAATTTTAAAATATTACAGCGCCATCTGGCGGTACAAATTTCTGTATTCCACTGTTCGATTCCAAATCTAAAAAAGCTTTCTAATGATGCATTACTCATGAAATTATTTTAATTAGTAGCTGAGATACAAAAGAAAACTAATTCAGGAGGCCTCAAAGCGTGTAAATCTGGTGAAAACTTTCGATAATTTAAAAGAACTTTAAAATATCTTTCGTATGATGTATCAAAAATAATTTAATTGGAATTTGAAAATTTTAGTCGGGTAATGGAAGTAAAAAGAAAAAGAAAAAGTATTTTTTAGTTCCTTGAAATGTATTTTGTTGCTATGGAAACTCCTATCGTCTATTGAAAGATAGATTACGTGTTAGAATAAAATTTAATTAGCAATTAAAATGTAACTGCTTTGTTTATTAATGAAATTTGATGAAATTTTAACTGCAGGTTGGTTTTGTGCTGAATAGGTTGTATATTAAGTGTTGTGTACGAAAAAGAAAATTTGAAGCACTTTAAAATTTGCAATTTTTAACCCCAGTTAAAGATCATGTGACATTAATGACTTGCACATGTTTTTTTTTCGTTAGAGACAGCCGTTAAAATCGTCTGCTGAATGCTGATAGAATGCCTCTTTTTAAGCAATAAGGATTTTTGGTCATTTTCGCGATCGATATGGGTCAGCATTTTAATTAATATCTCCGAAACTAATTAAGATTTTTAAATTCTGTTTCGAAGAAAACATCGGAAAGGCTCCAGAGCATCCGTATGTCAATTCTTGTACTTCTGCGTTCAATAGGGGCTGAACGTATAAAAGAACAGACAGACAGACAGACAAACCTTTCCATTTATTATTATAGATTGTTAAAGTTGATAAAAAAATATTACAGAATAGATTTAAAAATTGTAATTTATTTATTTTTTTTACTTGAATTTGCATATTATCCAAGTACTTAAACCAAAATATTATATTCTTTGGACATGACCAAAAATCCAGACTATCTGAAAATCCGGAATCGCTACAGTCCCGACGATTCTGGATTTTCGGCTTTGTACTGTAATCAGTAATTTTCAAAACAAATTTCCACATAAATAACATATAGGATTAGGCAGACCGCCACATTATGTGAAGTATTCCCTTAATGGAGATAAATAAGTCCTATGAGGGTAAAATTTTAAATCAAGAAATGCTAGCCTTAAATGGAGGTGTGACCCTTTAATAAAGGTTTCACGGTATTTACTTATATCTGTCCCAACATTCATCATTTTACTGGTTGATTTAAATAAATGCAACAGGGTATTATAAACTGATTTTAATTGAAAATAGTTGAAAATTTGAGAATTCATTCCTAGTTAGTTATGTACAAGATAAACGATTCATGATGCAACAAGTTTTGATAAGTCAAAGCCAGCTTTTGATCTGTTCTTCCACTTGCTATTAGCACAATTATTAGCTGAAAGACATGAATAGTATTTGAAGATCATGCTTTCACCTGAAAAACAAGAATAAATTAGAAAAATCAGACATACATCAAATACTAATATTTATTTTTTTATTTTTTTAAGTAATATTTAAGTATATGTCTCAAAATTCATATCTATGTATATGTTTTAGGAAATGTGGATTGACACCAAAATTCACAAGTACATGTTTCAGGAGATGCACTTAAAGAATTTTTAAATAGTTAGTTGAAATATATCTACTAGGTCACACTGTGCATGTAAAATAGAAAACAAAGCAATAACAAAAAAAAAAAAAAAAATTATGCATAAAGAATACATAAATAATTTAAACATCTAATGTTTACAAGGGTCAATCCAAAATAAATTTAATGCCACTTTGTGACACCTTCAAAAAGACAATTTCCGGCAATATGGCACCTTCACAAAACCAATTTTTGCCAATGTGGCACCTTCAGAAAAGATGATGGGGGAAATTGCTCTTAAAAATCCAAAACAGAACCTTCCTTATAAAAGAAAAGAAAGCATTGGACTGCATTTTTATGAATCCACAGCATACAATATGTGACTTTGGACAAGCATCCAATATCTCTGAATTACAGGAAAAAGCCGAAATATTAAAATTTTAAAAACAAAATTGTTGAAAAAACAAATTCTTTACACTATACTAATTGTCATAACAATCAGCCACTTTTTTTCTCTCTTGTAAACAGAGAGAGAAAACAGAAAAGGAAGTTGTTATTTACCTTCAAAAATGTCACTGGAAAAATCTGAGCTTTAGGAGAGGGGAGTGGAGAGGAAATCAAAACAAAAATAATTTTTAAATACTGAGAGTAAAGTTTTCTGTTCTAATTTTTAATTACTTCAAAACCCAAAAAAGGTGTGTACTGTAATTTTGATGGAAAATCCACAGCTTATAAGTATTTGAATAGCTTTTAAAAAAGTGCAAAATTTTTTTATTGGAAATGATAAATCAGGATTTTTGACAATTATTCATATTATTAAAAAAAATGTTGACAATTAGTGACAAATGATTCTGTATTTCAATAATGGGCCACAAAGTTATCGTGTATTTAAGGAAATAGCTTTTGAAAAAAAAAGGGGGAATTTTATCGAATAACGCTAAAATAAACTTATTTCAGTAACTATTTGCATTATTAAGTGCAAAATTTTTGAATAAGCGGCGATATGATTCCATATGCTGCAAAATTAATGCTCATTCCAGAAAATAGTTTTTAAAAAAGAACAAATTTTATCAAATTGAGAAAAAATAATTAGGTATTTCCACTATTGGATGCAAAAATATGACATATTTTGGGAATAGCTTCAAAAAGAAAAAAAGTGTGAAAATTATTGATTAACTGTGAAATAACATCATATTTAGGCAATTAACTGTGATTAAATCATTAAGTTGGTAATCCAAAACAGTATTTTTCTACTCCAAAATAAGAATTTTTCCGCTCCAAAATAGATTTCAAGCACTTAAAATCCTGTTAAAAGGTTATTTTTAATACTTATATAAAAATACAAATATATTTCGTTTTCTCTATTTTTTTTTCCCCCAAAATAAATTAAAAATCATAAAGAGTATATCTGTGTGTGTGTGTGTGTATATATATATATATATATATATAATACTAGCAGACCCGGCCACGCGTTGCTGTGACTAAGTTATGTGTTGAATTATACGGCTGTAAACTATTTAGTACAGTCAAATTATTATTTACGAACAAAGACGAAAACGTTGTATGTCAAAATTTGGAAGCGATTGATAAAAATTTTCGTAGTGTTGATATTAAGCACAAATTAATTTTATTGTAGGGTCCTATAAATTTTAATGGAGAAGTGATATATATTATTTCTAATCCTACTTTGGATAAAATTGCTAAAATGACTAATATATAAATTAAATTCTATTAAAATTCTATTAAAATAAAAGTATAAAAGAAACAGACGATTTTAAAATCAATTTTTATGGAGGAGTGAAATATAATATATGCTATAATGGATAATTTTACTATAAAATGACCTCATCATTTTAAATAATTTAAAGAGGGCAACAGCTGTAGTTATAAAAAGGAAAACAATAAGGCTAAACCAGAAAAATAAGTAAATTTGATAAATATTTTAAAACTTTAAAATTGGAAATCTTATGAAATATTGGACATTTAAATACATGTATCATTTTAAATAGAAAAAGATTTTGGAAAAGTTTAGTGTATTTTAACGAAGTGATGAGAAGTTTTTGAGTATGTTAAAATTTTAATAGTAAATTCAAGATAATAAAGATGGGAAACATTGAGGATTAAGATAAGAATAATTATAAGATAAAAAAAAAAAAAAAACTTTTTATATACCATGCTTTTAAATTTTAATATACTAATAATATACTAATTAAAAGGAAAATGATAAATATTCTATCATAGTTTGAAATCAAATTTGTTTTCAAATGTCTAAATAAAATATCTGATGTAAGATACAGTAAAATCTCCCGTAACCGGCACTCAATTAACCGGCAATCTCAAAATAACGGCACTTTCTTTAGTCCTTTCTAGTAAATGGTAAATGTGAATTTAGCGTACATATGTTTTTTTTTTAATTATTATTTTAATTAATCTGTGATATTTTTGATATTGTGTTTATGTATTTCGATCTCGCGGCCGTAAAATATCTTAAAAAAATATATATATACATATACAAAATTATTTTTTCATTTTGGAAAACATTTAATCAATTCCCGGAGAGCAAAGCCTGACGTCGCGCCGCGACGCGCCGGTCTAATCAGCATGAGCGGCGCACCAACGGAGTCCGTGACGTCACCGCCCACACGCGATCCGCGGCGAACGACGGTACTGGGAAAGGAGCGCACGGGAAGCCGGCGGAGAGTGAAGGAAGACCGGGAGAAAGAACGCACGCTTACCGTCAATCTGAGGTACGGCGCGATCCTACGAAAAATAAAAACGGATTGTTCTGAAATTTATTCTATTTGATTAATTAGTCCAAAAAAGGAATTGCCGGATATCATGTTGAATTTAAAGGAAATAATTTCACTTTTGATTGAATTTGGAAAACAGTTTATATCAATTAATTTTAAGTATAAAAGTTTAGATTTTAGCTATTAATTGAAGTACAATTTAAAAAAATAAAACTGTTGACTGATTTTACGTTTGTGATGACATCATAGTTTCTCCCACGTTCGTTTTTTGATAATAAAGTTTTTAGTTTTTTGATAGTTTATGATATTCAAAATTCTTTGTTTATCTCTGCCGACTTGCGCGGATTTTAGATCGGCGGATTTTCGGCGCTCGACTGTATATATACTTACGGTGGTATGTGTTTTTGCTTTAAAAAATCGACGATGTTTCCGATATTGTGTTTATTTAATTGAGGCCGGGAGATCGAAAAATTTGGACAACAAAATTCACATACAGAATATGAATAGGTAAATATTCAATTATCCGGAAAATTCTCTTTTCCGGCAACGGCTCGGTCCCAATGTTGCCGGTTAAAAGGGATTGTACTGTACTAATATTTTGCAGCGGAATAGATTTCATTTCTGTCATCCTTGGCGAAAAAAAAAAAAGAATATCGCCAAATTATCTGGTGAAAATATTTAATTCCTTTCAAAAATCATGGTTATTTTAACAACTTATATTAAAAGAGTAATGAATAATATGAAACAATATTTCGTACAATACATATTACATGTCATACATACGTACAATGAATAATACATATTACATTTCGTACAATGCATACATCTGGCATGTATATTTTCGTGTTACGCTTTTGATCGCCAAATAATAATAATAATAATAATAAAAGCCAAGGGCGACAGAGTTTTGAAAGTTAAAATTAAAATTTTGTCAATTTGACAGCAAAATAATTTAATCTAACACCCGCGATAACTAATACATATCTATACCCAAATATACGGATTAAAATCGGGAAATAAATTTCTTCGATTTTTAATAATTTCTTACAAAAAATCCAGTGGGCAATTAACATAGGAAATCTTTTTCTTGGCTGCACAGACGGTCAGTGAGTCACACTTCGCTTGCGTATAGAACTCATAGATATAGTATAGCATATATAGAATAGAGTGATCATTGGGGAGAAAAAAGTTATTCCTTTTCATTTGGGAAAAGACGACGTTTTTACCAAAATATGGCCGTCTTTCCCCGAGTGAATACACACGGGAATACATACTAATATTTTAGTAAATAAAATTTATGAATAATTTATTTGCTAAAGGGGAATGGAAGACTCCAGATACAGTTTCAAATTCATATTTCTTTCTTTCTTTTCTTTTTTTTTTTTTTCAATACCACTTAATGGCTGTTTCCAAAGCTTTTATTTATTTATTTATTTTTTTTTTTTTTCGGCATCAAAAATCTTTGTACGATAACATGGGGATGAGAGATCTCTATATATTACTATATCTATGATAGAACTACATTAGCACTTTATCAATGTGTATAAAATCTTTAAATTGATTATGACGTCAATTTTCGTGAGATGCATAATTTAACTTTTTATAATTTTTTAACGTTCACGTTTGATTAAATGTATTTATTTTTATGTCAAAAGAAAATGAACTCGTTTTTTTTTTTTTTTTTTTTGGCAACAATTAAATTAATGGAACTCACAGATATTTTGGAGTAACTTTAATAAAGGTCTATAATTAACAAATAATTGCAATAAAACAATATTTTGACAATAAATTGAGATAAAAACTATCCTATCTCTCAAGTTGGACCAAACTGCACACAGTGTGCAAAATTTCATTAAAATCGGTTCCTTAGTTTAGGAGTTTACCCCGGACAAACATCGTGACACGTAATTTAGATATATATACAGACTAGCTGACCCGACAAACGTTGTTTTGTCATTTAAATTATTTCTAGAGAATATTTTGCTAGAAAAAAATAACTAACTTATTGTAAGTGTGTAAGGATGTGGTATATAAGTGAAACAGGTATGGAGCGCTGTGAACAGTGACTGTGAATTCCGATTATAACGTAAAAGACATAATTACCGAAATTTTCGCTACTTGCTTCTTGCTACTTGGTACTTTCTACTTGCTACTTGTTATTTCAAACCTCCGCTGAATGTCGAACAGCACAAAATTTTATTTCATACGGCAAATATTTCAATTTATGAGAGAATCTCTGACAGCAACGAATTTCCCATAAAAATTCCGTCTTTTTTGAATAAGCTGTAATAATCTGAACCGATTTGATGAAAATTTTTATCAAAAAGTTATTACAATATCTAACATCATTACATGTACATTTATCACAATTCAATCAATCGATGCATGTGAGTATGTGTATAGTATGAGCGAAGTGAAATCTAGAGTTCGTATTAAATAAAAACTTAAACTCGTTTTAATTAAAGGTGAAAAAGTTGAAACTCAATTTATTTTATAACAGGTATATTTTTTTAATCTACAAAAACTGAATTTACCGTAATGCCATTGGATGTACAATATTTTTGGTTAATCTTTGAGGAGTATACACAAACAAATTCTAAGGTTTTCCAACCCTGGAACACGCAACATATATTTGGCCGCGAGAAAAGCACGGATTTTCTAAATCTAAGCCACAAATTAGGACCCCTTTGGTGACTTTAAATATTTTAAGCCATTTTTGCGATGAATTGAAATGGCTATCTCAATTGTGGATCTAAAGATCTTGGCGAGAAGCGTCCGAGCTACTTCGGTGCCAAATTTCAAATTTTGCCAAAGGGATCCGATACTAAAAGTGTTCCATACAAAAAAAAATAAATAAATAAAATAAAATATCAGTGACATACACACGCACAAAAGTATGGGACCCCCATTGGTGACTTTAAATATTTTAAGCCATTTTTGCGATGAATTGAAGTGGCTATCTCAATTGTGGAACTAAAGATCTTGGCGAGAAGCGTCCGAGCTACCTCGGTGCCAAATTTTCCATACAAAAAATAAATAAATAAAATATCAGTGACATACACACGCACAAAAGTATGGGACCCCTTTGGTGACTTTAAATATTTTAAGCCATTTTTGCGATGAATTGAAATGGCTATCTCAGTTGTGGAACTAAAGATCTTGCAAGAAGTGTCCGAGCTACTTCGGTGCCAATTTTCAAATTTTGCCAAAGGGATCCGATACTAAAGGTGTTCCATAAAATAAATAAATAAATAAATATAATAAATTAGCTACACAAATAAATTTGTAGGTTAGGGTGGTTGTTAATCAATGCGCGTGTAAATTTGATAGAAAATTATATAAAATACTTACTCCAATTCCGCACCAAATTTGCAAAATGTATAGTTTTTTATGCACACTTCAAAACTCTTCAAACACTAATTACATCTTGATGTAATATTTCAATTAGGAAACAATTTTTTGTATAACAATAATAACACGAAGTTACAAAATATTTTCCTGAATTTGATCGCAGCACCAACTGTCGGGACAAACTGGAATTACAATAGAATATACGCAAGCGAAGTGTGACGTGCCTGACTGTCAGTGGATGCAAAAAAAAAAAGATTTCCTGTGTTGATCTCCCATTGGATTTTTTATAAAAAATTATTAAAAATCGAGGAAAATTATTTCTCGATTTTAATCCCCGTATTTGGGTATAGATATGTATTAGTTATCGTATGCATGTGTTAGATTGAGTTATTTTGCTCTCAAATTGACAAAATTTAAATTTTAAATTTCAAAACTCTGTCTTCCTTGGCGTTTTTTGTATTTGGCAATCAAAAACGTAATACGAAAATATACATGCCAGATGTATATTTTCGTAATATGTATTGTACGAAATTGTTTCATATTATTCGTTACTCTCTTAATATAAGTTGTTGAAATAACCATTATTTTTGAAAGAAATTAAATATGTTCGCCAGATGATATGGCGATATTTTTTTTCCCGCCAAGGATGACAGAGTTTTGAGATTAAAAATTCAAATTTTATCAATTTTACAGCAAAAAAACTCAATATAACGCATGCACATGATAACTAATACATATCTATACCCAAATATGAGGATTAAAATCAGGAAATAATTTTCCTCGATTTTTAATAATTTAAAATCCAATGGGCGATTAACATAGGAAATATTTTTCTTGCATCCACGGACGGCCAGTGACGTCATCACTTCGCTTGCGTATTATTGAATATTCGATACTACGATCGTAGCGCAGTCTGCCGGATCCAATGTGAAACATTCCAAAATCAGCAACAATTTTTAATTGATAAATTAATTAAATAAACAATTTAAATTGGACTGAATTGTAAATCTAAACCATTCTCGAATCCACCTGAAGACACACAAAAAATTTCATTAAGCTCGGTCCAGCCATTTAGGAGGAGTTCAGTGACATACACACGCACAAAAGAAATATATATATAAAGATATATTGTTGTTTTTTCCAGTTATATAATGTGATAACTCATTTTTTTTTCAAAGTGCAGTTTTAGATTATTTAAAATACTAAAAAAACAGTTAACGAAGGAGTTAATTTTTAAAGCAAAGTTTTTATTGTGATAATTTAAAGCAAATTCTGATTATTTTTTATGTTTTATATTTCTAACACTTGTAATAATCTAAGTTGCTACCAGTCTCAGTAGCAGAATTTCCTTTATGTACCTATCTGCAGTAAAATAAAATATATCTGTGATACAGGAATACCCGACCAAATTGTATCACAAGATGTTTAGCAATTCATAAAATTTGCATCTACAAAGGAAATAAATTAGGAATATACAAAAAGTATAGTAATTTTAAGATATAATATAATTTTAAGATATATGATATAATTTTAAGATATATATAATTTTAAGATATAAGATATTTAAGATATAAAAAAAATATATAAATTCCACTAATATATATATACGAGGTGTGGCTATTAAATAACGAGACTATTGCTGTAAAACATTTTATTTTAAATTTATACATATTTAATTATTATCACCTTCAATATACACCCCTCCTCTATCCCTACAACGCTCCATGCGAATTTTCCACTGTTCGAAACAGTGCTGGAAGTCTTGTCCTGTAAGCTTCTGCATGAGGCGTGCCGCTTTTTCTTTCACAGCTTTAACTGACTCAAATCGTGTTCCTTTTGATGCAGATTTAACTTTGGGGAACGGATAAAAGTCACATGGGGCCAGGTGAAGCATATAAGGCGGATGGTCTAAAACTGGGATGTTGTATTTGGCTAGAAACGCCTTGACAGTCAAGGACGTGTGAGCCGGCGCGTTGTCTTGATGAAGAACCCATGACTTGTTCTTCCACAATTCGGGCCGTTTTTTCCTTACCCCTTCACGGAGTTGAGCAAGCACCTCAAGATAGTAATGTTGATTAATAGTTTGACATTCAGGAACCCAGTGAAGGTACACAATACCATGAATGTCGAGAAAAAGGATCATCATCGCTTTGAATTTCGATCATCATCTCCAAAGTCTTCTCAGCCATCTTGGAAACGCTTGAACCACTCATAAACTCGCGCACGTGATAAACATTTATCGCCATAAACTTGCTTTAATGAAAGATAAGTTTCACTATCGGTTTTACCAAGTTTCACGTGAAATTTCACGACAATTCGTTACTCTACTTTTACACTTATCACGTTTTTTCGGCAAAACGAAACAAACACCTCTTACACAACTGAAGGTTACGGCCAGACTGATTTCTCTACAAACACGGGAGGTGCTGCAATCGAAAGAGAAGGCTTTACGCTACACAGTTGTCGGTCGTTTGGATCTGGCGCATATGTAGTTCATCTGTAGCAGTAATAGTCTCGTTATTTAATAGCCACACCTCGTATATATATTTTTTTTTTAATGAAATATACAACTTCCATTCCATATGATAAAGGAACTGCTGATAAAATAAAAAATGAAGCTGCTAAATTTAATAGAAATATACTAATAAAACCAAAAATATTTTCCAGCACATAAGAAATGACAAAGATCAAATTAGTTTTTTTAAACACTTCCGAAATTTACCAAATTAATTTTAAAGACAATGAAAATAAAAATGGCATATATATTGGAATGACCAAGAGACCAATTTATAAAAGGATTCAAAAACATATGAATGACATTAAACAAGGAAAAATAACCACAGCACTAACAAAACCTACCCAAAATTGTAATATTAAAACAGATTTTGGCAATATTAAGAAATTAGCTATCATAATTGTAATTATGCCGGGATGTGCAAAATGATTAAAATACTAACAAATGCTGACAACTGCAATGATGTGGACCTCAATCAGAATCTAGAAAGCCGATGATGTCAAATACTAACGATAAAGGAACAGCAGTCAATCATGAAACACAAAACAA
Source organism: Salticus scenicus (assembly GCA_963930645.1). Classification (NCBI taxonomy): domain Eukaryota; kingdom Metazoa; phylum Arthropoda; class Arachnida; order Araneae; family Salticidae; genus Salticus; species Salticus scenicus. Next base: position 128,382,564 of record OZ005655.1, on the reverse strand, counting down.
GTTCAACTCCTGAAAATGTCCCAGCATAGGGTTGAAAAATTTCAAACATACGAACAAAAAAGGTATTTTTCGATTATATATAATTAATTCCTAATCATTTTATTTTTTATTTTTTCTCCTCATCATCACTCTCAGAGGCATTTTGCTTATTTAAAATGGCAGTAATATATTTTTTTCCTCATGCATTTCTCTAGAAATTAGATCTTTATCATCATAATTCAATCACTCCAATATATCACTGTCTTCTATTTTTTGTAGAATGTTAAATTTACCCTTTTAATGTAGGTATTCAATTCTACAGCTTGGGTTGCACTTGAAACAGAAAATTAGATTTTTTAGGGGTCGAGGGAGAAAATAGCACATATTCTGGATGTGGATTTTTGAATTAATGGTACTTAACTATATTTGTTATCCGTGTTCAAAACCATGATCTCCAGATGCTACAATTGGCCTTCTCATTGTTAGTGCTCATTATAATAAAGGGGTTATTATGAATTCATGAAAAAAATACCTGAAATTTTAGCGAGAAAAAATTTCTGTATGAGGAGAGAACATATAATTTACTGCAAGGAGGTTCATTCCTAATATGAAAATTATTAATCGTAATTAGGCTTAACAGTCAAGTGAATTTGATATTTTAATCTTATTTCATAAATTAAACAAACTGAAATTCTAGTACGGAAAATGAAAATAATAATTTCAAGATAAAAAGAACTTTTTATATACAACGTTTTTAATTTTTCTGTTAAATCATAAACTTGATAATTCTATGTATCAATAAATACGTTTAAAAAATTTTTTGATGAATTATCCAATCAACTTGAAAAAAAATGATGAAACGTGTAATAAAGAGAGCAATTATAAGAAATACTCAAACATTTATTAATTGAATAAAAGTATTAAAAGAATGCATTGTCAATGTGTTCTGAGCTATTGTAAAAGTTTCAAATGTCTAGCTAGTCGGGAAGTTAGTTAAAAATTGATTGCAAGATTTGTACTGGGCAAACAAACAAGAAAGCGAGTTAATAAAAATGTGGTAAAACACCATTCAATTGGAGCATAAGGTTGATTTTTTATACCAACTATGTGAAAAATGCCACAGCTAGGAATCGAACCCAAGCACTGTGCACTGTACTTAACTAGAAATTTATATATAAACAGAAATTTCGTGGTCCATCGGAGTTGTGCCACAATAACTGTTCTCACCAGTTACATCTGTGTTTGCAGACATGGTGACTTTGCCAACGGATATTATGTGAAAAATGCCAAGTTAGTTGTCAGCCAGGGTAGCTCAGTGGTAGAGCTTCTGCATGTTAAATGGAGTGCCCGAGTTTCATTCCCGGCTCTGGTATTTTTTCACATAGTTGGTATAAAAATCAACCTTACACTCCAATTGATCAAAGTAGAAATATCAAGTTAGGAAATATTAAATAAGATTTACAAGAAAAATAAATAAGTAAATATTCCTCACTTTTTTCCATTGAAAGTATGGCCTTCTTGGAGGAACAAAAAAACTGATGAGAAATCTTTTTGATAAAATCCACTATTCATCATCATCCTATAGATCTGATGCGCTAAGGAACCAAGAGGAGTAGGAGATGAAGTTTTTGTAGCAGCTAGCTGAGCTAAGCCAAGATCCTAATGTTTTATAGGCAAATTTTTATTAGTATCAAAATAAAATTAATTTTTTTTTCACTGAAACATAATCAATTTTAAAGTGCAATTAAAGAAGCACAGTCATTTATTAAGATTTTATATATATATATACTGTCAGATTTTATCTAAAAACTCAATTTTTGGCAAATTTTGTAAGTACAGTTTCTTTTACTTATTGCTCAGTTTAATTAGTATTAGCCAAAAAGATAACACATATTAAGTTAAATAATATTTGATTCAGAAACAAGTTCTCTAATTTTTTAAGATTAACATGTATCCAAATTTGTTAAATTTTACTATTACATTTAGAAAAATCTGGAGTGACTCCACTGAGCTTTCTGAACACATTTAGTAGTCACCAGGCTTTTAAACAAATTTGAATCAATGAACACTTCAGTAAATAAACAAAAGTGAAAATAATATTTGAGTATTTTTCTCCAAATTTGTGTGTTTATGCAATGGAGTATAAAGTATCTGAATTTTTTTGTGCATTAATAAAAGTACTTAGAATGGTAAGCATTTAATCCTAACTAATACTCATACTGTAATAAATTTTAAAACATACTGCAGTTTTATTCTCTTTTAAATAATTTAATGACTTCAGACAATTAGGTCCTATAGGACATAATATGTAAATTATTTCATATTTTCTCCACACAATTGTTGTAGTTTGCACATTATTTATTATAATACATGGATGTTCTAAAATCCGATTAATAAATTCAGAGTGACAGAACGCACAGAGATAATGAAAACTTACCATAGAACATTGTGCCACAAATCACACTAAGAGGGTGAAACTTGTGAAAAATGAAAGAGGTGGATTGGACACGTGGGACTCATCACATGACTTCATGTTCACCAGAGCACCTTAAATCACTCATTTATACACCTGTGGACAGACACATTGTGGATCTCATAGAGCGGTTTGTTGTTGCTGCGGCAGACATCAAAAGCACACCTGGCATCTTTGAGCGCATCTAGGAATTGTTTTTATGTCACTGAAGACTGTGGAATAATGTCAGCATGTACCACTTCCAACAACTCTTGTAATAATTAATCAATTAAATTTTTTTGTAGTTAGTATTGTACTTTTGTCCTTCCAATATAATGTCAAAATCTGCATGTGATTTTAGCCCTCTCAATGTGGTTTGCGACCCTATGTTCTATGGTAAGTTTTAATCCTCTTGATGCATTCTATAACTCCTCTCAATTTGTCAGTCAAATTTTGGAACACCCTGTTATTGTATATTGGTTTAAAAAAAAAAAAAAAAAAAAACTAAGTTTGACACTCATAAAAAAAACTATACTTTACATGTGATGATAACCAATAAAATACCTATCTAATTTGATGCTTAAATGAATGCAGCATCTAAACACTACTGTGTTCACTAACACTTATAAAAAAAACTCAGGAACCCTCAAAATGTAATAATATGCCAAAATCTCATAGCCGAAATTTACATGATTACAATATTTTCCTTATATGGTATATTTGAAAAAGGAAAAAAAAAATATGAAAAAGACATACATTGAAAATATATTTCAATCCTTATAACAGTAAAATTATCTAAATACTTCACTAAATCTGAACAATCTAAATCTAAACCTCTATAAAATTATCTAAATACCTCAAGCTTTAAATATACAGGGTGAACCAAAAGTCTTGCCCTGATTATAAGTATTTATTGTGCTCAAACTATTATAATTAGACATATGTTTGTTTGGATATATTGTAAATAGTAAATACTGTTATAAATTTTTTATAAGGCTATTTACATCAGTAAATTTCAATGTGTGCCCGCTTAGTAGCTCAAAGAATGTCTAAGTGGTATTACAGTTCCCGCCAAATGTTCTTTAACATATCTTCTATTACAGTATGCACAGCAGTTTGTATCCTAACCTTCAGTTCTTTGACTTCAACAACTGGTGTGGCAAAAACTTCGTCCTTGATGTAGCCCCAAAAGAAAAAATCCAGGAGTAATATCTGAAGAGCGTGAAGGCCAGGGTGTTGATCCATCTCTTCCAGCATGCAACCAAAGCCCTTTATGAAGAATTCCTACCAAATTTAGTTGTAGTATTTGAAATTCACATGATGCTCGATGAGTTGATTTAGTAGCAGACTGTTGAAACGATTGCTGATCATGATAAACAGTTGCTTCTCTCACACCAGACTTGTCACTTCTGGGAAGATCCTTAATGCTGATTGTTTCTTTAAACCTTTTGTACCATAGCTTTATTTATTTTGCATCAATGGTGTGCGTCCATAATAACATCGAAATTTACACTGAACATTAGGCAATTTCATTCCTTGAAACCAAAGCAAAGCACACATTGGTTTTTCTCTTGAATCAACACCATTTCGGCCAAAAATAATGTCTTCCTTACAAATGTTCCCACTTGAATCACTCTTGAAGTAGCACTTGTGTCATCTATTGCACAAAACAACTACTAAAACTGACCTATCCAATGATATAAAAGTTATATCATTATATTAAATGCTTATTTTGTAATGAATTTTAAAAATCAGGGCAGGATTTTTGGTTCACCCTGTGTATATATATATACATATATATGCTGATAGGATGATTATTTTATTTTTTATATATAAAATGAGTATTTTTAGTACATAAGATATATCTCACAATGCTATGTATGGGCTAAACTAACCTTTCCATTGAAATTGCTCCCAAAAATTTAAATTTAATCATAAAAAAACTTCTATGAAATGACTACAAATTATTAAACTATTTTTGGTTAATACAGATAAGCAACTACATGAAATTAACACACACTTTCAATTTTGGCAAGCTTGTCTTTACAAATAAAGCATACACATATTCATATATAAATAAAATTTATAACCTGTATGAAGTATGCAGATTAATAATATTTCTTTACGAATGTTCAGTGCACAAAAATACTTTTAGAAAATTATAGATAAAAGTTATTGTGATATTAAAATATCTGAAACATTTGAAGGAAAAATAGAAGGTATGAGTGCTATCCATTAATAAATGGAAAAAGATAATTGCATTTAGAATTAAAAAATAATAATAATAACTTTAAAATTTCAGCTAAAAAATGCAGATATATGAACTGACATATGAGGAATTCTTGAGTCAAAGAAATAAAAACAATTTAAATTCCATTCAAAAAGAAAGGTTAAAATATAAAAATAAATTTTAAATTAGATATTTATTTACAAATTAGATTTTTAGATTTAACTAATAAAAGCAAGCACTGAAAATTGTTTATTGAATTGAAATTACTTTTGAATACTAGAAATATTCAGATATTTACTTTATGTATCTAAAATGTCAGATTGATATTAAATTTGAAAAATAAATTAAATTTGTATATTTATAGAAATATTTTGGCAAAACAGCCAAACTAGTTTTAAAATTCAATAAAGTAACAGAATTATGATTTATAATCAGAATACAATGACTTCTATTGCAGAAATACAGTCGGTAACAAAAGTGTCCGAACACTAGCGAAAATTCCTATGTGAAAAAAGTACACTTCATTTGTTTTTGTTAAATAAATCCTTATCGAATCATGTTCTTATACTGACTAAGAAGAGGATTCGACAAGGATTTATTTAACAAAACCGTATAAAGTGAACTTTTTTTACATAGGAATTTCTCCTAGTGTTCGTACACTTTTGTTACCGACTGTACATATAAAAAAGAATGAACATTTAGAAACTTTTATTAATATTATCTGTAATTGATGTTCTAGCAAGGAAAACACTATTTATTTATTTGTAAAATGTATAATATCAGACAATACTAGCTTCAACAACATTATGAAACATTAAATATAGCAGGAATGAAAAATAGATTAAAATTAGTTTAATTGAAAACTACCTTAGCCATTAATGAAGTTCCGAATCCTCCTTCATAATCATTTGTAGCAGGAACATTTTCTAAAACACCAGGCACAGGATTGTAAACTTCACTAGCCCAGCATCTGCCAGAACTCATATTCAAGATACTACCCATCATTTTTGGCTCTAGTCCTAATCTTTAAAAATTGTAAATGTCTATTTATTTACTTTTTCATTATTATGCACATATTGTGTAGACATAAATAGCAAACTCAAAATTTCTAGTTACTAGTTTTTGATAAATTACATGCATGGTTTATTATATCAACAAGGGTCAAAGCCAGGTAAGAACTAGGACCCTTTAGCCACTCCTTCACAAAATTCCACACAGGAATTGAAATTAGCAGTCATCAGGTGTATTTTGCACCTAGAAATTTAAGTTTGGCAACCATAACATCACACTCAATCGTAATTTTTTTATGCCTAACTTTCGACCAGATTTAAAAAAACAGTTTTGTTATAATTTTTTTTTTTTTTTTTTTTTCCTAATAATTTACAAATACTAGTTTTTTTTATTGTATTTATTAAATTCTTACATTGTCAGTTTAAACACATATACATAAGCTCAATAAAAATTAGTAAGTATAAAAATACATAAATGGTGCCTGTCAAAATTTTTCCTAAATTCATAAAAAATTTCAAAGTTTTTTTACCTATTGCTGTCTGTTTATATGTAAATAAAAATTTGTCGTCATAATAATTTCTGAAATTATAAATTAATTTACGTCAAATTTTTGCTTATAAAACTTGAAAGTATAAATTAATAATTTAAAAATAGTTTAAAGTTAATATTTGCTGGTAATTTTCCTTTTGCTTAAAGATGTAATGCTTGGTATTTGACTTATTTTAAAAATCAGTTGACCAACAGATAATTAAAAATCTTCTTGTACTATTTGTTCTAAGTAAGTTTTTATTTTATTTATTTGTTTTTAATATAAATGGATTCTTTTTTAACTTTCGTGTTTCTACTTATTATTTAAATAAATAAATATATTACAAAAAACTAAGTTTTATCTCATTATGATCCCAATAAACAATTTTTAAAAAATTACACCTACCTGAGTAGACCATTTTAACTAAGAAAAAATAATTTGGTGTCATTGACACCTGACTTTCCCATTCCAATTTCTAACCCTGATTCCATATCATAAAAAAAGTCCCTTTACAAAATTCAAACCCATAACATGGGTCCCTAATTGGTTCAATGAAACGCTATTAACTTGGTTAAACCTTATATAGAGTAGTGACTGATAATCTTAAAGATTTTACACCCCCACCCCCCTACACACACACACACAAATAAGTAAAAAATTTACAAAAATATTTGTTTTCCAATAAAAATGGGCCCCAAACGTCAAAAGTTAAAACCTGGATCAACTCCTGATGAAGCAATTATTACCAGAACAACAAACATATTTTTTAAGATTATTATATATGAAAACAAATTTCAAAAAGTAATAAAAATTTTAATTAAATAATATGAATACATTAAATTCCTTATACAAGAAATATTCTTATCCTTATATTAACATAGAAAATGGGTTTGGGTATTTTACAGCCATTTTTTGCATTTTAAGGTTCATTAGAACAAGATCTAAGACAAAAAATGGATTTCAAATCTCTGCCAACACCCATGCCTACATTGGACTGTTTACCTGATACACAGTAACAGAACCAATGCCAGAGCTGAAAATAGAGCATGGTCAAGAAATATATCAAAATTAAAATATCGTGTGCATTTCTTTCCCTTTGTAATCAGGATGAAAAACCAGGTTTTTTAAACCCTGGTTTAAATTTTATTACTTTTCTGATGGGAAATATATTTTCATATGCTTAAATTGAATTAATAAACAATTATGAATTTATAAACTTTAAAAAACATATCTAATGATTTTTTTTTTTTTTTTCGTAATTCTAAAAAACATAATCAATCAAAAATGCATATTTTTCAAAATTTTTGATAAAAAGTAATGTCTTTTACACTTTTTGATTGAATACTTGCCCAAAATTACTTACAATTGTTTATTATTATTATTATTATTTTGAGAAAAGAAATAGAAATTATGATAACTGTTAATTGTGATTTTCAATGTTTACATTCGGAAAAGAGGCGCAGATTGTAGAGAATTGTGGTTTATAGATCTGCAGATTTCAGAGAGTCAACTGTATTGGTGAGGTGTACTTATCTTGCAAACTGTCACTACCCGATATTTTGTTTTAAGCTAACACTGTTCATTTAAAACAGAACTTTGAAATCAAAACATAACAGCTTGTATTATTGTGTGTTTACCTTAAATTTATTTTACATGTATCTGTTTTACTTGTCCTGTGTTTAAAAAAGGGCAGGGCACTGCTAGCAAAGAAAAAGGCACTTTTTAGGATTATAAGAACAATTTTTGGATTCACGAGGAAAATTTAATGTTTAAAATTTACACTCATTTCAAAATTCAATTATTAGCAGAATGTAATGTCTTTTTTTTACAATAAATTCAAACAGATATATTTTTTTTTTAAGTTTGCATTTTTATTATGTAATTACCCTAATTATCAACAACCTTTTGGCATCTAGTGTGCATGTTGTTTTCAATGCCGGATCGATAAAAATCAATTGGTTTTTGAGCAAAATCTGTGGAGATTGCATTTTGGACATCATCAAAATATTCAAATTTTCTATCATTTAGCAAATGTTGTAGCGGTCAAAATAAATGGAAATCATATGGCTCAATATCAGGCGAGTATGGTAGGTGAGGCAATACCTCCTATCCCAATTCATTATTTTTTTCCCAGGGTTCGTCTTGCACAGTACTATCTTGCATTATCGTTTTGCAGAATAAAGCCTTTTCTGTTTACAATTGTTGGGCACTTTACAATTAAAGATTGATTTACTAGATCCAGTTGTTAACAGTAAAGGTCTGAATTCACAGTCTGTCCAGGTTTTAGCACTTCAAAATGAACAACCCCACAAATATTCCACCAAGCACACAAAAGCACCTTTTTGTGGTGTAAACCTGGTTTAGCTGTACTTCATTACGATTCATTCAAAGAGAGCCACTGTCTTTTGCATTTTGGATTATTATAAAGACCCATTTTTTTATTTCCAGTGATCAAGTGATCAAAAAATATTTCTGTATTCTGCCGCTTAAGCAGTAATTTGCAAGTGCTCATTCGGTTGGCTTTGTTTTCTTCGAACCCATTATGCGACACCCAAACACCTACACTATTTACTTTACCAATCTGCTTCAAACGTTCTTGAATGGTAGACCAAGGTTGGTTAAGAGTGTTTGACAGCTTCTCTATTGCCTGACATGGATTTGCTTCCACTTCTGCCCTTAACATGTCATTGTCTAAAGTTGTTTGTTTTCCTGATCGATATAAGTCAGAAAGATCAAAATTAATGAATTTAAACTCAAAAGACAACCTTTAATATTTACAAATATTTAATGTGCTTGAATTAACATTGTAAATAATTTTTGTTGCAATAGTTGCGTTACTACCCTGTTGAAACTCAAAAAGCATATAATGTTGGAAATTTACCTATTCTGATATTTGCTAGCCATTTCACTCTGATTTGCAAAAAAAAAAAAAATATATATATATAAGATTTAATCACTTGCGAGTAAACAAGTCACTCTAACCTTGAAATGTTTTTGGCACGAGTTCAAGCACATAATAAGTTGATAAATGACAATCGAATATGGAGATGTACAAAACTGACATTACTTTCCTGTCCCCCTAATATATATAGGCAATATAATGAATACATTTTTAACTTTCTTTACTTTTGATTGTTACTAATAAATAAATGCTGATGGTCAGACACAAAAGTTTTACTTATTATGTATATCATTTATCTTCAATATATCATTATTCTTAAGTTTGTAAATTGTTTCCCCTAAATTTGTGCACTAATACACAAGAGGCGATAAGGGTGCAAATTATATATATATATATATTGGGCAAGGGTGCTTCTTTATTTTAATATTTTTTTGGATGAGCAGCAAGAAGGGTGCTATTTAACCAACCAAACAGCAGACAAATCACAGCATTCTCCTGAAACTGTCTGGATGAAATTCTGCATATATCTCAAAATACCACTACCATAAAACTGATGAGTTTCATATCCTCCCCCCCCCCCCCCAATTTAAAATGTACGTTCATCATTGTTTTTCTTATTCAACACTGTGGATTGTTAGATATTGTCCATGTGTTATTTATTTCTCTCATTTTTATATTTTTAACTCACGTGATGAATTTCTGTTATTGTAATAAAAAAGAAAAGATTATTCAGATGATGCTCGTGTGAGTGCATCTAGTTTTTTTCTGAGTATTCAAATTTTTAAGTGGAATAAAAGCAGCAAATAGATTTTGTTGTTATTGAAATTTATTTAGTTTTTAGAAAGCTTAGGAGTTTAAAATAACTTCTTTTGTATGCTTTAAGTTTATTTGGCGTCCACAATTATATCTTGTAAGCTAGAGTTAAAATAACTCTTTTGTACGCTTAAATAATATTTTGTGGCGTCTATGCGACAGGACAAAGTAAAACAATATGTTTCAAGCAATTAAAGGTTTCAGAAAAGCCGATCTGAAGGCTGTAGCGGAAGAGCTTGGCAAAATAATTCCTCCTGAATGTACTATTTCTAACTTGAAGGAAATTATCTTGAATAGAAATGAATACAAAAAAGATCCCAATTTTGTACAAGAAATTCTATCAACAGCTGTTGTTGAAAGGCTAGAAAGAGAAAAACTTGAACAAGAAATACTTAAGCTTAATCAAGAATTAGAGATAAAGAAGATGGAATTAGCCCAACAGTTGGAACTAGCTAGAATACAGTCACAGGCACACATTCAGGGTGAGTCAATTTTAACTGTTAGTGAAAATAATGCATCTAGACGAAAATTTTCCTTACCTAAATTACAATTCCGACAATTTGATGGGGATTTAAAAGAATGGCTACCATTCTGGAGTCAGTTCGAGCAGATAGATAAAGGTAACGATATTCCTCCAGAAAACAAATTCCAATATCTTATTCAAGCAACGGTCGCTGGTTTCAGAGCACGAGAAGTTGTAAATAGTTTTCTGCCAACTGGCACCAACTATGCCAAAGTTATAGAGAGTCTAAAAGCTCGTTTTGGAAGAAATGATCTTCTAATTGAAGTGTAGGTTAGAGAATTATTAAAATTAATTATAGTTGTGCATACAAAAGAAAAATTTTCTCTTACTTCATTGTACGATAAACTTGAATCATATTTAAGGGCTCTTGAAACGTTGGGTGTCATTACTGATAAATGTGCTTCTGTATTATATCCTATGGTAAAATCCTGTTTTCCAGCTGAATTTTTGAGAGCTTGGAATAGAAGTAACATTGTTTCTACTAGTTCTGATGCGAAAGAACGGTTGGACAATTTGATGCAATTTCTCAAATGTGAAGTTGAAGGAGATGAAAGAATAAATTTGGCGGTCGCCGGTTTTGGTCTGGCGAAGAAAAATGATGACCGAAATTATAGAAAAAGAAGGACTTACACTGATTTTGTTAAGCCTATACCTACTGCCTCTACTTTATTAACGACTGCTTTTAAACAGGATCTAAAGAAAAATTGCATGTTTTGCGATGGAAAGCATATGAGTTCAGACTTTTACGGCACGAAAGATGAGTTTTAATGAGAAGCAGAATGTTCTAAAGGATAAGAAGTGCTGTTTCCTCTGTTTGGGGTCAGGTCACACTACCAAACAGTGTAAAGCTGTCCTGAAGTGTTTTATCTGTGATAGGAAACATTCCACCGTGATGTGCCAAAGTCTTGATAAAGACAAAACAAATGAAAGGGAAGAGAAAGAAAAGTCAAATGAAAGTGAAGTAAATATGGCCAATTTCAATAAAAATCCAAGGGTATTTCTTCGAACTCTCAAAGCAAAAGTCGTCTCTGATAATAAAGAAAAGGATATTCGTCTAATTTTGGATACTGGTTCACAAAGATTGTATATTTTGAAGAAATTAGCAGAAGAAATGAAATATGTAGCCATTAAAAAAGAAAAGGTTGTACACTCACTTTTTGGCGGAGTCTCAACCAAAGAATATGAACATAACTTTTATAAAATAAGATTAAGAGATTTGACAGGGAAATTCAGATGCAATTTTGAGGTTTTGGATCAAAATATTATATGTGAAAATGTTAAACCTGTGGGAAAAGGTTCTTGGCTGAAAGAATTGGCCGAGAAAGACATTGTTTTGACAGATGTTGGCGATGCAGATGAATCTATTCAAGTACTGAATGGAGCCGATATAATCGGTAAACTATTGACAGGTCAAAGAGAAGTGTTGTCTTCTGGGCTAGTTGCAATGGAAACACTTTTTGGCTGGACTTTAATAGGAAAAGTTCCTCAAGAAAGTTCATCTAAAGAAAATTTAGCTCTATCAGTTACTTCTATGTTTGTAAAAGAAGCAGAAATTTCCGACTTATGGAGATTAGATTTACTTGGAATAAGTGATCCAATCGAAAAGCAATCTAAGATGGAAATAGATCGTCAAGTAAAAGAACACTTTCTACAGACAGTAACATGGAATAAAGACGGTCGTTATGAAATATCCTTGCCATGGGCTGGAGATAAACCACCTTTACCCGATAATTTGTGTTTAGCCAAGAAAAGGTTAACCAATGTCACACAAAAACTACTTGCGAGTAATATTTATGAAAAATATGAGGAAGTACTTTTAGGGTGGCTTGGCGACAAAATTATTGAAGAGGTTCCTCAATGTGAAAGGTCCTTTTATGGACATTATTTGCCTCATCGACCAGTTATAAAGGAGAATAGCACTACTACAATTCGTCCAGTATTTGACGCATCAGCAAGAATCCAAAACCATCCATCTTTGAATCAATGTCTACACTGCAGTCCAAATCTCATTGAATTAATTCCTGACATACTTCTGCGATTTAGAGAAAATAAATTTGGTGTCTTAGCTGATATCAAGAAAGTGTTTTTGCAAATAAGCATCTGAAAAGAAGATCGGGATTTTTTACGCTTCCTCTGGTGGAGCAATCCAGAACAAAGTGAGCTTAGAATATTTCGTCATGCTAGAGTCGTTTTTGGAGTCAAGAGTTCACCTTTTTTGCTAGCTTCAGTAATAGAATACCATATTAAAAATGATGAAGAATACGACACAGAACTTAAGAAAAGATTGTTGAGAAGCTTCAATGTTGACAATGTTGTTATGAGTGTCCGTACGGAGGAAGAGTTATAGAGATTTATTACTTGCTCTAAAAACCTAATATCTAAAAGGCGGATTCGACCTAAGAGGATGGAAACATACAGAAGAGAGAAAGTACACGGAACACGGTAAAGAAGCTGTTGTACTTGGATTACACTGAAACAGATTTTCAGACATTTTAAAGGTCAATGTATCCTGGACGAAAGATGTAAATCTGGAGAAAATAACAAAACGTACTATGCTATCAGTGGCACGTAAAGTTTTTGATCCAATTGGTTTTACTTCACCAGTCATGATTTGCCCCAAGATGATGTTACAGAAAACCTGGAAAATTGGTTTAACCTGGGATGAAGAAATTACCGGGGATCTAAAAAACGAGTTTATCAGATGGTTTCATGAATTAAATATATTGGAAGAAATTGAGATTCCGCGATACATTCAAGTCACTCCAGATAATTTAAAAAAATGTACTCTTCATACATTTTGTGATGCTAGTAATCAGGCTTATGCTGCTGTTGTATTTTTGAGAATAGAAAAAGCTGATCAAGTGAAATTATTTCTTCTAGCTGCCAAATCCCGCATCAGTCCTTTAAAGTGCCAACTACACCTAGAATGGAGCTTTTAGCGGCTTTGATTGGTGCTAGATTATCGAAATCAGTAACAGATGCATTCAGTTGGGAAAATATGGAAAAATATTTTTGGAGTGATTCCATGACAGTTCTTGCATGGATAATCAGAGAGGAGAACTGGTCAGTTTTCGTCAGGAACCGAGTTCAAGAAATCAGGAGTTTGACTGATCCTTCTTTATGGAAATATATTCCCAGTGAAATTAACCCATCGGATCTACCCTCTAGAGGTTGTAAAGCCAAACAACTTGTCTCTCTCAAATGGTGGGAGGGTCCATCGTGGCTTAAGAATCCATATGAGTACAACAACAAACATATGAATTTCATCTGCCAGAATATAAATGAAGGAGACGTTGAAACAGAAAAGTTAAAATCAACAAAATTACTGATAAATGTAGATGAAAGTTCACAGAATACTATCACTATTTTTCATGTTATGAGAAAATCGTTCGCCTTGTGGGATGGATTCTCCGTTTTAAACATAATACAGTGGAACCTGTAAAAGTGACCACCTTGGTAAAGTGACCACCTGACTAAAGTGAACATTTTCCTGACTAGAGTGACCATTTTCCAATTTTAAAGACACTTTATAAAGTGACCACCTGCATATAGTGACCATTTTAGCTGGTCCCTAGGGTGGTCACTTTAGACAGGTTCCACTGTACTTGTAATCCAAAGGATAAAGTGAAAGGAGAATTGACAAGTCAGGAATTTCACAAAGCAGAAATGAAAATAGCGTGGATGATTCAGAAAGAAGCTTTTTCCTCTAAAGATTAAGAGAAATTGAAAACTCTTGAGACTTTCAAAGATGAGGAAGATATAATATGCATGAAAACTAAAATTTTGCATAGATAAGACAAGAAGGATTTTCTCACACCTATCGTTCTACCATCTAATCATGAAGTTGTTAAACAACTAATTTCATATTTTCATCTGAAAAATTGTCACGCAGGTCCTCAGATTCTTTTAAATTTGATTAGAGAAAAATATTGGATTTTGAATGGAAGAAGAACTGTGACATCTGCTTTATCTAAATGTACTACTTGTAAAAGATTCAACTCTAAGAACGTGGAATCTTCACCTATTTCTCTACCAGAAAATCGAGTAAAAGATGCAGCTGTGTTTCAGATCATTGGTATTGATATGGCTGGTCCTTTGTTTCTGAAAGACAATCAAAAGAGTTGGGTTATCTTGTTCACATGTACTATCTATCGGGCAGTACATTTTGAACTTGTTACATCAGCATCTACAGAGGTTTTTCTGATGGCTTTAAGAAGATTTATATCTCGTAGAGGAAGATGTTCCATTATATATTGCGACAATGGCTCTAATTTTGTTGGTGCAGCCAACTATTTGAAACGACTGAAGTGGAATCATATACAAAAAGATGGAGCAACCAATTCAATTGAATGGAAATTCAATCCGCTAACTGCGGCGTGGTGGGGCGGATGGTGGGAGAGGCTCATCAGACTGATGAAAGATCTATTAAAAAGAGTCCTTGGGCGAGCGTGCTTGAATTATGAAGAAATGATTACTGTATTGGCTGATTGCGAAAGCATTATAAATTCTCGACCTTTGACTTACATGTCAGAGCAAGAATCTATTAAATCAATTTCTCCTGCCATGTTTTTGAAAGATATTCATGAATATATTGTACCAGACATTGATGCAGTCGAGGGAAACTCTTTCAAACGAAGGCTTAAATACAGACAAGCACTGCAGAAAAGTTTAAGAAATCGATTTAGATCAGAGTATTTAGGTTTACTTATTCAGCGACCGAATATGAGAAAAAGCCAACAGACAGTTTCTGTAGGAGACATTGTATTGGTGGGAGCGGACAATTAAAAAAGGATGCACTGGTCATTAGGACGCATCATAGAGCTTATTCATGGCAAAGATGGAAAAGTGTGCCTCGTAAAGTTACAAGCATTTCATTCAGAGATACTTCGACCAATACAAAGAATCTATCCTCTAGAAGTATCATATAGTGACGGTGCTGAAAATACGTTTCCTAATCCAGCTGTGAAGGAAGCACAAATTGAAAAACCTTTGGAGGATAAGTCCTGCATGGAAATTAGAAAGACTAGATCTGGAAGACTAATTAAAATGCCAGACAGACTGATTTTATGAAGTTTATGAAATCTTCTAGAGATATCAAAATGTAGAGTTTTGATCATAAGATATAATCAAAAGGTGGGAGGATGTTAGATATTGTCCATGTGTTATTTATTTCTCTCATTTTTATATTTTTAACTCATGTGATGTATTTCTGTTATTGTAAAAAAAAAAAAAAAAAAAGATTATTCAGATGATGCTCGCGTGCGTGCATCTAGTTTGTTTTTTCTGAGTATTCAAATTTTTAAGTGGAATAAAAGCAGCAAATAGATTTTGTTGTTATTGAAATTTATTTAATTTTTTAGAAAGCTTAGGAGTTTAAAATAACTTCTTTTGTATGCTTTAAGTTTATTTGGCATCTGCAATTATACCTTGTAAGCTAGAGTTAAAATAACTCTTTTTGTACGCTTAAATAACAGGATGAATATTGTTTAGTTTATCACTTACAAAAATTCATTTTAAAAACATTAAATTTTTGAGCTTGTTACACTTTAAACTTTGTATCTAGAAAATATAAATTTATATATTATCCAAATTTTTATTCCTTAAGTCTTTTTCTGTAGTTCTTTTTTTTTTTTTTTCAAAACCTATTTTAAAGAAATAAGCTGTAACTTGTGCATATGTACATATGTATGAAGGAGTTGGTGTCGATCATTTTTCCTACCAACTCCACAGTACTGATAGTCATACATGAATTATTACATACCTGATTCCGAGATTCATAGCTTCAGATACTCCTATCATAGATATTGCAAG
The DNA here is from genome assembly GCA_963930645.1 of Salticus scenicus. NCBI lineage: Eukaryota > Metazoa > Arthropoda > Arachnida > Araneae > Salticidae > Salticus > Salticus scenicus. The sequence continues at coordinate 128,366,314 of OZ005655.1, read as the reverse complement.
CACCATATTGTTACAAATTTTGGCAGCCTGACCAGTTCCAACAGGCCCACAATGCACAACATTTTCACCCATACAATATAAAATATCTTTAACTGCTTCATATTCTGACTTTTTACCTCCTACCATAAAAGTTAAAGCAGCATTTTTGGCAGCATTCACACCTAGATAAGATATTTATTTTGAAAGCATAAATAAATAAACATACAATTATAAAAAATTATTATTATTATTATTGATAAGAAATACTTAATATTTACCTCCTGAAACTGGGGCATCTATCCACACAGCACCACGTTTTTCAGCCATTATTGCTAGATCCTTAGTAACAGATGGGTCAATTGTACTACTATCTATTAAAAGTGTGCCAGGTTTAACTAATCTGCAATGTATAATAAAATAAGCTTATTAAAAATGATATATAATGCCAACTACTGAAACAAATTTTAACACTTTCAATGTTTAATGTAAAATTTAAGAAAACTAGTATGTTGTGGCCATCTCAAAAAATATTTCTGTATCATTATCATACTATAAAACTGCACCACCTACTGGTTAACATGAAGAAGAATTCAATCAATATAGCATCTCACAATAAAGATTTTACATTATGGAACTGCTGCAATTTTATACAATAGATACTAAGATATAGCCATCTACAAAATTTCATAAAGTGAATACAAGCTATGTCGCACATCAGCTGATATAATAAATATGAATTAAAAATTGAGACACCTTTGTTTTCTGCTAGATCTATTTATAATTTATACCTTGTTATATGCCAAATATTTTTTTATCACAGTAATAAGTTCAACAAAAGAAATTATAAATCATTTTTAATTATACAAATTCCAATCATGCATATGTCAATTTCCAAAAACAATTTTGAAAATTAACTTTTATATATTTAAAGCAGATGTAACAATTTGTTTCAATCTGACAGTCTTGATTATTCTTAACCATACGTTCTAGTTCTAGTTAAAAAAGGAAAACTAAGACTTACGTCAATTTTATCCCACGTCTATTGTTTCATTTTCAAAATTTGTTCAGTACTTTGTATAAGTATTCCTGTTTAAATAAGGGCTATTTTGACAAATGGAAAATGATAAAGCCCACAGAGAAACATAATTTTATAGGTACTTTACTAAGAAGGATTTATTATATTTTATTCCTGTTTCTAATTATAACCTGTGACAGCTGCCTTGGATATTTGTAACTGGAGAATTTATCAATATGAAAGTCATCTACAGGCAAAAAGAAAAACAAATTGTAGAAAATTATATGAAAAGCACTGAGGTTATAAAAGGAAATTTATGCTAATAATTGATAACAAGAATCAATGGCACAAGCACCCACTATCAGTCACCCCAGTGTCTCATAAGGACGTATATAAGTGATTTTTAAAAAAGTAATTTTTTATTGAACATCTATAAAAAATTACCACTTAAAATAGATTTGTAATAGTACAGAAAAAAATCAAAAAAACAAACATGACAATTACAGGATTTCACTATACCAGTAAATTAAAAATTTATATTAAAAAAACAAATAAATAAATAAATGTTTCCAGCAAAGCTAAAATGAATTTAACTCCGCTCTCAGCAGAGTATTTTGGCATCAATTTAAAACTAGTTGGAATAGGTGGACTCTACTCAGTTCCCCATCATATGTATGTTCTCACAAATTTCTAGTGCGAGACATATTATAATCATGTTATGCATTTGACCAAAGCATGATACAGTGACAGAATGAAATCTCCGCCTAATAGGCCATCCACCGTTCACTTCGATATATTTATCTTATTCTAATCTATTAATTTATCTTATCAGGGTCAATTCCGTTGTTTAGTTTTCATGCTACTATTTCCAATGCAATAATCCTCAAAATTACTATTTATATGAAAAATTTACAATTTCGCTATGTTAATAAAATCATAAATTACGAACAATTTACGAAATTTTCCTATTAGAATATTTGTATTCAATCATGTTCACACAAATATCCGTAAATTCCAAATAACTTACGAATTTTTTAAATTGGACAAATCATAGTCTATGATATTCATGCCTGTATCCTAAATAATATTTTGAAAGTGGTTTGACATCTTTACAATGAAAATATCCCTCAAGATTGACGTTTATGTGAAATTTTGCTCTATTCTGCCATGTTAAAAATTTCGTAAATTTCCAATAACTTACGAAATTTTTATATTGCAAAATTCATAGTCATTAATATTCATGCCAGTGTCCTAAATAATATTTTAAAAGTAGTCTGACATCTTTACGATGAAAACATCTCTAAAAATTGACGTTTATGTGAAATTTTGCCCTATACTGCCATGTTAAGAAATTCGTAAATTTCCAATAACTTGTGAAATTTTCAAAGTAGCGTATTTATAGTTACTGATGTTCCTTCCGGCATCAAAACTGATATTTTAAAACTAGTCTGACATTTTTACAGTAAAAAGTTTTCATTTAATGCCCGTTTAAGTGAATTTTTGTCCTATTCTCCCATGTTAAGAAAATCGCAAATTTCTCATAACTTACGCAGTTTTTTAATTTGAATGTTGCAAATGAATAGGGCTCTTGCCAGTATCGAAAGTAATATTTTAAATCTGATCTGACCACTCTGCGATCATTTCTTCGTGAGATATTGTGTACACAGACTAACAAACTAACGGACTAACACACTAACAGACACCCAACAAATTTTGTCATTTTCGGATTCCTCACACCTGAAAACGTATAGAAAAGTAAAAAAACTGAAGTTCCCCATACCTATAGTATGATGGGGAACTAAAAATTAATTAATCCTTTATTAATCAACTAGCAAGCGCAAGCCCGTGCAAAATTTTCGCACTTTCTTATTTACCTTTAAAATTTGAAATTCATATATATTGTATCAATTTCACCACCTAATTAAAATTTTAATTTACCAGAAGTCAAATTATTATTATAACCAAATAAATATTGTGCAATAGTGATATCAGAATCATTCAAAGAAAAGTTTCAAAATAAAATTCATGGTTGACGACCCAGTTTTCATACTTCCGCAGGCAGTACAGTTTTATTAAAGAACCCCCATGATGCCTTTTAAATTTTTATCGCCAAGAGTGCGATAACATTTTATTTATTTCGGCATAATTGAAAAAAAAATTCTTATTTTGATTATACTTTTTATGCATGCGTTTTTTAGTCAATTTATGACGATGATTCATATTCTGTATAATAATGCTAAGTTTAAAATGACGCTTGCAAAGATTCTGAAGAAGCAACTTTTAAAAATATATTTTTCCATAAAATAATGTCATCATACATATGTCGTCATTTTTTCTTATTAGTTCATTGAGCCGAGTCCATGTGCTTTTGTTCATTTTTATATATTATTTTTTTAATCCTCGCGTATTTTATTAACTTCACCACTATCGTATCGTTTCAACAAAAAATAATTGTAACTGGTCCACGTTAGAGAAATATTATATCGATAAAGGACATCAATAGTGTTGAGTTTCATATAGAGGAATTCTCCAGTTAAGATGTCTAAATCAATTGCTACTTATTGAACACAGATTATCGTTAGAAACAGGAATAAAATAAATCTCATTTAATAAATACTTACAAAATTATGTGAATATTCCTACATGAATTTTATCGCTTATAATTCGTCAAAATAAACAGAACAATAGCTTTAGGATAAAATTAGCACAATTTTATGAAAAAGATTTACTTTTTGGAAAATTAAGAGCTACAGCTTAATAATTGAGACTCAAGACTATGAAATAAAAGCAAATTGTTGAAAGAAATCTACCCTTTACTCGAAAAAATTAGTTTTAAAAAAGTGTGAACTTCCTTCTGCATGGGACATCAATTAATAAGTATTTACTCTTTCAATTACTTTTTAATTTAATGACCTATATAAAGAACAGAAAAAAGAAAAATGTTCCAGGAAAAATTATAGTAAAAAGTAAAAACAACATTAAAGAGTGCAAATCAGAGGAATAAAATAGATAAATAAAATTATACAACTGTTTTGAAACTTCTTAAGTTCCTTCTCAGTATTGATGACAAAAGAATTTGAACATGATAAAAAGAAAGGTGTTATTAGAGGTACGACCTCCCAAGGGAGGTATTGCCAGAGAACAAAACAATCACAAGCCAGAAAAAGCATGGCTGCAAGTTGTAAGATGTAGCCAAGACTGAAACATTTTTTCAATTTAACTTCCTTGAGGTTTGCACTAAAACGCGAGGATCTCGCATGTTTTAGGTAAGCTGCATGCAAAGGTAATACGGAAAGTCGTCTGATTTTTCTGTCTCGCTTCTGTCCTGGGGTATTTTTGAGAGACTGAATTCTGTCTTGTAGACGAAAGACTTTCACCAACGCCAGAAAGTACAGACTCGCACTTTAACTAAAAAAAAAAAAAAGAACGAAAACAAAAAGGAAACTCCCATAAAAATTAGTGAAGTTAGAAAGTGAATAAATCCCTTTTTTTTTAAAAAATAAAGAACAGAAGGGGAGGCCCTACAGAAAAACCCTCAAGTAGATCATATGTCCCTGGTGTGTAAACAAAGTGTGTGAACAAGTTTTAAACTGAAAGTAGTAGAAGAGAAGTCTTCACCTCCCCCCAGCTACAAGGAGGACTTTGTACACTAATGTTATATGATGGCCGGCTTGTGAAAATGTGTAAAATAGGGTGACAGAAAAGAAAAACTAAACCCTCAAAGCTTTCTAAGGCAAGCACGGTCCAAGACCTGGGCCAGAAAGGCAAGCTGTGAAAAGTGCTTTGGGTATAAATACAAAAATTTGAAGCGATGCAGATGAAGCAAGGGCCAAAAGGAAGCATAGTATAAAAACCATTCCAAAAGGAGGGGTAGCAAGGAGAAAATGGGGGCTGTATTTCTAAATAAATCGTAAACAAATTTTAGCAAAGTTTGGTGTGCCTAAAGAATCTTTAACAAGCTTTTGTAAATATGAACAGCTTTCTAAAAATCCAGATTATATATTTAAAAACATTTTTTAATGATCGAAGCTTCAGTAAAGTTGAAATTGTGGTTATTGAGCTAACTGTGTTTGGCTATGGCAGAACATTCTGTATCACCTTTTTTAACTTGTTTTTTGTGCTCACTCAAATGGAATTTAAAAGTGTGTTTTGTGTTTTGTTTAGTCAATATATATTAGATCACACTCACAAGTTATTTTGTAAATACCCCATTTGAATAATATATCTACTGAATTCTTGAGATTAATAAATGTTATTTTGTTGAATGAAGTATATACTACTTTAAAGTTGAATTTCTTCAGGATATTGGAAATTTGACGATTTAATTTGGGGTAATAAGGTAGTACAATTAAATTTCTATTGCTATTAGACTTAGTGTTAAAGAAGTTTTGTTTAACTAGTTTATGATGTATAGAGTCGATTGTATTAGCAGAATAGCCACAATCAACAGCTACAGACTTGATATAGTTTAATTCAGATTTTAATGAAATTTCCATAGGATATATATTGAGCGAGTAATGTGTTAAAGGCAGATAACTTCTGTTTACAGAGGTGACAAGAATAATGATGAGAGGGTAAACAAATTGCAAAGGGTTTACAATAAAGTTAACAGTGCTTTGGAGGGAATTATTTTCATGACAAATGAAAACATCAAGGACAGAAAGTTTGTCATTATTTTTTTTTTTTTTTGAGTGAATTGGATATATTTGTCTAATAAATTTATAATAGAAAGGATATTAGATAAATCAATTTCATTTGGGTTTAAGGCGAAAGAGTTGTCTACATAATGTACATAAAAAGGAAAATTGACAATTTTGAAAAGGTTGTTTTTCAAAGTAATGCATATATAATATATGTCACTTAGTGTTGCGCTAAGAAGGAAACCCATAGATACATCATCAGTCATTTGATAAAAGTTTCCATTAAATATGAAAGTGCTTTGTGATAAGCAAGTTTTTGTAAAATGTATTAATTCGTTAATTTCAAAATCAGTAAAATGAAATTCTTGAAGGCGTGTTTTAAAGAAGTTTAAGGAATTTTTTTCTTTCATTTGTGCTTTTTGACATTGCTTTTACTTTTTTTTATTCCAGCACAAAGTATATACTTTTTACTTTTTTTTTTTTTTTTTTTTAATATTCCAGCGCACATTTAAAATTACAATGGTTCAGTCATACTTGTTTTTTGGACACTTATGTTTTTGAAATTTATTTATAAATAATATTATAGTTTTAAAACATTAAAGAACACGCTTTTATAGAAATGTGAACTAAAAAACACAAAATATCTATCTTAGTATTAAAATGCAGGGTAAGAGAAAATCGTGTGAGTGACACACCATAATATTTACATACATTTAAATCTTTAATTAAAATAATTTAGAATTAAACAAAAACCATTTTTAAAAAATCTCCCCTGACTGGAATCGAACGCTAGACCTTTAGGTTCGTAGCACGGAGCTATACCTCAATGCCACAGTGTTCACGTAGGAAAAGTCTTTTTTTTACAATATAGATTTTTTGTTTGCTCCCAGAGCGGTTACAAACATGAAAACATACATACATACATACAGGTGAAGCTAATAAAAGCGTGTTAAAAAATAAATATATCAGAGCATTGACTTTTATTTTTTTTGTCATGATAAATTATTTTAACCCAAAACAACTGTTGCAAAATTCTGCAATACAGGGTATTTTCTTTTAAAAAAAAATGTATTCATAATTTTTTGCCATCAGTATTTTACTGCAACCTAAAGATTAATTTAGACTATGAAACAAATTTTACATAAATATACAGTGCTTATTTGAGGAAAAGAAAAAAAAAGAAAAATATTTTGCTTGATTAACATTAGAAACATAAATACAACTTACTGAAATATTCCATTATCACCAGAGTATACTTCTAAAACATGAGGACTAGATGGTAACATAGTAATAATTCTTTCACATCGTTCAGCAATATCTGCAGGATGCTGAGCAATCAGAGCTCCGGCATCAGCAAGACTTGTCATGGCTTCAGGATGCACATCATAAACCACTAGTGCATGTCCTTTACTTACCAAGTTCTTAGCCATATGGGATCCCATATTCCCTAAACCTATAAAGCCAACAGGAGTTGTGGAAGCATATTTTTCTGTAAAAAAAAATATATATATATATGTTAAATTGTTAACAAATTATGTTATAAAATGATTTAATATGTAAGAATAAATATTTCAGTTATAGAGTGGTTGTTATTAAATTAAATAAAGCCTCTTGAGTTATATTCCTTTAAGGTCAGCATGGATCTATCTAGAGAAAATTAGGTTTATAAAATGGTCCTTACACAATCGATGATCATACAACGAACCTTCACAAAAGTCAAACTGAAAACGGATCTTTCACAAAATTGCCAAACTTAAAATAGATCTTACAAAATCAGACAATTTAAAAAAGCTTTTTTCAAAAAGTTCTAATAAGGAAACACCTTTTTTTCAGTTATCAACTACATAAGCACATCTCTGTAACATACACAGAAAAAGGGGTTCTGCTGAATCTTTACTAAATATCACTGATTTCAAAAAACGTCTTTGAGGAAAAGAAAAAAAAAAAAAAAATCTGATGTGGGCACCACATGACTTCCTTATACACTTTTATAAATATACATAATGTTAAAAAACATTGTCACTGGACCCGAAACAGTTGGCTAAAAATATTTTAAAAAAATGCATGTATACGTAAAAAAAAAAATAAATAAATAAAATTGTGCCCTGAGGGGACTCATGTCAAAGTTGTGCCTGGGGGGACTCATGTCAAAGTTGTGCCTGGGGGGGACTCATGTCAAAGTTGGGCCTGGGGGGGACTCATGTCAAAGTTGGGCCTGGGGGGGACTCATGTCAAAGTTGGGCCTGGGGGGGACTCATGTCAAAGTTGGGCCTGGGGGGGACTCATGTCAAAGTTGGGCCTGGGGGGGACTCATGTCAAAGTTGGGCCTGGGGGGGGGACTCATGTCAAAGTTGGGCCTTGGGGAGGAGACATGTCAAAGTTGTGCCTTGGGGGAGGGGGGACTCATGTCAAAGTTGGGCCTTGGGGGGGGGGGACTCATGTCAAAGTTTTGCCTTGGGGGGGGGGACTCATGTCAAAGTTGTGCCTTGAGTGGACTCATGTCAAAGTTGGGCCTGGGGGGGGACTCATGTCATAGTTGTGCCTTGGGGGGACTCATGTCAATGTCATTTTGAAAAGATTTTGTGTAAATTCTGGCAAAAACAGAATTTAGTTTAGGACGGAGGACTATTAGTTTTTTTTTTCTTCCCAATTATAACATCGCTTTCAAATTATTCAATTATATTTTCGATAAATTTTAGATTTCGATAAATTGCAAGATTTGTCCAAACCGTTTTTGAGTTATTACCGTTTTTTGATACATTCTGGCCATAATGAACCTAATTTTCCTAAATATCTCCAAAACGGAAAATCATACAAAGTCCAAAAAGGGAGGTGCACAACTAGATGTTATAGCAAACCTATGTACCAATTTGCAACTTTCTACGTCCAACCGTTTTTGAGTTATGCGACATATGGACACACACACACACACACAGACATACAGACGTCACGAAAAATCGTGTAAATTCCCTTATATCTCTAAAACGAGAGCTTGTGTTAAGACGACACTTGCAGGTGTACAACTAGACATCATGACAGTCACACGTATAAATTGGCAACATTCAGCGATCATTCGTTTTCGAGCAATGTGAAATGCAAAATCCATTTCGCAAATCGGGATTACTATACTTCCTTATACTTTGTATAAGGAAGTAAAAAACATGAAAGTCTGTCAGTTAATAATAATATAAAGTGGGTGAAAATAATGCCTGGACCGGGAGTCAAACCCCAGATCTTTGACTTACAAGGTCAAAGCTCTACCAATTGAGCTATCCAGGCCGACAACCGGTCAGCATTACTCACTCAGACATCCTTCAGGCAGAAACATCTCTGGTCTATCATGTAGATAGCTCAACAGAAATAAGCCGCAGGAAATGGAAAACACCATTAAACAATGGGAGAAAGAAATACAATTTTTATTAAAATCACACAAACAACTGTGGAAGAAAATCATATTTATTGAAATTTTATTTTCCTGAGTAAGATGTCTGAGTGAGTAATGCTGACCGGTTGTCGGCCTGGATAGCTTAATTGGTAGAGCATTGACCTTGTAAGTCAAAGATCCAGGGTTCGACTCCCAGTCCAGGCATTATTTTCACTCAGTGGGAAAATAAAATTTCAATAAATATGATTTTCTTCCACAGTTGTTTGTGTGATTTTAATAAAAATAAAGCGGGTTTTAGTAATTATAGTAAAATAAAAAAATAATAATAATATTCAATAAAAAGCCTTCTTAGCCTGCAACTGAAAGTAAATTTAGTCAATCAGTAGTGAAATGATTCTATATTTTGGCATTTGAGTTGAGCATAAGAATTAGATTATGTATTAAATGTTAAACAGACAGTTCAGGGGTCGATCCAGGTTTTAATTTTTGGGTCCCTTTTTTGTGAAAAACAAAATATTTTTGTGAAATTTTTATTTATTTTTGTGAAATATAAAATATTTTTGTGAAAAAGTAAAATATTGTGTAAAATTTTCCGTTTTTACAATCACTTTATGCAATGTTTAATATCAAGTTAATAGAGTTTCGTTGAGCCAAATTAAAGCATCAATTAAAAATAATACTGAAAATATGAAAACATTTAATAAAAGGATCATTTTTATAAAACAAAATCTTGTGAAGGGACTCATTTTATAAATTTGAATTTTGTGAAGGGTCCCTTTTTATGAATTTGAATTTTGTGAAGGGTCCTTTTTTATGAATTTGAATTTTGTGAAGGGTCCCTTTTTACTATGTGGAATTTTGTGAAGGGGCCGCAAAAGGGACCCAAATTTTGCCTGGATCGACCCCTGCAGTTAAAAGAATTTAATGGGATCCAACAGGTATCTTGGGGGTAGAAGTGTTTGCTTGTTTTTGGTGAGATTATTTAATATGTAGGTTTTGCAGGGGTTGATCCAGGTTTTAATTTTTGGATCTCTTTTTTGTGAAAAAATAAAATAGTGTGTAAAATCTTCCATTTTTCAATCATTGTATAATGTTTAATATCAAGTTTAATAGAGTTTCACTGAGCCAAATTAAGGCATTAATTAAAAATATTGAAAACATGGAAACATTTTATAAAAGGATCATTTTTATAAAAAAAAAAAAAAAGTCTTGTAAAAAAGCTCATTTTATAAATTTGAATTTTATATAGGGTCCCTTTTCATGGACTTTGGATAAACAGGTGAACAAAGTAGACACGTGTGCTGCAGTCAAAGCGGCAACGCACAGACTGCAGCACTTGTGCCTACTTTGTTCGCCTGACAAAGGGTTGTGTATTCTTTCGACCCGAAACAATTTTTGCGAGTTTCTTGCATTTTATGGTCTTTATCCAAAGTTCTGTAATTATTACTTTAAAACGCCAGTTCTGTGGTACTTTATTATTACGCCTTTTCATGGGTTTGAATTTTGTGAAAGGTCCCTTTTCACAGATTTGAATTTTATGAAGGGTCTCTTTTCACGGATTTGAATTTTGTGAAGGGGTCACTAAAGGGACCCAAATTTTTTTTGGATTGACCCCTGATTTGTAAGTTTTGTACAAAATATTTTAAGGGCAGTTTCTTTGTATAATTTGGTTTATTAGATTTTTGTTGAAATATTTGAATTTTGAAGTAACTAATACAAATAAAGTGTATTTTCTTGAAATATTTGAATATCTGTCTTCTTGCGGAATTCTGTAGAAGTGTACATGTAAGTAATGACAATGAACGTGAAATAGTTTAGAGGAAATTTCGTTATATAAATTAGTTTGATATTATTCTTTAATGAAATATATTAATTGTTCTATTTAATAAGTTAAAATTGATATTTAAATTAAATATTATGTTTATAACAAAGATATTTTATATATTGTGTTGGGGATGTATGTTCAAAAAAGGATTGTTTTAAACAAAAGATTACAAACAATTTGAAATTGAAATTACACGCATTTTATTTATGTCATTCGAGGGATTAAATTGCTATATTCAGTGTGTATTTAAAGCTGATAACTCTTAATTTTGGCATTTGTATAATGGGTGCTCATGAAAAGGATTCGGAAGTGAAGAGTGCTATTAATTTTTTTTTTGTGTGTGTGTGTTTAGTGTTTTTAAAAAAATCATAACCAATGTTTTAAGACATTTTCATAATCGGTGCGCTTACAAAACATTATAACTGGTGCTGTGTCATTTTTAAAACAGGTGCTTAGGTTTTCACATGCATGAAGCCTTTATATGTGTGGTACAGTAATTTCTAAGGTATATTACTTTGCATATTTTAAGATTCATACACAGTGAGGTAGTGGTATCCAGCTATGTTCTTTTATATATATATATATATATATATATACATGGAATGTGTAGATACATACATAATAGCATACACTACTTTTCTTTTTTAATACACTAAAGATTAATATATTTTGCAGCGAAATAGTATATATGGTCTTCAACAGAGTCCGAAAATTCTGGGCACCAGGTCGACTAAAAATATCTCATTGGTGAAAAGTTTCGGTGAATTATTATAGCATAGATTAGAGCGATGATAACAACTACAATTAATGCATGCGCGACATTTAAAAAAAGATTTACCATACAACCATATTACACAAAAATATATAATTTATGCTTTAAAAAATAACTAGCGTAATTTTTTACATTAAAAGCAGCAAATAAATAAGAAGGAATCTTTAAATAGTCTTGCATATTTTGCTATTCTTTTATTTTGAAATGAATTGCTAAAATAAATATAACAAATAAATTCATAATACAGGAATTGTGCACAATGAATATGCATGCTAGATATTCATTAGAAATTCCAAATAAATCGGAATGTACAGTATTGTTTATATAATGAAAAATTAAATCGAAGTTAAAAAATCTAAAGGAAAATCAAAGCGCGTTTTTTTCAAAGGTAATAACTTATCGTAGATTTTTATTTATTTATTTATACAATAGATGATACTTTACCTAAATTTTTTAAAGGCCATTTTGATCTGCTAGTTGATCTTAAAAGCATGCGACACGCATGTTTACAAGACTGAAATGAAACCGGACACAACATCGCCATAATTGACCATCAACAATAGTATTTGTTGCCATTCGCAAAATTATGATTTATGCTTAAAGCGAGTGGCTCTGCAAAAAGAGAGCGCAAAGAGTGCGACGTTAAACCCAACCAATCATCCATTCTCTACTCGTACATCTCACATTCATTTTTTATTCTATTTCCCTACATAAATTTTCGACATCTTGATCTTTTTAATTACAGATACTTAATATTTTTTTCAAGATCTTTCGCCTTTGTGACTGATAAACAGGCTCAGAGTGAGTGGGTAAAACTTCGTACAACTGTGGGCAATTAGTAACACTCTGGAAAACACTACTAATAATCCGGAGACATGCCATCATAATTCTGATCTTCCACGGAGGGGGGAGGGTTTCTCACATAGGTGATCAGAGGCGATCCTCTGCAATGGATCCTCCTCAATGTCCTCCATGGTCCTATCCCAAATAAATCCTCTAAGGGTCTGATAGAAGTCAGAAAAATTCCGCGGACATCACTGCTGTTTTTGCGCCTTCTTTTGGTGATAATCGCTCTCTTGGCCACTGGTTCTTGGGATTTTTCATGTTTTAGAAGGTTTAGAAGGAAAGTTGCTTTCAAGGAGGTTGAGTGGAAGTGGAACGTCGGTTTGGCGGAAGAAAAATCAGTTTGATGAATGAATTGGACTCCAGGTCCAGGTAGCATAGCAATAAAGTTGTTAAGTTTTGCAATGGTAAGGATCAATCCAGCTAACACCACGAGTTGAAGAAAAGTTGGAATAGTAAAGTTGTTATTTAAGACCTGCAAATCAAAGAAATTAATAAAATAGAGGGTACACGACCACGAGTATCAGACAGAGAATTGCCCCAAAATACATGTTTACTGTTGAAGTCGCCAGCAATAAGCAGGTTGCCCCAATTTTGAATATTAATAATGGAAATGAGCTCATTTAAAATAAAGTCGAAAATATTATTATCATTAGGAGGAATGTAAACGTTAACAATAAGAAGATTGGTATAATTTATATAAATTGCATTATAATGAGGATCGTTTCTAACTATTTGGAAAGGAATATTGGTATTTAGAATTATACTAGCTCTAGGAGAAGAAGTTCTAGCAGTTTTGAGACCAAAACCAGCTATGTTGTTAAAAACGGTGTATGGCTCTTGGACAAGGGCAATGTGAAAATTGTTCGACAGAATATCTTGGTAAGCCAACATAGAAGAAGCTCGATGCTTGAGATTTAGCGAGATTAATTCGTTTAATTAAAAGACTATCCATAATTAATATATTTTTTTAGATTTTAGATTTCTTTATTCTAAAAGCTACAAGATCTGTCATTGGCCTGATGATTGGTATTAAAGTGAAATTTGCGATTTTTCGTTTTCATATTATGGTTGTGACAATTTAAGCATTTAATAGAAGACTCCTCGCAGTCCTTGCCTTCATTCCCCTCTTTGGAGCAGCGGAAACAACAAGATTTTTCTTGCCTACAAAATTTTGTTGTATGTCCAAATTTCAAGCACTTAAAGCACTGCTTTGGACGTAAGTACTCCTTTTCCCAACCAATTTTGAGTTTCTGTTTCCTAATAATTTGATTGAAAGATTTGGAGTCCACATTTAGAATTATGTTTCTACCCTTCCGACCTCTGAAATCAGCATTTTCCGTAGCAATTAAGTTAACAATGACATTTTGAGAACCAACGGCACTTATTACTTCTGAAACTGGGATGTCACTATGCAAATTAAAGATAATAATTTGAGGATCTCTTTTAGTGGGCATGCGAGAACTGATAATTTTATTTAAAGTAGTATTTTCCTCATTTTTAATTTTGATAGTATTTAGTTCTTCAGCAGAATTTAATTGGATTAGGAAATCACCCGTCATAGTAACTTTAGTTCTTTTTATACCAATTTTAAGGTTTTTGGGGTTAATACTAGATATAAGAATCTCCTTAACCTGGCCAGTTTCTTCAGCATTTTCCTTTTTAGAAAAAATGATTACATGTTCTGGTTCTGACTCTTTTAAAGCAGGGGGAGAAGACTTAGACCCTCCGGCAACCTCAGCAAAAGAAGGTTTAGCTTGTTTAAGTTCCAAGATATCTTTTTCTTGCAAAGCAAGACCACGTTCTAACTCCAAGTTAGTAGCTATTAAATTTGAGATTATGTCAGTCAATTTAGTTAGATGAGTAGTGATGACTGATCCGGTGGGCTTGGAAACTTTACTAGAATCCAACAAGATCCTATTAACTTCGCCACGAGCTAAAGACAGTTCAGCAAAAATAGGGTGGCGTTTCAACCTAGCCATTGACAAAGGAACAGTAGCAAAAAGCCTAAAAAAAAAATCCACTTACAAAGCACAGAAAGCTTGTCTAGTTTTGGTTTGGGGTTTGGCGGTTTGGCCAGCCCGCAAGCTGCCACCCTCGGGACCACGATGAGGGCACCAAAAAAACATTATACGAATAATATAACCAATATATTTTGAAGTAAACTCACATTCTTTTGCATTTTTTTTTTTTATATTATTATTATTATTTTCTTAAATCTTCACAATTTTCTGACAGTAAAGAAACAAGTTGTTGAAATGTAAAAATGAAAACGTTAATATCTACAGTCGGTAACAAAAGTGTCCGAACATAAGCAAAAATTCCTATATAGAAAAAGTATACTTAATACAGAACACGATTCGACAAGAATTTATTTAGCAAAACTGTATTAAGCGTACTTTTTTTTTTTTTTTACATAGGAATTTTTGCTAGTATTCGGACACTTTTGATTACGACTGTATATAATATTTCTATAACGTGGTCCAGTTACGATTAAGTTTTGTCGAAACAACACGATGGTGATGTAATTAATAAAATACGCGAGGATAACAAATAATATTTATAAATAATGGACAATATTTACGCACGCGGACTCAGCTGAATGATCTAATCAGAAAAAGATGACGACATTTGCCTGATAAAAGTATTTTATAAAAAATTGTACTTTTAAAAATTAAATCTTAAGAATCTTTGCAAGCGCATCATTTTAAACCTAACAATCCGCGTTTGTAATGATCGATAGATGGCGCTCTCTGAACACTGCAGTTGTTAGTAAATATAACATCCACGTGTAATTATTATTCTTTCACCGCCATTTCATCATGGAAAGTCGATTGCATAATATGAGGATATGCAGTTGTGTGATAATTTCACCTTAGCCCACCAGAGGGCGAGCATTTCATTACAATCGCGGATACTTTAAAGATATATACAGAATAGAAATTATTATCATAAATTGACTAAAAACAGATCATAAAAAGTATTTTTTTTTTAAATAATAATAATAATAATAATAATAATAAATAAAAAAGTAAAAAATTATAAAAACTATAAAATCAAAATAGGAACTAGTTTTTTTTTTTTTTTTTTAATGCCAAAATAAATAAATAAAAAGTCATTGCCAACATGGCGACAAAAACTTAAAATTCGTTCATGAGGGTCCTATACTAAAGCAGTACTGCCTTGCGAAAGTATAGAAACGGTCGTCGATTGTGAATTTTATTTCGAAACCTTTCTTTAAAGGATTTTAGTTTCATTATTGTACAATAATAATTTGGTTCTAATAATAATTTGGCGACTGGTGAATTAAAGTTTTAATTAAGTGGTGAAATTCATATAATGTTTATGAGTTTCAAATTTTAAAGGTGAATAAGAAAAGAAATAAAATGCGAAAATTTCGCATGAGTTTTCTAGTATTATATATTAGGCTCATTTCAAGTGAAATAACCTAAGGCGGTTGCCCTCATGTCACAGATATTAATGAAATTTTTTTATTATAAAGTACATAGTGAAAAAGGCTTAAAGCATTTTTTTTTCAGAATTTTTTAATCAAAACTAAGAATAAGGGATCATTTCGAAATTTAACTAAATTTAACAAAATGGCGTCAATGAGCATGTTGGTTTATGAGTTTCAAACCACCATAACACTTTTATTTATGGACCAATTTTGTTCATATTTGTGTCATTAGAAAGATAAAAGCATAAACTATGAAATAAAAGTATGCAAATGCTGAAAATATGTATACAAGCATTTACAAAATTATAATAAAAGCATTTTTTGAAGGAATTTTTTTGCAAACTTCAAGAATTTTTTGCAGTAAAACCCCATATCACACCACACTAATTTTTTTCACATAATATAAAATGACATACTTTTCAATATAAAAAAAAATCAAGAGGGTGTTTTTTGTATTTTGCGATTAAAAAATTAAAAAATATAAATATTTCTTTAAGTTCCGTTTAATGGCTAACTGATGCACAACAAATGATCATTTAACCACACAATATGCATTCTTAACATTTTAATAATTACTAATATTGTCCAGTGGTTCACACTCGAGCACTTTTTTGTAAGGTAAAGCAATGGAGCACAATATCCGTCCTTTTGGGTTCAAAGCTAAATTATACCCAACATGTGATTTCCAATTCTCCATTCCCCTATAAATTTTCCTATAGGATAAAAATATTTAATTAGAATACGAACATTTCCCTATAAGGAAAGCGCAGGTGACGTTATGCGTGAGCAAACTTGTTTAAACTCGGGGCACTGCTCATCTTTTCAGGGCAAAACCTTGGTATTTCCACTAATACAGATTGTTCATTTGCCACTAATGAGTGGCAAAGATTGATTGACGGAGCGTTTGTTTGTAAACATGCCCTTTCCTTATACAATATGAATATAAACACTATAATGTTGCATTTTTCCTTACAGTGGTCACATGTCAAGGGTCTTATGACGTAACATGGATAAACTCCATTGCCTTTCATAAATGGAATTAAATTGCAACACAGCAAAGTCACTTGTCGGATGACATGCACACAAATTAAAACAGCACAGTATTACATAATGTCCATATCATATATCATGTTTGGAGCATTTATATACTATAGAAGTTGAGGTATAACCTTGACTTAAATGAGGTGAATCAGAACATAGTAGCACCACCTATTGGGTGATATATTCGAACAGCTAATTAGCACCAAATTAAATAAAGGTCTAAGCAATTATCAGTCGTACTTAAATCCCGCCTATCAGTTCATGAGATACTACAAAATTTCCCTAAAACTCTGACCGTGTATACACGTTCATGACCATGAAAGGGTTATACGAGTAGAGGGTTGAATGTGATATCATTCAAAAGGTATGATTAGCCAGATTTGCAGAATGCAAAAAATATTTTCAACTTCCGGTTTTCGATAAATTTACACCTTCTGAGATGTCCTAAATATGATTCTCTCATTGTTAGAAAATGAGTATTTTTCTGCTTATGTTTGATGTGTTACCCTTTCATGGTCATGAACGTGTATACACGGTCAGAGTTTTTTGCTTCTAAATCATTTATTCATTGCTACGAATTTGCTAAATAGAAAACAATCAGTTTCTCAGTATTCGTGATAAATTTGTAATATTATTAGTACTTAATGACTTAAAAATATATAAAACACATCCCACTAAAATGGCTTTGAAACGAAAAAATAAAAAATGGCGTGACCATGAATGGGATAATTAGCACGTTGAGCGCCACACAAATTCTTAAAATCCATTAAAATCCCATAATGCATGATTCCTCCTGTAATAAATAAAAATTAAGCAAATTTTTAATAATTTTTCAATCATTAAATGTAATATTTTTAGTTTATATCCTATTTTATATCCGCCACTGATGGTTGACGCGACTTATATCACATTTGACACAGTCAGCAATCGATGGCTGACAGGGTGCTCAACGTTTAAATTTTTTATTGATTCTGCTTTTACTTTTGGGATAAAACTTTCACTGAAATGTTTGAAGTATAACATATTCTGCACACTCCTAAAATTTCAAGGTGATTCATTCAGTACTTAGAGATATATAACAAAATGTCTACAATCTAGAATGGCTGACATGGCGCTCAACGTGTTAATATGTTAAAAGTGTACAACGGTTTTCATGTTTGCCTATTAAAGTACAGATTATTATTTTCAAACAATTTCTGAATGGATAATATTATATCTGAGTTGAAAGTAAAAAGTGACCAGTGCTTGTACTTGAGATAGGCACATTCATTAAAATAGTTTCATGAGGAACCCAACAAATATCAGAATGATTAGGCCATGAATAAGCTGAGGAAGTTCTACTTGGGTTCATAAATTTCATCTTTGTATCTTGATGTTCTTCAATAATCTGCAGTATTGCTCCAAGCCACCAGTTATTGTTATAGATAGCTACAACAATTTTTTCTCCTTTTATATTGATAAATTCTTTGATTTGAAGTCCAAGAGAAACTTGAAAAAATATATTAGATGATGAAACATGCTTTACAGCAGTGTTCTTTCATCCAGTGGTTGGAATAAATTATTTACCCTTGTCCCAGAAATTTTTGAACAATTTTCATATAATTTATCTAGCACCTTTGTGAACTTTGTTACTTCCTCAGTTTTAATAAAAAATGTGTATATTACTGGAACATAAATTTTGGCAAATGTAAACATTTCTTTTGGACTTAATATGGGATTGTAACATGGACATTGCAAGTTTGCTCTTGTGGCTAAACATTGTATAGTACCACCAAATCCAACGCATGCATTTTTACCATGACATGCAGCACTATTCGTTTATATACTTTCGGCTCAGATATAATGTTATCCATTCATAAATTATTTAAAAATAATAATAATAATTAAAATATTAAGAATGCATGTTGTATGGTTCATTTGTTGTACACCAGTTAGCCATTAAACAGAACTTAATGCAATATTTATGTATTTTACTTCTTCAATTTTTTAATCACAATATACAAAAACACCCTCTTGATATTTTTTTTACATTGAAAAGTATATCATTTTATATTATGTGTAAAAAAAAAAAAAAAAAAAAAAAAAAAAATTAGTGTGGTGAGATGGGTTTTATTGCAAAAAATTCTTAAAGTTTGCAAAAAAATTCCTTCAGAAAATGCTTTCATTACAATTTTGTAAATGCTTGTAGGCATATTTTCAGCATTTGCACTATTGTATTTCATAGTGTATACTTTTATCTTTCTAATGACACCAAAATGAACAAAATTGGTCCATAAATAAAGGTGTTATGGTGGTTTGAATCTCTTAAACCATCATGCTCATTGACGCCATTTTGTTAAAATTAGTTAAATTTCGAAATGATCCCTTATTCTACTTTTGACTACAAAATTCTGAAAAAAAATATTTTAAGCCTCTTTCACTATGTACTTTATAATAAAAAATTTTCATTAATATCTGTGACATGAGGGCAACCGCCTTAGGTGATTTCACTTGAAATTAGAGATGCAAAAAACCCGGGAATTTAAAACCAAGGGAAAAAACCCGGGAGTTTTGGGGAAAAAACTGGGAAATTTGGGAATTTTGCGGGGGAAAAACAAATTAGAAATCTCTAAAGCAAATAATATGTTGTTTACTTAATATAAATGGCAATTTTAAGGACTTTGATATACTGATAATATAACATTATTTTATCACTTTATTTTCAATCTATCAGAAATGCAACTAAATCATAATTTGAAAAGAAACTTCAGCTTTCTTTATTAAATTAGCACTTAAGATAAATGTAGCGGTACAATGTTGGATACAATTTCCATATTATACAATCTGAAGAATTAAGGAAACCAATGTACATAATCCTGTAATAGTTTGAGTAGAGAAATAATTAAGGTTTGGAAACTTCTTTAAAAATTTCTATTTTTAAACAATTATTTAAAATAATGGAGTGGTTTTTAAAAAGAAGGGATGACATTTTATGCAATTACTACAGTGGTATAGTTTCTTTTACAAGTTATTTTCATAAATATTTCTAATTAGAGTTTGTAAAAAATTTATGTTAAATTTCCTACAGTGAAAATTTTTTGATGAAAATTTATACACATATTGTTTTTCTGATTTTTATGCATTAAAAAAAAAAAAAAAAAAATTCTGCATTTTTAACACAAGTGGGGAAAATTTTCGAATTACTTATCTATTTCCCTAAAACAGATTAAATTTAAGAATTCTTCTTCTTCTTCTTATTATTATTATTTGTAATTGAAAAAAAAAAAAAAGAAGAAGAAGAAGAGAAACGATTTAAAAATTATCAGGTAACAAACTAATTTCTTAAATACTTCATTTGAGTTTAATGAAATATAAATTTAGTTGGGTTTGTTTCCTAAAATCTTAAGTCCAATTCTCTAATTGTTTTGTTTCATAGTACATTCATAAACGAATTATGAATAAAAAAAATTAAATGTTATTGATTCTCATTAAGAATGGAAAGGATATCTCAAGAACATAACAAAATAATATTAATGAATAATGACAGAAACTTAGTGTTAGCACCACATTAATTATAATTAATTATTTTCTTCGTTTTCGGAATAAACATCAAAGATGCTCGAATTAGCGGGAAAGGGAAAAGAAAAGCAAATCTACGCAGGAATTAAACTTGAAGTTAATTTAAAGATCGGAAGCTAAATAACTAACAAAAGCAATAAAAATATTCACAATTTCAAAATTCCCAGTTTTGTCTTAAATACCCAGGGAAAAAAACGGTTTTTTTTTTTTCCCGAGAAAAAACCGGGTGTTTTGAAAGCCTTGCATCTCTACTTGAAATGAGCCATTATGGTTGTGAAGTGAAATATTGAAATTATATATTACCAAAAGTAATCTTATTTAATCTTTCACAAATACAACATAATTTTATAAATCTTCGATTAATGTGTTTAAAATAGTAATATTTTAATAAGTTTATTAATATTTTGGCATAGTTTGTAAAATGCACAACATGACAAATTCAATGTATATTACATATCGCTTCAACTAATATTGATAAACAATCCGAATATAATATAATATATATACCAAATATAAATATACATAATATATATATACCAAATATCCGAATATAATATATATACCAAATATATTTACTAAATGTTTTATTCCGTTTATATTTTGTATTTTTAATTCTAATTTTTTTTAAACTTTTATGAAAAAAAAAAAAAAAAAAAAAAAAACCTATCTTAAAGACAACTTTTGAACCTTCACGGACATGGCCGACAAACCACGTTATGTGCATTTCAAAATGGCGGACGAAAGCACTTAATGTGCCTTAAAAGAAGGTCAAAACGACAAGGATATAATTAAGTTGTTTAGGTGAAAGTCTATCAGGTTGCAATTATGCCACTTTGAGATTCATGTTTTCAAATATCATGCACAATGGAAAAATACAAAATCCCTTTTCGGCAAGCTTAAAGGCAAAGGTAGATTCCTTTACGTTAATATTACAAATGTAAAGAAATTTTACATATGGATTAATACTTAACCAATGGCTTTGTTCTCACACATTGTATTATTTAAGCCGCTATTCTGTTTTCAAGAAATTTAATTTTCAACTACAAAAGGGATTCAATCTACTTAAAATTTTAGGCTAGATTTATTGGTCTGTAAATGTTTCAATTTTTTAGAACTCAAGCTCATAATCATTCAACAAATAGAAGTCTTAAAGATATACAACCCCAGCAATGGTGAATCTCGGAGGGGGCTATTGGTCTACAACCCCCCCCCCTACCCAAGCTTAATCAAAATTATAATTTTTATTTAAAATCCATATAACTGTTGTTCAATATCTTTCTTTTAAAGAAAAAATAGAAACGTGAAAATGCACTTGTGACCTTACTATGGTCAAGTCAAATACAGTTAAGTGGTAGCGGTTTTTGGATAGTTATTTCATTGTAATTTTTATTGAATTATTGAGAGTTTTGTATTGGGTTTTTGTGATTCTTATTGTCAGATGAATAAAAATTGTAAAGTGAAACTGTTTTGGTTGATATAAGCTGGAACATTAACATTAGTTAACATTGGACCATTTGGCACCACTGAATTTCAATGTTAATTGTTATGAATTTAGTAAATTGTATGATTTGGCGAAATTTTGGTGACAAAACTTGCGACTTAACAATGAAATTTGTGATTTGGCGGCAAAATTTGATAGTTGACGACGAAAGTTTTGACTTGGCGACGTAATTTGTTGTCTGACGACAAAATTTGGCGAGCTTGGCGGTGGAGAAAGGCAGCTTTGGCGTCATTATATTTTCTTTCTACGCGAAAACCTCATATCTCTTCACTGTCCAATATCTTATTTCGACAAGATAAAAAGTCAAAGGAAGCTGTAACGTATTACTCTCTTTCGGAAATTTTAAATTCTTGCCTAAACCGACATTCTAAACTATTCACCACAAACGATACTTGTGTTAAGATTGACGTATTATTGTAATTATATATTTTAAATGATTAATTAAAGCGTTTAATATGGTTTTTAATTAACACACTTTTATTAACTTGATATGATGCAACTATTAATGTATGCAACGGAATTTTGCAATTCAATTTTAGGCAACTTCTTGTCGTCCGAAGGGCTGGAAATTTTGCACATGACTTCATAATCAATGACAATACTAGATACAAGTGTTTCCAGGCACTTTTCCTATCAGAGGCAGGTTCCAGGGGCAAACAAAAAACATGTACTATTGTTTGTGACACAGGATTTGGATGTATTTGTATAATGTCGAGTAGCAACAATTAATTTTTTTTAATAAAGATTTAAAAGTATGTAATAGTTTTCTAAAACCTTTATTGGTTCACTTTTCAATAAAAGAGTGTTCTTTATTTTTC
This sequence comes from Salticus scenicus, assembly GCA_963930645.1. Classification (NCBI taxonomy): domain Eukaryota; kingdom Metazoa; phylum Arthropoda; class Arachnida; order Araneae; family Salticidae; genus Salticus; species Salticus scenicus. Next base: position 128,343,480 of record OZ005655.1, on the reverse strand, counting down.
TTTAAATGGTATAATTTTATTTATCAAAATAAGGGAATTCGAGTAATGAAATACTTTAATTTAAATTTAAGTTTTTATGAAAATAAACTTCAAAGGAAAATTCATTAAAATCGTCCCTAGTTCATTTGTCAAAGGGATAATATCTAAATGTCCCCAAATTTATTACTTTTTTTATCATGCCAGTTTAATTCGCTTAGCATCAATTTACACGATTTTCTTTTTAAACGATGACATTTATCTTTTACATTATAGCATCTATGTCATAAAGCTAAGTCTAAATCTGCTTAGCCCTAAGATATGTTGATTTTATTTACATATTTATTTATTTATTTATTAACTTTTATTTTATTTCTTTAAAATCACGGATAAAATTTTATTTCATTTTTCTCAGTACATTGTTGTAATAGTGACGTCATATGTTCTGTTAAATTAAACTTTTTTTTTTTTTTTTAATCAGATTATTATATTGTTTAAAAACGTGATTAAAATTTTATTATATTTTCAGTGATCTTTTTTATTATCGTTTGCACGTGACATAAGCATCAGATTATAAATTTTTGCAATGAAAGCTATAGAAAATGTCGGCTTCAACACAATTCACGAAAAATCTCTTTTTAGCTTATAACTTCTAAGCAATTGAAGCTATCGAAAAAGTTTAAATACAAAAATTGTTCTTTAGGGTAAGGCGGTAATTCGACTGATTTGAATTTTTTTCCTATTTTCAATATTAAAGAAATTATGGGCATATTAAAATTTCCACCCCCCACCATTTCCACCCCCTTTGAGCTGGACACCCCATCTACGAACTCGACCGAGATTTTTACTGTCCTGACAACATATCCTGAGCTGGTTAAATTTAAATAAAAATTACTCTAGTTATCGTGTTCACAACTTAACATGGGAAAAAGCGTTATACATATATATATATATACCTATATATATATATATATATATATATAAACTTTTGAACGGAGGGTGGTTTTGGGTTCTAGGGGTCATGATCGGTGAAGATATGAACAAATTTTTCAGAAGTCGTGTCATGAGAACCATTGCAATAGGTAGATCTCCTATAAGGAATCTACCTAATAAATGAAGGTGAAGAGTGAAGATGAAGAGTTCAAAGAAGAAGGAATTCAGCCATTTTTCTAGAGAAACTTTTATTCTGGATTAAGGGATGTGATAGCTGATGAGAAAATCATCCTAAATGGAAGACACCAGTTATTGTCTTGTGATATCTGCTCCTGCCCTTCACTCCACAAAAAAAAAAAAAAAAAAAAAAAGAGCTGTACTCTAAAAGACCATTCTTTTTAGTGCCTCTAAAAAGTACTGGCTGAAATTTTTGACGAATTTCATGGCAGTCGGCGATGATAGCCATTCACAGGGCAGCAGCGTGAAACTACGCCTCGATCGACCGCTGGGAGAATGAATGATGAACGTTCACTTGAATGAATGAATCGAGATAACAATTCGCACGAGAAGGAAGTTAACTGAAGTACTTGTTTGTTTGTTTGTTTATTAATAACATATACATCAGATTTGCATGCTTGACTTGTTGTCCACTTGTAAATCTTCGTCAGATAATTACAAATAACTCATGACAGAATTACAATACGAAAAAATGGCAAAACACCTAGGGCCAGCGCGGAAATCGAACCCGCTCTCCTACGCTCGAAGGCGATTGTCAGTGTGGGGACATAACTACTCGGTCACGAAGGGCCCAACTGAAGTAATTAATGTAAACGTAGTTTAAAAGGTAAACAAAGCTTAAAACGTAAACAAGCAAACAAACGTAACGTAAACAAACCCAAAACGGGAAGAAAACTGCATTTTTTTGGCTGAAAGGAGACTGAGGCGCATCCTTATGCATCACCTTCTACATTTTGGGGTATACTCAAAAGATGTAGCATCCGGGTTTAACGGTGTGCTAGTGGTGGTGGCATAAGTTGAGGAGGAGGAAGGGACATTAGCAGCATGAACAAGCAAAGATGCAGTTTCGTAAAGATTTTGTGTTGATGTCGTAGGACAAAATACTGTTTGAAAGTAGCACAATATTGTACTGAGGGGCCTATCTTGCCACAAAATTGGCAAAACATACTTGTCTGAAAATCAGGTTGATTATACCGAAAATGTTTGGTGGGAAAATTATTCAAACTTTGGTCCCCAAATCTCTTGAATGTTCGTCTGTTGATGTACTGTTTTTCAGACTTTTGTCTGTGTTTAAAGTTGAATTTGTTATTCTTTGAAAAATTTGTTTTTGTAGGAAAACTCTTTTTAGATGAAGGATTTTGTTTAGATTGTTGAGAAAGCAAAATAACAAATTCTTTAAGGGTTGAGATATCATTCCTCAGTTCCTGGAAGAACGCGATGATGTAGTATGTGAAATTACCTCAGAAGTTATTTCGTTTTGTAGAATGGCCTTACGAAAGTCCGAAGGAATGATACTTAAAAATTTATTGAACTTGATAGCATCAAAAGCATTTTGATCTCTAAATTGGGAGTGCCAGAAAGTCCCACCTATGTGACAAGCTACGGATTTATTCAACAGGTAGCATATTTAGTGTATTGAACTCTGCTATTGATTTACACAAGTTGCTCTGATTGAATTGGGCCTTTAAGGCCTGAAATAACTGATTGGGATCCGAAAAGTTTTGGCATTGTGGTTTTTGAATAATGAATTTAAGTGCAGGAGCACTTCACTTTGATCTAACAAGGAAACATTCAAAAGGTGTCGTCTTCAAAAAATATTTAAAAAAATATATGTGAGTCTACTTTTCATAAAACACCAGAAAGTGAAAAAATTATCGGCTGAAATGGATTACAGTGACCACAAAAAAATATCAAAATTAAGCATATTTGATGATTTCACACTGTTAGGAGAAGCAAAACATGGTTCTGTTCGTACACGGCAATCTTGGTGCCAGCGAACTTATCGCCTAACAGAATTTCGTTGATTTGCAAAGAAATAATCCCTTATTTTTGTAAATCAGTTGTGAAAAAAAAAAAAAGATTTTTATTGTTTAGCAATAAAATAATCGTGTATTTTAGCCGTTAGTGCCGCTTAAATGTGATATATTTTTAATAAGAGGCAAACTAAGTTCCGTACTTCGACAATCAGCAGCAAAAATATCGCAATTTTTAAAAAGTGACAAATAAGGGCAAATTTCATTAATTGGTTATAAAAAAAAACACTTTTTTTTTGGGAGGGGGGCATCTGTCTACTAAAAATTCAGATTCAGAAACTAAACTTTCACAAAAAATCGACGATATTGAAACGGAACTTTCATAAAGTCAAGACTTTGAAAATAATACTTCATAAAAATCAGAAATTTGAAGTGGACACTTAAAAATTGAATAACTTTAAAACGTTTCTTAAAAAGAAAACTTAAAACAATAAAATTATTTGTTTTATTAATCAGCCAAAATTTTCTGAAATGTGGTGAGTAAATTTAAAGGATCTAATACCGGCCATTTACACGAAATTTAAAACTATAATTTTTTAAGGTAGAAGAAATAAACCAAGGAGCGTAAGGAACTACTGTGAAGAGTTATTTTCATGAATGAGATGCGGTTGAAGAATAAATAAAAATTTACGAAGATGACAAGTCCTATCTGGCAAATTAATTAAGTTCAATTTGTTTCCTCAATAGCTATACATAAAAATGACTATAATGTAGACAGTCAAAGAAGCTCTACTACAAAGGACTTCAAAATCATAATTTCAAAGTTAGGTTCCATAACATAGAAATAGCACAGAAGATGTGTTTATTATTAATAGTGTCTAAGTACAGAGATGTGCACTATTTTTGAAAGCAAAAATTGTTAAAAACTAATTTAGAATTATAATGAAACAAAACCGCATTTCTCATCATGTATTCCTACCTAGCATTGAGAATGACTTATTCCGAAAGCTGTGTCATTTCGCATAGTAATTATTATTGATTATGAGATGGAAAGAACTCGAATAATTTTTATTATTTAACCAAAATAAGTTCAAATGTTTATCTTTTATAATTAAAAATTTTTTTCAAGCGAAATTTATTTAGTGATAAATAGTTTATAATGTAATGGTTTGTATTCCAACTTAAAGTCAGTAACATAGGCAGCTTCATAACTGCAATTTGAGTCACCCATAGGGTCCATCTGTGAAATGCCGCTCGCTTCGATAATGGACCATATTCCTGTGTCGTCACAGTGGGTAAAATCGCTGAACACGTGGCCGATATTTTGTAAACAAATTAGATTCAATATGCCATTTTATTGTTACGCATAACATTTTCCTAAATATTTCACCAGTGAAACTTAATAATCAGATATCTGTTCAAACAAGAACAAAAAATAAATGTAAACAACTGAATCGAATGATAAAGTTAAGACTATTCCATATCGTAAAATTGCAGAACATTTTATGTATACACACACATATATATATATAATGAATAAAAGATTAATAAGAACATTTTATAAACACACACATATATATAGACAACAAAGCTTAAATAATTAGAATTTCAATCATTTTAATAAAGGAATATATGAAATGGAACATCCATTTAAATTTGTTAACATCGCCACAGTTCACACGGCAACTTTTAATAATGCATATGTTGATTAATATTAAAGTATATTACTAAAACTGGATTAAAACAAAACAAAGGTATCACTATATCACTCTTACTTCAATTTTATATAAGCTGTAACTCTTATAAATAATGTCACACAGAGGTCGTGAAGAGTCAAAGTGAACACTCGAAGCTAAGTAACAAACGTAGTTTATTAGTAGAACAAACTTGTAACACAGCTACATTCGGCTGAGAACATCCACAAACTGAGGAACAAGTCGCTTATATACAATATTCGAATATTCCAGAATACAAGCTTAACATAAATTAGAATATTCTAGAAACTGCTAGAATAGGAAATTAATTATGCAAAGATAATTATAAGAATTTAGAAATGATTTTTAGAGTCTTTAAATTTACTTGCCCCCGGCTGGAATCGAACTGAGGCCGTCTGGGTGACAGTCCAGAGACATAGCTCTACGCCACGCCGGCTGTAAAGAAAGCTGACTTTGTGGCATTGCCCTCCTTTCAAAGAACAGCGTCTCGCTGTTTTAGGACTTCTGGGTTGAAGCTCTAGTCCTCGAACGCGTCATGGGTCCCTTGTAAGTACCGTTCGTTTTAGGAGGAACAACAACATCCTGTTTTTTTGTGTTCTGAATCTGCTTGTCCGGATCATGGTAGGGTTTCATACGTAGTACATGGACAACGTCTCTTAGTTTTCTTCTTCGCGAGGCAGGATCAAAATCTTGCACCTCATAGGTGACGTCTGATAAACGACGTAAAACCTGATATGATCCAAAATACCTTCTTAAAAGCTTTTCTGAGAGGCCGACTTTCCGGACTGGAGTATACACCCATACGAGATCTCCAGGAGCATAAGAAACTACTCGGTGTCTGGAGTCGTAACGTCGACGGTCTTTATCTTGGGCTTTCAGAGTTCGCACTCGGGCTAGCTGCCTTGATTCTTCAGCTCTGGCAATCATCTTAGCGAGGTGATCGTCGTCGACATCATCAGGGCAAAATGGTATCATTGTGTCCAGCGTCGTTTCAGCCTCACGTCCGTGAAGTAAATAAAAAGGCGTGAAACCCGTCGTTTCCTGTTTAGCGGTGTTGTAAGCAAAGGTTACAAATGGTAGAATTTCATCCCAAATCTTCTATTCTGTATCCACGTACATGGACAACATGTCAGCCAAAGTTTTATTAAACCGCTCCGTCAGTCCATTTGTTTGAGGGTGATATGCTGTCGTCATCCGATGATCGATATTACACAATTCGACGAGAGCGGAAACAAGTTTGGATAGGAAGACAGCTCCACGGTCTGTGATAATTACTCGGGGAGCTCCATGCCTTAAGAGAATCTCTTCGAGCAAGAACTTCGCTACTTCTTCGGCTTCAGCGGTCGGTAAGGCTTTCGTTGCTGCATATCTCGTTAAGTAATCCGTGCAGACTATGATCCATTTGTTCCCACGAGTAGACTTTAGAAGTCTTCCTAGAAGATTGACCCCAATGCGATGGAAAGGTGCTATAGCTGGAGGAATGGAAACTAAGCGACCAGGAGGTCGTTGAGGAACGGATTTTCTCCTCTGGCATTCTCGACAGTGCATCACATATCGAACAACATTTCTGTACATCCCAGGCCAGTAAAACCTTTTGCGGATTCTGTCATAAGTTTTTGCAAAACCAAGATGTCCTGCGGTGGGAGCGTCGTGGAAATGTCTCAGTATGTCCACTTGTAGATGTTTAGGAATGACTGGCAGCCACGTTTTTCCATCAGGGTCAAAATTCTTTCTACATAGTACTCCGTCAATTAATTCAAAATCTCTTTTATCCGCTTTGGAGCGGTTATTCGAAAGAATAATTTTTGCGAGATCTGGGTCTTTCTTCTGTTCAATCGCAAGGTTCATACTCGTAGTCACAGCTAGAAATTTGTTTGAAGTCTCAGTTTCTTCGTCCACTGGATTTCTCGAGAGTGCTTCAGCGTCCCTGTGCTTCTTTCTGGTTTTATATGTCACTGAAAAGTCATGTTCTTAAAGTCGAAGGGCCCATCTTGCCAGTCTTCCTGAAGGATCTTTTAGACTCATAAGCCAGCATACTGAATGATGATCTGTAACAACAGTAAAATGTTTTCCGAATAGATACGGCCGGAATTTATTAATAGCCCATACAATGGCAAGGCATTCCCGTTCTGTGGTGGAATAATTTTTTTTCGGCTTTTGCCAAGGTTCTTGAGGCGTAAGCTATAACTTTTTCGGCATTGTTCTGAATTTGGACGAGGACTGCCCCAATACCATACCCACTCCACTGGCATCTGTATGAATTTCTGTAGGGGCACTTTCGTCGTACATTCCTAATACTGGATCAGAAGTGAGGGCTGACTTCAGACTTTTGAAGGATTCGGCCTCTTCAGGACCCCAATGAAACTTCGCATCACCTTTTAGAAGCAACTATGAGGTTCTGCGAGATAACAAAAGCCCTTAATAAATCTTCGGAAGTATGAGCAAAGTCCAAGAAAGCTTCGTATATCATGTACTTTCTTCGGAGATGGAAAATTGCTTACGGCTTTCACTTTGTCGGGATCTGGACGGACGCCATTACTAGAAACAAGATGACCCAGTATTTTTACTTCTTTGGCAGCAAATAGACACTTCTTTGTGTTGAGTACAAGACCAGCTTCCTGAAGACATTTCAAAACAAGCCTTAGTCGGGTGAGATGGTCTTCAAAAGTTTCTGGAAATACTAGGATGTCGTCTAAATAGCAAAGACACACTGTCCATTTTAAATGGCGTAGCAAATTGTCCATCATTCTTTCGAAGGTCGCAGGAGCATTGCAGAGTCCAAACGGCAGACTTTGAACTCATATAAGCCTTTGGGGGTTATGAATGCCGTCTTCTCCCGATCCGCCTCGTCTACTTCTATCTGCCAATAGCCAGAACAGAGGTCCATGGAAGAAAAGAACTTGGCGCCTTTCAAACAGTCTAGCGTATCGTCGATACGAGGTAGAGGATAGACATCTTTTTTCGTGATCTTATTGAGCTTCCGGTAATCAACGCAAAAACGCCAGCTTCCATCTTTTTTCCTAACGAGTACCACGGGTGATGACCAGGGTCTTGCAGATGGCTTGGTGATACCTATATCAAGCATTTTCTGAACTTCCTCACGAATTACGCCTCTTTCGGTCGATGATACTCGGTAGGCTCGTTGGCTGATTGGAGTATGATCACCTGTATTAATCCTGTGTTTCACTTTCGTCCGTGAGGCTGTCGACTTGTTAGTCTTCTCGAAAATTCCGGAAAACTCTCGAAGCAGTTCGGCTAGCTTGGTTTTTTGTTCGTTGCTCAACTCGGGAGACAACATCCGGGAGCAGTCCATCGGGGAGTTTGACGTGTCTCGTGTATCCAGGCCATCCGTCGTGTCGGCAATCGCACATAAATGTCCTTCATTCAGGGGTTCGGCTAGGCCTAAGCACATTCCTCTCGGAATGACTTGGTTCCTGGACTGGAGGTTGGCGACCCAGATTTCACTTTGCCCGTCATGGTATGAGGATAGCATGGATGGTATAGCGAAATTCTTCTCGAAGAGCAGATGTTTATTGCCATCTATGACGACATTTACGTCTCTTCGTACTTGGCATCCTGAAGCTGCTATTTTAGTAAAAGTTTGGGGCTTGAGAGTGTAGTCTCTTGTGGCGTACAACTTCCAGGCAACCATCGCTGCGAATTCTTGGCAAACGTCCTCTAAAAATAGTTCACTCTGTCCACAGTCTATCACGGCTTTGGAAGCTTCTAAAAAGTCCCATCCAAGGATTATGTCATGACTACAATGCGGCAAAACAATGAATTCAAATGGCAACTCTCTGCTATTTATGAGAATACGTAAAACACATTTTCCCGTCGGCCGGACAAAATTTCCATCGGCGACTTTGAGCATAACGTTCTTGGCTTCAGAAAACAGAACCTTCTTTAGAGATCGACGATACTTATCGGAGACGACAGAAAATGAGGTTCCAGAATCCACTAAGGCTCGTACCGGCTTTTTATCCACAATTACATCTAGTTGGTTACCAGTTATCTTTGCGGCCGACGGAGGATTTTGATTACATGCGGCCTCACCTCCTTGGAAGGTCGCTCCGTTTAGTTTTCCTCACTATTGCGGCTTGGAGATCGACTTGGTCGACGATATGGCGACGGTGATCTGAAACTGCGTGTTGGAGATCGGCCTCTAGTTGGACTAGGAGTTGAACGGTGAGTGAAGCTTGGTCGGCGAAGTTCTTCTTCTGCGTCAATTTCTTCGGGGTTCTATCGGCGGCGTCGATATCTGTCGAAAATAGCCTTTCTCTCTCGGCAATAACGCACAACATGTCCAGGACGTCCATAGTGGAAGCAGACTGGTCTGTTGTCAGCTGTCCTCCAAAGGTCAGTTTTTCTCGGCTGCGTGGGTGATCTCTGGATAGGAACTCTGGATTCCCTGGTTACAGTGGCATATGTTGGTCGTCGAGGAGTTTTGGTTGGTGTTGCTGAAACGGGGGCTAGAGCCCTTTGAACTTCGTCTTGGACTATTTCTTCTAGGAATGGCGAACATGACTCTGAAGGTTCTTTCGTCTGGTTGATTAGTCGATGGATTTCCTCCTTTACGATCTGGCGGACAAGGGATACTAAATCTGGTTTCTCCTCCATGGCTGCTACTGGTACGACGTTCGGAAGCCTCTCGAATCTTTGTCGTCCAACCCTCTTCTGCTTCATATCCTCGATGTAGTTGCACCATTTAATGAAATCAGTTGTGGTGCTGATTTCTTTCGTCAGCAGGATCTGATAAATGTCCTCTGCAATGCCTTTCATTAGATGAGATACTTTTTCGACTTCGGACATTGAAGGATTAATTTCCTGGCACAGACCTAAGATACTCTGTATATAGGACTGTGTACTCTCTCCTGACCGCTGTGCTCTGTACTTCAATTGTTCTTCCGCTTTCCTGGTATACTTTTGTATGTCGCCGAAAAGGCCGCTTAATTCCTTCTTGAACATCTCCCAGGAATTCAGAGTATCTTCATTGTTTACGTACCATTGCTTTGCCGTACCATCAAGGAAGAAATGCACATTGGCTAAGCACATCATGTCATCCCATTTGTTAAATTTAGCCACTCGATCGTATTCTTTAAGCCATTTCAGAGGGTCTTCTCCAGGCACTCCTCGGAAGGTCGATGCGCTAATTGGTTGCTGGTAGGTAGGAGTCAATACGACGGGCTTGGTCTCTTCTGGCACTTTGGTTTCTGGCATTTTCGTTTTTTTCTTTTTGCTCTCTGGAAAATAAAGTCCGTACTCGGGAGATTGTCCTCTTAAACGGAGACTTCTGCGAAGATTATCACTATTATCCACGTTTGCAAGGTTTATTTACCCGGCGCCTCCACCAAAATGTCACACAGAGGTCGTGAAGAGTCAAAGTGAACACTCGAAGTTAAGTAACAAACATTAGTAGAACAAACGTGTAACACAGCTACATTCGGCTGAGAACATCCACATCCTTATACTAATACAATCACAAAACAAAAAGATTTCTTATCAAATAGAACAACACTTTCGTTTTCACATATTTTAATCTGAGACTCCTCTCAGTTCAGTTCGTATTTATTCTCAGTAAAATTGAAAGTGTTTTTTCAGTTCAGTTCAGACTTGAACGTGCTTTCAGTTCAGTTCAAAACTGTAACCCCTGAGATCACTACAGATTCTTAGTTTGCTTCTAAGTATGAAGATCATGTATAAGGTTCATAAGATTTATTTTTAAATGCAGAATTGTATTTTTTGTTTCCAGCTGAAATGTTTATTATTTTAGATATTATAAAAACCATGCCTTGAAAACAACATTACACATTTTCTTTTATTTTTTTCTTTCTTCAAAGCTCTCAATAGGTTTAGTAAACTAGATAACTCTTACCTTGGAGAAAATCTTTTAAAGTATACTTTATAATTTTGTAATAGAACATTACTTTTACTTATTATTTGAATATTAAGAATTGTAAAATAATTTGTTTTATTTTTTTGCTGAAAAAACATTTTTTTAAAAACAAGTTAACGATCTTGTGCTAATTAAGGACTTGAATGTTATCGCACTCTTCATATTTCTAGCTTTTAGCAACAAAATTAAAAACATTTTAAGCAAAGCAAGTACTACCAGTTTTTGAAAAATGTTCCTAGATTTCATTTAGGGTTTTTTATTGACTAAGTTATTGTAGAGATTGTGATACTTCATACCTGGCAACTATTTCGCTTTTTATAAATACAATTGATTTTTTAATAAATATCTTTCATAATTTTTTGCAACAACTTTCATTTATTAAGGGTTACATACAAACGGAACGCTTGCAACTTCAATGACGTAAATTCTGCAAGTTTTTTGCAAATACAGTCGGCAGCAAAAGTATCCGAGCACTAGCGAAAATTCCTAAATAAAAAAAGGTACACTGAATGCAGTTTTGTTAAATAAATCCTTGTCGAATCCTGTTCTTAGTCAGTTTGTATGCACCCCTTAATGATATAAAAATTATTATTCTGAGTAAAAAGTCCTTAACGAAAAAAAAAAAAAAAAAAATGAATGAAAGAAAGAAAGAAAAATAAAAATAAAGAAATAAAAGAAATAAAGAAATAAAGCGGAGTAGTTGTCAGCTGTCATAATAATAGGTACAGAGTGACATTTAATTGGGTTTTGTTAAAATTATACTCCCTTATCAGAAAATATTTTCAGTTTTTTGGGCTTTTTTAAGCTTTTAAATAAAGATTTCATTGTTTCCTTTTTGGTGTTTAAGAAACCCATATGAATTGTAATTCCTTTTGGCTAATTTGATAATTTTCAATATATTTTAATTATTAACTCATGCAGTGGGTTATCGGGATTTTATATAGTTCATTATCAAGTGAGTATTTTGAATTTTTCTTTCGTTAAAAATAACAGTTCCTGGAATATGCCATTTTGATTCTTGTGGATATTTTTAGTATTTAATATACTGTTTCCTTAGATTCCATATCCATTGTAATATTATACATGTATGTAAAATGTATGCATTCTTTTATTGATAACAATAAAAAAAATGTTTAGGAACTTAAAAAAGTCAGTTTGAGTGAATGTATTTTTCACACTTCTGATAATGTAATTTAAAATGCTAAATTAATTATAAACTAACTTATCAGTAAATGATGATTTCTTTACAGCAGTTTGATTTTACAGATTAAATATTTAATTTTAACACGAAATAATTTATTTTTATTAAGATGTAAATTAAGCATTGACTTTCTGCTGTAAAAAATACATACCATTTTTGAAGCTGTCTTTTTTTTTTTTTCTAAAATTTTACTATTCCTTTTATAAGAAACATATTTCTTTACATCTAATTGACAATTCTGAAAAAAAAAAAAAAAAAAAAAAAAAAAACCTTTTTCCCTTTTTATAAAAAGATTTATTTAAAACCTTACAAAGTTTTCAATGAAACTGTTAATTAAATGTTCAAACCTTATGGATGCTTTTCTAACTATAATATTAAAATTGAGAAAAAATAACGTAAAAAAATAAAACAACACACAGTTTTGTTTTTCTCTCGCTTTTTAAGCATCATTTTTTATAAGGCTTCTATTTTCTTTCAGAGGAATAAAATTTGCCGAAATTTGCTTTTCAAACTTATATAATATCCTCTAGAACACTACACTTTGACGTGATGTATTAAAATATCACGTTCGGCTATAAAATAAATACCGAAAAGAAAAAAAAAAGTTTTATTGGCATCATAAATCACTAAGAAAAATAAGAAGAGTATTTTTTTTTTGCTAAACATTATTATGCCAAAGTATTTAGAACTAATACCATTAAACTGAAAGCCTTAGAACGTGGTTGCTTTGAACATGTTTCGGAAGATAAGTTTTTTATGTGAAGTATTGGTTTGTGGAATATTTTGCTTGAACTTAAGTTAGATGAATATATTTTATTACTGGGAATGTATTATAACTAAGTTTACATTCATAAATTATTTTCTGATGAGTAATTTTGTCTCTATCATGGCGTTCGTTTCATCAATTTATTACTAAAATTTGCTTAAAATATTCATTAAAAATCTCTTTCCTACTTTGAACTTTTGAGGATAAAATTAACGGTAAAGATTATAGAGAAAAAAGTTAATTTACAGAAAAATTGATGTAATTGAAATGCTAATTAGTGGTCAATGAGTTTTAAAACAAAAATATAGCTGATTTTTGACGCTTAACCCACTGATCGCCTATGAAAAGGGTAAAACTTTAATGTTGTTTTGCACAAATTTTTTCAATGTACTAAAATAATGCTAATTTCAAATTGAGATTAAAAGTGTAACTATGTACCTTATTATAATAATTAAAACTATAATTTAAGACCTTCAAACTTAAAAAGCAAGCTAAAAATTTTATAATTACTATATAATTTTGAATTATACACTGAGCCTCCAAAAGTTATGGTACAACCTATTTTCCCATTGTTCTCTTTTGCGCATAATTTTGAAACAAATCTACATATAAATATAAAATTGTGATGCACATTCGTTATCAAATTATTAATCGATTTTTTTATAATTTTAACACAAGTAGAAATTTTTAAACTGTTATAACTTCAATTTTTCTCAAAAGTAAGCATTAGAAGAAAGGAAAAATTTAAACAATTTCAGCAAGGAAAACTAAATGAGAAAGCGTGTCAAAGGTGCATTATAGATAGATGATGAAAGTACACAGGCATCCAAATGTCAGATTAAAACCAAATTTTTCTTTCTATTTTCACTTATCTGTGTTTTCTTTCTTCTTCCATTTTTAGTATGTGAATAGCTTAAAAATAAATAAATAAATACACATTCGAGCACGAAAATTCGATGAGTTTTTCGTTTAAAAATTATTTATAGACATTTTTGTTATTTTGACGATGCTCAATGTTTACAAATTAATAATTATATTTTGCCAAAAAGTACTTATGGAAGAAAAAGAAAAGGGAATACAGGAAAAAAAAATCGATTTTAATTGAACATTTAGAGGCATGTGTACCTTCAACTATCTGTAACGCACTTTTGAAACCCTTTCTCATTTAGTTTTCTTTGATGAAATTGTTTAAATTTTTCATTTTTTTCAATGCTTACTTAAAAAAAAAAAAAATTGAAGTTATGGCAGTTTCAAAATTATTACTTGTGTTAAAGTTATATAAAATTAATAATTTGATAACAAATATGCCATCCAAATTTCGTGTTTATATGTTCATTTGTTTCAAAATTATGTGCAAAAGAAGAAAACAGGTTGTACCTTGACTTTTGGAGGCTCAGTATTGTGGAAAAAGAAATTAACATCTCAGTGAACGAATATATCCGCCATCGACGGTCATATGGTAAGACAATTTTTAAATTCTCTGAATTGTTATACTTATGATCTTCTACTGAATTAAAAAAAAAAAATCAAGCTAAAAGAAATTTTAACGTATTAGAAAAAAAAAAAAAAAAAAAAAAATCATTTAATTTAAACGATATTCTTCGTCACTATATTTACACAATTTGTGGATAACATTAAATTGTTCAGAAACAGAAGTTATAGCTTCTTTTTCCCGTGTGACATTATGATAGTTAACTATCATAACTAAACTAGTTACATCATATCATAATGTCAAACGGTACATGCGAAATTTACGATACATGTGAGCTACGTTTAGTTCGTATTACACACGGTAACTCATCAAAAATTTTACTATCCAGTTAATGATTGCTTGCTTATAAGGCTTAATTCATATAAGTATAATTACGATGTCAAATATACAGGGTGCTTTAGAAAATTTCCCGAACTTTTGAATGATATAACTGCGAAACAGTTTGTCAGTCTGTTGTTTCATTCATTACTGATACGTGTAAAGCAGTTGTATCAAATTAGTTATTACAGGAAATTGAAGAACATCAAGTCGTATTCCTTGGAGCAGCGTCTGTTTATTGTACTGGAATACCACCGATTATGTCGAAGTCCAACGATGACAAGGCGAAGTTTTCAGTAAAAAATGAATGATTAAAAAAGGTTCAGACCAGAAAATAATTCGAATTTATTCACATAGAGAATTCCAGACCTGTTCTGTCCAACATGCCACTTAAATTTTATTATGCAGTAAAATTTAAGTAATAAAAAAATATAATACTTAAAATAGCATTGGAGTACAAATTTTTACATAGCTATATAGTATATGTGTGTGTGTGTGTGTCATATAATAAATAACTATAAATATTTCTTAAAAGAACTGAAAACTACTGTGCAACCGCGAAAAGAAGGCATACGACCTTGGAATAGTTCATTTTGAAGAAGGGGCGGCCGAATGAAATGCAAATGATGCTTGGCGGCAGTTCTTTTCGCCAAACAATTGTTTGACTTATCAGCTTCTTTGGCACCAATACGAACAGTCAAAGAGTCATTTGTTGCTAATTCAATAGAAAATTGCTAAATTTTTGTCAATTTAAATATTGTTTTAATTATTTCTTATAATTTTTTTTATCAGATATGCAGAAAATCGATAAAACAAAATTGCTTTAAACATTGCTTATAATTTGTGTTCACATGTAGGTTTATTTCTAGTACTTAAATTAATTGAATCCCTAAAATTTACTCGTTTAGCTTTTAACTTCTCGAAGTATACCTAAAACAGTTTCTTTTTTTTTTTTTTGTAAATATTCACTATTATGATTAGTTCAATTATTTAAATCTAAAAATATATCATAATTGAATGTTTTGTAAATATTAACTATCGTGATTAATTAAATTTCTTCCTTTCTACTTTTATTACAACCATTATATGATTATGTCATGTTATTTAATGACAATTACAATAATTAATTTAATGCTTATTTTATCAAAACTGTAATGGTATTAATCATGGTTTCTTTTATTTCATACATTGTAGAAAGAAACTTTTTTAAAGTTTAATTAAGTTACTTCTTTCATCCCTTTCTGCTGATAATGATTGCACTTAAAAATTACTTCTCGGAAGCCATTAAGATTACTTTATTTAAAAAAATCAAAATTTCTTTTTGAATGTTATTTGATCGCCGAAACTTTAAAATTTGTAAACAATAGTACCTCCGAACTCTTCTTTTAAATAGCAATTAAAAATACCTCCAAACATTAAGTTTATCAACAACTTCAAATTTTAATTTCACACTAAGAAACGGGCTAACAACGCCAAATCTGGAAGCCACTCTACTCTGTGTTACCATGGAAACACAACCTCTTACCTTATTTCATTAATGGAATCATCTGAAAACACGTGAGTCGAGTGCCAAGTTATCGCGGTTGTACAATATGTGGAACAAGGAACAAGGACCTGAACAAATTAGAAGAAATAACAATAAGAAGGAGCAGAGCTACCTTGGCTTAGACATGTACATGTATATATATATATATATATATATATATACTGCAAAAAATAAACCTGTAAAAGTACAGGAAAAACCTGGCAGCTGGGGTGTCAGTATTTCTCCGTCAAATATACACTTTAAAACCGCAAAATTGTATCAGTGACATATATTTTACGCGGAAATCCTGTAAATCAAACAAGTTTTTTGTTAAAAGTACAGTTTTGTTCTGTATATTTAACGGAGAAATACTGGCATCCCAGCTGCCAGATTTTTCCTGTACTTTTAACAGATTTTTTTTACAGTGCACTGTAAAAAATATCTGTTAAAAGTACAGGAAAAATCTGGCAGCTGGGGTGCCAGTATTTCTCCGTCAAATATACAGAACAATACTGTACTCTTAACAAAAAACCTGTTTGATTTACAGGATTTCTGCGTAAAATATATGTCACACTGTTAAAAAAATGCAGAAAAAATACAGAAATTCTCTGTAATTTCAGAAAAAAAGGCGTAAATTACGGAAAAATTACGTAGACAAAACGTATTTTACGACTTTTTTTCGGAAATTACAGAGAATTTCTGTATTTTTTCTGCATTTTTTTAACAGTGCAGTGATACAATTTTGTGGTTTTAAACTGTATATTTGACGGAGAAATACTGCCTCCCCAGCTGCCAGATTTTTCCTGTACTTTTGCAAGTTTATTTTTTGCAGTGTAGTTTCTATTGCAGAATAGTGGATATTTCTATATCGAACATTTCGTATCATTACTATATCTTAGCTTCTATTGTACAAAATAGCACCAAACATAATATGTAAAATATGTACAAAGAGAAACTATCCTGATTCTACTTCGGTGTATGTCGCCTTATAGATAATGTTGCTTTATAGCATTTTTGGCATTTTGAGTCATTTTCAGGATAATCTGCATTGTAAACAAAATAGTCCTTAGTTTTTATTTTTTATACTACATTTTTGGAATAATCGTACATACAGACATATTTTTTTCGTGTATATGTTTTTTTCAATTTATTATTTACATATTAACCCAGAACATCGGAAATGTTTTATATCGAATCATAAATTTTCCATATTTTTAACCGACTTCAAAAAAAGAAGGAAGGTTCTCAATTCAAACCGTATGTTTTTTTTATATTTGTTAGCTCATAACTTCTGAACGGATGCTCCGATTTTGATACTTTTTGTTTTGTTAAAAAGGTCTTGGTCTGAAATAGGTCCCATTGTAATATCTTTACGATCTAAAGAAAATACAGGGTGCCCAAAAAAATCAGTCCCAACTCTTTTAACTGCTAAACAGTTGCAGCTATAGTGATAAAAATGGTATGCAAGTATAGCAAAGTGGCCATTACAAGATTAAACCGCTTGCAGCGCCACCTGGTGGAAAATAGCGGAGTTAGTGTTCGTATCTCGAAAACGGTTCTAGAGAAAAAAGTGAATTACAAAGTTGAAAAGTATCGCCGATTTAGTACAAAAAGATAGTTTAGACATTCATGCTAGCGCTCCTCTCTCGGAAACGGTTCAAGACAGGGGGAAAAAGTGAATTATAAAATTGCAGAGCATCATCGATTTAGTACGAAAAGATAGATTTGACATTGATGCTAAAAATACAATGCTGAAAACGTGCATTTGTCTATTCGCAATTTCTTACACTATGCGCACTTGAGCTACATTGCACCCGTTGTAGCGTAGCTGGTGAGACATACGCAATATAGTTCAAAATACGGTTACTAGATATTTTTTGTTTTGTTGTAAAGATCTTGGTCTGAAGTAGGTCCCATTGTAATATCTTTACAATCTAGAGAAAATAAAGCGCCATCTGGTGAAAAACAGCGGAATTAGAGCTCCTATCTCAAAAACGGTTCAAGATGGGAGAAAAGTTAATTACGAAGTTGAAGAGTATCACCTATTTACTACGAAACGACAGTTTTTAGACATTGTTGCTAAAAATAGAACGCTTAAAACGTGCAGTTGTTTGTTCGCAATTTCCTACACTGTGCACACTTGAACTACGTTGCATACTTTGCAACGTAACGGATGACACGTGTACTCTGTGGTTCAAAGTACTGTTACTGTAAGCGGCCACATCGATTAGCGTAAAGTCATTTTCAACCAACTTCAGAAATGAGTGTGTTCTCAATTCGAGCTATGTGTTGTTGTTGATGTTTGTAAGCTTATAACTTCGTAAGAGATGCTTTAATTAACCGACTTCAAAGAGGAGTAGGTTTTAAATTCAAAGCGTATGTTTTTTTTGTTTTTGTTTGTTAGCTCATAACTTCTGAACGGATGATCCGATTTTGATACATTTGTTTTATTGTAAAGGTCTTGGTCTGGAATAGGTCCCATTGTAATACCTTTACGATCAAAAGAAAATACAGGGTGCCTAAAAAAGTCAGTCCCGACTCTTTTAATTGCTGAACAGCTGCAGCTACAGTCATAAAAGTGGTGTGTAGGTATAGTAAAGTGGACATGTGCTACGCGATTCAACCGCCTACAGCGCCACCTGATGGAAAACAGTGGAGTTAGCGGTCCTATCTCGGAAACGGTTCAAGACAGGGTAAAAAAGTGAATAATAAAATTGCAGAGCATCATCGATTTAGTACGAAAAGATAGTTAAGACATTAATGTTAAAAACAGAACGCTTAAAACGTGCATTTGTTTGTTCACAATTTCCTATTTGTGCACACTTGAACGACATTCCATATGTTGTAGCGTAGCGAGTGACATTTATTAACCGACTTCAAAAAAGGAGGAGGTTCTCAATTCAGACCGTATGTTTCTTTTTTTGTTAACTCATAACTCCTGAATGGATGCTCCGATTTTGATACTTTTTGTTTTGTGGTAAAGGTCTTGGTGTGAAATAGGTCCCATTGTAATATCTTTTCGATCAAAAGAAGATACAGGGTTCCCAAAAAAGTGAGTCCCGACTCTTTTAACTGCTGAACGGCTGCAGCTATAGTCATAAAAGCTGCATGTAGGTATAGTATAGTAATCATACGCAACGTGCTTCAACCGCCTATAGCGCCATCTGGTGGAAAACCGGGGAGTTAGATTTCCTATCTCAAAAACGGTACAAGATAGGGAAAAAAGTGAATTACAAAGTTACAGGATGCCATCGATTTAGTAAGAAAAGACAGTTTGTAGACATTAATGCTAAAAATAGAGCAATTAAAACGATGATTTGTTTGTCCACAAATTAATATTTTCTTCACACTTCAACAGCATTGCATACGTTGTAGCGTAGCGGATGACATTTATGCTATGTAAAATTCAAAACATGGTTATTGTAAGCGGTCACATCGATTAACGTATAAACGTTTTAAACCGACTGCATAAAGGAAGAGGTTCTCAATACAAACTATGTTTTGCATTGTTGTTGTTGTTGAAATTTGTTAGCTTGTATCTTCGTAAGACATGCTTTAATTTTAATTCTTTTTTTTTTTGTTGTCGCAAAGATCTTGGCCTGAAATAGGTTTCATTATAATTTCATTAAGATATAAGCAAATTACAGGATACTCACAAAAGTCAGTTCTCACTCTAATTTTTGAACGCATGCAGCTACACTGGTAAAAGTAGTAAGTATCGATGGTTATTCTGTCCGTCAGCTGCAATGCATATTTTGTTTGAACTTTACGCTCAGCAATTTCCAGCGTAGCGGGTAACACGTATTGACTGTAAAACTTAATATATGCCTAACAGAATTTTTGGTTACGAATACAGCGTATCCGTTCTTTACATTTCTAAAGCCTTTTTTAATTTAAAGTATGTTCATTCAATAGATTTTTTTTTTCTCATATCCGATAAAATCAAGAAAAGTGACACAACTTAAAAATGCTGCATTTGAGAAAAATCAACTTAAAAATAGCTTGACTAGAATAAGACTAGCACAACTGTTTCTCGAGTGGATAACTTTCTAGATGGAGATGTAGCTTTTTTGTTCACATTGGGTGTATTTCATGTATTTTTCAGTGACATAAACCATTTTTTGAGTTATGTCACTTTTCTTGGGGTTGTGATTTGTGAAACTGCCGTCGAACGTCTTCTGATGCTCTGCTATATGAATAAAGTTTCACTGAAAAGAGAAAAATAAAATCTTTTTGTAAAAAAATAGAACCGACTTCAAAAAGCAACTACTATTAAAGCAACTAAAAAAAAAAAAAAAAATGAAATGAAACTGTAAATTGCGCCTAAAAGTATAAAATAATTTCCTTCGTCAAACAACCTATAACACTACAATTAATCATAACTTTTGAAGTCGGCGCAAAATTAAATAAAAATTGATACCTGTATTCAATACAAAAATCAAATTCTCTTCAAAATACACATCTCACAATGTCACCTGCAAAACGCAGCCGAAAACTACTTTGATTCAAGAAAACAAATAAGATTTCGTAAACAGCAAAAGTTGGCGAAGCTCGTGGTATCTGGCGTCCTTGGTGATAGAAAAATCGCAAAATTATCTGGCAAACATATTTAATTTCTTTCAAGAGAGCTATCAAGAATATGAAACAATACTTCGTACAATATATATTATGAAAATACACACCTTACATGTATATCTTTGCATTGCGTTTTGATCGACAAATCCAAAAGCCACCAAGGATGATAGTTATCAAAGTTATACCAAATTTGCAAAGGAAACTAACTTCGTAGAAACATAAATACCGAATTGCGAAGAATGTTCACTGTCCTATGTAGATGCTACTAATGGACTAATAGTATACAGTGATAAAATAATAAAGGAAACTTGAAAATGGATCATTCGAGACAACAGCATTTGTAGCTATCGATCTAAAAACAAATCTTTAAAATCTAATTAAATTTTATTTAATTTTGCGCCGACTTCAAAAGTTATGATTAATTGTAGTGTTATAGGTTGTTTGACGAAGGAAATTATTTTATACTTTTAGGCGCAATTTACAGTTTCATTTCATTTTTTTTTTTTTTTTAGTTGCTTGAATAGTAGTTGCTTTTTGAAGTCGGTTCTATTTTTTTACAAAAAGATTTTATTAAAATATACACTCCAGTTATGCTTAGGAAATATAGAAAATATGAGTGACAGTTTATCTTCAGAAAACAATTGATTTTCATTACATTTCTTTACGCTGCACGAGTTATTTATTAGGTCTTTCATTTTACTGGACTGAAAAGAAAATTTATGAAACGCTCGTCTTAAACTTATATTTACTTCCATTTTACGATTCATGGGTTGAAGGATGTTTGATGAAAAGACATTTTTAGAGCGGTTGACTGTGAAAAGCTTTTATATATACTGACAATTCAGAAATAAGAAATTTATTATTCTTGAAATACATAATAAACAAGCTAAAATATTTGTGGAAAAAATATGCTGTAAATATAATAGTAAAAATTGGTAAAAATTGCGTTGCCATCCCGCTTTTTCTAAATTTTTAACATGGTGCTATAGGACAAAATTTTGTATAAATGTGCATAAAGATAATTATTACTTTCTTCTATATTCAATAGCAGAAAGTATTGGATTCGTAAAAATTTTGATGGATTTACACGTTTTGAGAGCTGTAGATCACGATTTGACCATTTTTAGAAAATGTCTGTCTATCTGTGTGTGTGTGTGACAAAATTTTGTGGCAACTGTATCTAAGGAGCTACTGCAGAGAATTTCATACAAATTGGTATGTAGTTACACCTTGACCTAAATCAGTGCCTATCAACTTTTGGTAAAAATTGTCTAGCAGATTGCGTTGCTATCCCGCTTTTTCTAAATTTTTAACATGGTGATATAGGGCAAAATTTTGTATAAATGTGCATAAAGAGAATTATTTTTTTAATAATCATTATGAAATTTACAAGAATTATTTATAACAGAGATAGTCAACTGGGAAAATTTTTTTGTATATGTAGGAGCATCGCCACCCCACGTGTAGGGGAAGTCCCACCTCGAAGGTAATAAATTTTCATGATGGGTATCTTTCAAAAGAGCTCGCCAATACCTTTAAAATGAATAGTTGAACCATGCGATAATTTAAAATAAAGTCATCAATTTTTCTTTTTTTTTTCCTTTTTAAATTAAAAAAAAAAAAAGTAATATTGAGAATAAAACGAACTTTTTTTTGGATATTTAGTGTCATACTAATTCTCTAATATGGAAATCGAACTGTATAATCATGGAAGATAATTTTATTAAATAATGATATTAATTATTTTTACTGAGTGAATTTGCATAGGAAAATGTAAAAGAAAGTCATGTGGTGGCCACAACATTCTAGTTTGAATAACAATTTGACGAAGTTTTATTTATTTAAAAAAGAAAAAAAAAAAAAAGTCAATAAAAAGAAATAAAAACTAGTATGTTGTGGCCACCACAAGACTTTCTTCTATATTTTCCTATACAAATTCACTCAGTAACAAAACAAAAAAAAAAAAAAAATTTTTTTTTTTTTTTTTGTTAAAAGTAAAAAAAAATCGATAACTTTGTTTTAAATTATCACAGATTTATAGTTCAACCATTCGTTTTAAAGGTATTGACGAGACTTTTCGAAAGATACCCATCTTGAAAATTTACCCCCCCCCCAGCCCCACCCCGGGGGGTACTTCCCCCAGGGAGAAGGCGATGCCCCCACATGCACAAAATTTTTTTCCTAATTAACTACTACTATTATCAATAATTCATATTAATTTTACAATCACAGGTTAAGAATAACTCTCATTATACGAAATTTATGTGTATGTGTATGTAATATACGAATGTACATTTATACGAAATTTTGTCCTATACTGCCATGTTAAAAATTTAAAAAAAATACGATCACAGCGCCACCTGTTGAGCGATTGATCCCCAAATCTAATCAGCACGTTTATATCAGGGGCCAACTAAATACCAAGTTTGGTTAAATTTCGTTTAAAAAAAAATTACGATTTTTTTTTAAAGTTTTTTTTCGTTAAAAGTAAAAAAAAATCGATAACTTTGTTTTAAATTATCACAGATTTATAGTTCAACCATTCGTTTTAAAGGTATTGACGAGACCTTTCGAAATATACCCATCTTGAAAATTTACTCCCCCCGAGGGGGGACTTGCCCCCCAAAGGGGGGGTGTCAAGGCTCCAACACATACACAAAAATTTTTCCAGTTGAGTATCTCTATTATGAATAATTCTTGTAAAGTTCATAATGATTACTAAAAAATAACTCTCTTTATGCACATTTATACAGAATTTTGTCCTATATCACCATGTTAAAAATTTAGAAAAAGCTGGATGGCAACGCAACCTGTAAGACAATTTTTACCAAAAGTTGATTGGCACTAATTTATGTCAAGATGCAACCGCATACCAATTTGTATGAAATTCTTTGCAGTAGTTCCTGAGATACAGTTGCCCCAAAATTTTTTCACACACACACAGACAGACAGACATTTTCTAAAAATGGTCAAATCGTGTTCTACAACTCTCAAAACGTGTAAATCCATCAAAAACCCGAGGTCGAAAATTTTTACGAATCCATTACTTTCTTCTATTGAATATAGAAGAAAGTAATAAAATAAAAGCGATCGGTGATTTAATTTCAGGGGTGAAAATGTTCCGCGTTATCGTCACTACTACTTTTATTTAGAAATATTAATTGTATTTTTACATAAACTAGTATCGCCCAGTGGTCGAAAAGTGGTATTAAATTGCAACTTAAGAGCGCCGATATGTACTCGCCGATATGTTGTTGGTCGATATGTACTCAAGCTGAATCAGCAAAGTTTTATTTGCTGAGCTTTTCCTTAAATGAGAGGAAATCACAACGTGGAAGCGCCTCTTGTTGGGTGATATAGCCCAAAAGCTAATCGGCACCAGTTCAAACCAAGGTCCAACAAAATATAAAGTTCGGTTAAATCAAGTCCATTGATTCATGAAATACAGCTCAAAAGGACAGGCATTTTCTAGGAATGGTCAAATGGACTTTATCCATGTTACGTAATAAACTCTTGACATGTGACTACTACAGGGAAAAATGCAGAATTATAATGTTTATATTTGTGTTTTATGGGGAAATGTTTGCGTTCTACAGGGAAATACTTGTATCCTAGAGGGAAATTCATAGGGAAATCGAGAACTACAAGCCACATGTTGGGTATGATTTATCCTCGAACCCAAGAAAACGGATATTGTTCATTTGAGTTCAGGAAATCTCAAAACTTGTAACTTCATTCAAAACTGGAAATCTAAAATTTTTCTGATTCTTATACTTTCTTCTTATACATGCAGAAGGAATAATAGATTTAAAAAAATTATTTTTAAAAAATTAATTGCCCTTTTTAAGAAATAAGTAGTCAATATAGTTAACTGAAATAGAAGGAAATCTCAAAACGTGTAAATTCATCGAAAGCCGGAAATCGAAATTTTTTCCTCATCTTCTACTTTCTTCTCATATATGCAGAAGCTATCCACTTTTTATTAAAATAAGCAGTCAATTTCAATTAATTGAAATGCAAGAAAATTTGAGAATGTGTAAATTCGTCGAAAACAGGAAATCAAAATTTTTTACAAATCGCATATACTTTCTTCTTACATATGCAGAAGATATAAAGAGCAGGAGATATATGCAAGTAATAAATGCATTAAAAAAAAAATAAGTATTCAAATTTACTTACTTGAAATGCATTATGTTAATGTTAAAAATATGTTTTCAAATTAGAGTTGACGTAAATCGCAAAAAAAAAAAAAAAAAAAAAAAAAAAGAGAGAGAGAGAGAGAGAGAGAGAAAAGAAAGGAAGAAATTAAATCTTTAATAAATTAGAAAAAGAAATTAGAACTTTCATAAAACGGATCCCTTTTATTTTGCGTATAAGTTGAATAATATAAACTTTCGATCTACCACGCATTCATTTAAATTTCTATCACTCTAATGGCTCTGTTGTCTGAATGAAAAATCTGTAGTCGAAAGTATAGTGATGCTACATCTATACAAATAACCTGTGTCTATGGTTTTATTTGAGTTTTAAGAAATTGCCAGATTTAACAACTTTCATTTTTAGGAATTTTTTAATACAAAAGAATACGTGTATAAAAAGAAATAGTGCATGAAAAATAAAAATATTTTTAAATACCTTCTTGACATCGTAA
Organism: Salticus scenicus; assembly: GCA_963930645.1. NCBI lineage: Eukaryota > Metazoa > Arthropoda > Arachnida > Araneae > Salticidae > Salticus > Salticus scenicus. The sequence goes on along the minus strand of OZ005655.1, from coordinate 128,318,444 downwards.
GAAAATAATTAAATCCTCCGTGGCCGAGTGGTTATGTCACCACACTGCTAATCGACTTCGAGCTTAGGAGAGCGGGTAAGATTCCCGTGCTGGCCCTGGGTGTTTTTCCAATTATAGCATTGTAATTCTGTCATGTGCTATCTATCTTTATATGGCATGCGGACTTCGAATCAAACATACAAATCTGATACATATGTGTTATCAATAAAAAACAAGAAAATAATTTTTGTATTCTACAAATCTGGCTAATCATACCTTTCAAATGATACCATTTGCAATCCTCTACTCCCACAATTAATATGTTAAGAGTGTACCACAAATTTCATGTTTGCCTATTAATAGACAGATTCTTTGTGATTAAATAGTTTGAGGTTATTGTTAAAAATACTAGTGGAGGAATTCCGTCTAGAAACGGAACACTTCCACCCCTGTTTGGTTTATAAATGTGACTGGTGAAGAGATGTTTAACATGGTATCGACTATTTTCTCCGCAAGTGGGCAGCAAGTAAGCAGCATGTTCAACATTCGAAATGCGTCTGTGGTGAAATGATATGTAATAAATGTCTTCATTTCCGCTACATTTACAATCGAACTACGGAACTAAACATTTTTCCGGTTATCCTAAAGTCAGAAATAATAAAAATCAAAGCTAAAGGATTGTGGCATCCAGCTTCTGTAACATGACAAATGATAATTCTGCCATTTCTGAAATAGCCAATAACCAGTTGTTTCACTCATCTTGCATAAAGCTTGTTCTACCGAGACGTACGGGCACTTAAATATCTGTAATAATCTATATGTAAAGAAAAGAAAATGCTATTGACGATACAGGTGACAGAAAAACAAGATTTGCCCCCCCCCCCCCCAAAAAAAAAAAAAAAAAAAAAAAAGAGAGAGAGAGAGAAAATTGGTTTAACGATAAATTTTGCTGTACATGCGCACAACACGTTTTCACAATCAAAAGGTAAGGGTTACACTGCAGAGAAATCAGTCATTGTTGAAATTCTTTTATTTTGAGTAATGACAGAATCTTTGAAGCTGAAATTAGAATAGTGTGTTCACAAAATTTGCTGTATCCACTTATGTCTAAAAAATAAATTATAGGATTAGAATTTGTCGTATTGGCAGGTTATAAAAAATAATTTCTTGATATATGTTCATAATTCTGACTAGATAATATTGCAGGATGTTTCGTAAAATTTTACGATCCGCGCTAACGGACATGTCTAAAAATAAATGGAAAGTTTCTTATGTACTTGCACTGTGTTCCCATGCCCTTGTTCGTCTCTTTCTTCCATGATAGAGCTACATTTTTCACTGACGTCGAAGCAGCTGTTGTCATCCCTCTGCCAGATTTCACGCCAATTGAACCGGCTTATTGCTTTTTCCCAGTTTTTAAATCATCTTTCACTGACCATTGATAGATAAAGGATTAAAGTCAGATTTCTCATATCAACGAATATCTATTTTCAGTGAAATTGTCACATAGCTACTGTTTTTGTAAATCAACATCACATATTAGATTCAAGTACTTTATTTACAGAGTCATGGCGAGTTTCAATGATGCAAAATAGTGTAAGTAATTTAAATTTTTTTAGCAAATGGGATCTATAGTGCCATGTCAAATCTTTTGATTTGCATATTATTAAGAATACAGTGCCACGTATACATAAAACTTCGAAGTATTTTTTCCTTTCATAAAAATAAAATTGTTTCATACTGTGCATGTCAGGTCAAATTCCAAATCATTTTGACTAGCGTTTTTCTTTTTTCTCCAGCCTATTGAAACTGAAACTTGTTTCGTTTCAAATTATTAGTTTCTTGTTTTGATTAAACTTATTTTTTATTTTGTATGAAAAAATTGTCGTGTAAAGTGTTGATGTTCTATCAGAAGCAAAATATTTGTGTAAAAATAATTGTATTTTCAAGTATTGTAAAATTTGCGATGTTTTGTTATTGAGAGGTTGGATAAAAACAAGTGTGTGGGACTAGAACTATATGCGAGGTAAATTCCATATAATAGTACTTAAAATCCAAATTCCACTCAGCCTGCAAGAGTAATTATAGCACTGCTAAACTTGTGACGACCTAGCGGACGTCATATTCCGTTAACTTAATTAGGAAGTAATAGAGCACAAGACTTTAATTTAAAATAAATAACGAGCTTTTATTTAGAGCTTAATGAAAAGGTGGGCGTTGGACTATATTCGCATTCAATACCTTTATAAACTTAAAGGGGCAGCCTTCATAAATACTTTAACTATCAATAGGTAACCACAAATAATCTCAACAGCTTCACTTAACGTCGTTTACTTTCCCGACTCTATTAATCTTTCGTTAGTAGGAGGATTCCCTAAACCACTATACTTCTCGACTAACTATCTTCTACTATAGCCGCTCGCTACTAACTCCTTTGACCTCTTACTATTACTTCTCATTCACTATCCACCTCTACCTTCTACTCTTAACACTCTTTTCTCTTACTGCTTCCTTTTATCAATCTCACTTTCCAAAATATTAACATACCGCAAATTATAATTTAGTTTATCCTGAGAACTAACTCCATTAATCAACCGAATCCTAAAACTCTGCACATTCACGTGTTATTCGTAAAGTGCGAACTTCGTTTGTAACGTTACGCTAACATAACATTACCTCACAAACTGTGAAATAGCAGAATATTTTATATGCATTTTAAACACACTGAAAAAAAATCTGTGACTGACATTTAGAAACTAAATTTTGTATCTAATAAAAATAGTTCCATATCATCCTTATAAATTCTAGTTCCTTTTGCTAACGAGTTCTAAAATCCCCTTTAGAATTCTTGATCGATTTCCAAACTTTTTTAAAAATCTCTGAAAATAAATGCAAATTTACGAGGCAAGTTTTAGTAACTATAATCTTGGTTTAGTGTCCAATTCTAGGAAGTCAAGCAAGAATTTCTCACAATACAAAAAATTCGTAATATTCATAATATAGTTTCACCATCTAGAAATGTATAGGCTAGAAATTCTGCATCATTTCGATTATCCAGGTTATTTGTTTATCTTATACGCATAGCTCGTCAATCTACATATATTTCTAGTTTAGAGATTCAGAAAATGACTACTTTTTCGTTCTAGATGGAGGCGGTGTATATTTTTTCTCAGTGTATACAAATATATTTTCATATATTCTTTTTTTACTCTCGTAGGCTTACGCCAGTAAATATAATATAATGAAAATTTATTTCAATTAATATTTTAAGCAATCATATCTGACAAGCTTTCATTAAATTAATTACAATTTTATTATCATCCACATTTAAAAAAAAGCAAATGAAAACATTTTTCAAAATTTCTTTTCTTCATATTTCATCTAAAAGCAAATTTGATTAATTTATTTTTCTTCCTCAAGTTTCATGATATTTTTACTTTATATATATTTTTAATATTTTAAGTAAAAATGCTCTTACAAACTTGATTACTCCCCCCCCCCCCCAAAAAAAAAAAAAAAAAAAAAAAAAAAAGAATCTGGAGGTTTTTTTTTTTTTTTTTTTTTTTTTCCTGGGTTAAATCAACAGAAGGAAGAAAATGTCAGCAAGTTTAATTTACTGAAAGGAAAATTTGTAAGAAGTTTTAGAACACACATATGTCTTTATCTCATGCAATTACTGATGACGATGCATTTTCAAAGAGATTTATTTTTTCTGCTATGATTTTCTTTTCTTTTCTTTAATATAAGTGATAAGATCCAGAAAACCAATCAATCATCTTCCCATTGAAGAGAGGAAAAAAAAGTTATTTTTTGCTGAAATTTCTTAAAGAACATTATAAAGAGAACAATACCAGTAAAAAAAAAAAGTAAATCTAATGTTTTTCTAAGAAAATATTAAATCTATGTATTTTTTGTAATTTCAGCAAAACTATGCACTTACTTCTATAGGGAGTTGTTACTATACAAATACATAGTTTAGAGAGATAATGCACAAATATCTATCTACACAGAGTTTCTTTGCAGATAAATGTTGTATAATGGAAATTAATAGCCAGTACTACGTCTTTAAGTTCGAGATTCATGACGAAGAATGTATAACAAATAAATTTTTCAAATATTTTAATTTTCTAGAGTAATGATTAAAACATAAAAATGGGTACAAATATGTATACGACATGCAAAGAGTGATAAAAAGAAAAATTCACTCAGAAAATAATCATAAACAAACTTGCAAATTTTAGCATGTAAACTTCAATGTAGACGTTATTGAGGAATAAGGAAAACGTGTACTGTAAAGAAAACATATCTAATCTATTTTTAGTCAGATAGAACAAGGGCCGTCAATCGGCGGTTCGTGAACTACTAGTAAAATTTTAGTTCCTCTAAAAAACATCTGGTCATTATTTACATTTTATTAAAAGCATTATTAGAAATTAGTGGCATCTGCCCACTTCGCTGGTCAATATATTTAAATATTAGAATACAAAAGCCATTTGATATAAATTTAAATTTAATTTAAAGTTTTATAAGTTTAATCTTTTCTACTATATTACCATTTGATTTCGATAAATACAAATACATATATCATTCCAACTAATTCTCGTTTTGGAGACCTCATACCAGATATTTTCTATAAATTTTCTAAAAAATCGTAGAAAATAAGTATGAGGATTTTTTTTTTTTTTTTTAATAATGGTGAGTAGTGTAAAAAGGGTGATTCACCGACACGGTGGAGGCGCGGAGGCGCGCTGAGGCGCGCGCGCCACCACCCTGTTGGAGAGCGCCTCCGCGCCTCCACCGTGTCGGTGAATACACCCTTTTTACACTACTTAGTCATCATCTTGGACGAGGGTGTGTTGCCACCGGAAGAATAGAAACTTTTAGAGCGTTGCCACCGGAAGAATAAAAAACTTTACGTTGCCACCGGAAGAATAGAAACTTTGGGTATCATCTTGGATGAGGTTTGGTGGTGCCATCTATCGGGAATTTTGAGGAGTTAGATTTATTTTCCTAAATTTCGGACTTAGTATTTTTTTCACAATTTTGGGGACTTCAAAATTTTTTCGAAGTTAGATTTATTTTCTTAAATTTTGGACTTAGTAATTTTTTCGAATTTTTTGCAGAGGGATTAGATAACGTCACGATCTTTTGGGACTTTAATATTTAGGTGTTGCCACCGGAAGAATAGAAACTTTTGAAGAGTTGTCATTCGGGGATTATAAATTGATTCAGAATTAAATAGAAATTTTCCTATGTATTTCAGTGAATTTGACAAAATAAAACAAAGGGTTGGTGAGTACTATATAATTAAAAACAGGGTATAGACATTAAAATTTAGATGTTGCCATTGGAAGAGTATAAATAATTTCCGGTGGGACTTAACATTTTCGACTGAATGAAACAATGAATGACTGAAGTTAATTAACATCAGTAACAATTTATGAGTATTTTAGAAACTTAGCATTTTTAGAGATTAAAAATATATTGTGTTAAGATAATAAATAAGGAATTTAAATAGGAGTTCATACTTTTAGTGACATCATTACAAATTTATATTAGGAAATTTTTACAGAATTAAATAGAAATTTTCGTATTTTGTGGATTAACACATAGATTTAAAAGCAAAACAAATAATAAATAATTTAACATTCATTAAAAATGTAAGACTCTTAAAAATTCTAACTTTATTTTAACACTAAATAAGTTTCACTTTTTAAATTTATTTAGACTTTCTCGAAATAATATTATTACATTCGTTAAAAATTGAACCCACATGCACTTTAAAAAATTACTATCATATAAATTAAACTAAATATAATAAAAATTATGTAAATTAAACTTTATATTCTCACTAAATAAGTTTAATTTTTTTTTTTTTTTTTTTTTTAACTCTATCTTACATTCGTTAAAAATTTAAAAGAAGTTTTTAATCAGTTAATAAATTTTGTATACAGTTATGTTATATAAACTAAATATGATAAAAATTATATAAAACACATACTGCTATTTAACCTCTAACTTTGAAATACTATTTTTACATTCTTTAAAAATTGAACACACATACACTTTAAAAAATTTACTATCATATAAATGAAACTAAATATAATAAAAATTATATAAAACACGTACTGTTATATATGCTATAACTAAACAAATACGATAAACAAAAGTTTCAAAATCAGTAAATGAGGATATATATGTTATAAATTAAACTAAATATAATAAAAATTATATAAATTAAACTTTATATTCTCACTAAATAAGTTTCACATTTATTTAAACTCTAACTTACATTCGTTAAAAATTGAGCACATGCACTTTTAAAAATTACTAGCATATAATAATATTAATCTAAAAAATTGCTTACAAAGACATAAATTATAAATAAAGAAAAAAATTACTATCATATAATAATATTAATCTAAAAAATATGCATACAAAGATATATAGTAAAGTTATAAATTTAAAAAAAAAAAAAAATACTACCATATAATAATATTAATTAAAAAAAATTACTATTATATAATAATATAAATTAAAAAAATTACTTTCATATAATAATATAAATTAAAAAAATTACTTTCATATAATAATATTAATTAAAAAAATGCATACAAAGATATACAGTAAAGTTATAAATAAATAAATAAAAAATAAAATAAATAAAAATAAAATAAAAATGACTATCCTATAATAATATTAATTTAAAAATACATACAATGTTTAAAATCAACAATTAAATTTTATATACATTATAATTAACTAAACTTTATGCTGTTACTATTAAATTTATCCTAACACGAAAACTTTACATAAATTTTATAAGCAAAAAAGCTATAAGTACATGAATATGTTATTTAAATTAAACATTATATTGATACTACACAAATATTATTTAACATTTATTCGAGTTTAACGCTGTAATATAATTTAAACTATCTTGAATGAAACAGGTAAATACTTTTAAACTTGAACTAATAAAAATAAGTTCTTTTTATAAAATAATTGATATAAACTATAATAATAAAAAGGATTAGTTATATTTAAAAACTATCAGTTACTAAAAGTTATTTTATATTAAACATTTCGAAATAAATTACATAAAAATTCAATGCATCATTTTAAATGAAAATAAACAGTTTCCTTAAAAAACAGATAATACGGAATATTCTATGAGTCAGTTATCACCTGCAACGGAAAACCCCTATAGCTGATGATTCATGTGTTATATACGCTAGCAAGCCATGCCTATTAGTAATCCACACTATCCCATATAAAGATTAAGTTAAAATCATTAAAACAATACAGCGGATAATTTGGAAAATGCAATAATTTTTTCACAAAGCATATCATACAATGAGTTTAAACGATTATCACCTATCTATCACTTAAACGGTATTGAAATAAATACATATAAAAGTAAGTTATAGTTAAAAAATAAAAATTTCGTTTGTGAAAGGAGTTTTATATATTGCAAAAATTAGTTTTACTCAAATAATTTCTAAACATACACAAGTTAAATGGAAACTTTTCTAGGTTTCATTTAATCAATAATTTTCCATGTGTGAAAGTAGTTTTATTTATGCAAAATTTAGTTTTATATAAACAAAAAAAATTTATAGTGTAACAATAAAAATAGTTTATAGTATAACAATAAAAAATTCCTTATAAGTAAATACCAATAAAAAATATTTTTTAAATTAATTTCTCTCTCTTCAATAAAACAATAAAAATTTCTTATATAACTTTCGTAAAGTTTTAATAAAATTTCTATTATAAACAAATTTTTTATGATATAAACAAATAATTTTATTAGAATATGCATATTAAGTTTATTAAATTATCAAATAGTAATAATAAATTATGAAACTTACTTAAAATTGATGAAATTTCCCTTAGTGAAATGCAACCTTCATTCACACACAAATGCGAGAAACTGTTTATCGCCACACGGTGACTCATACAGATAAGAATGTTGATTCATGCTTATCTTAGTAGAATGTTGTTAGAGTTCTGTGTTTTCAGAGTAATATAAAATAGTTTATAGAGATCATTTATTTAATATCAGTTGTAAACTACATTTAAATAATGCAATAAGAGTTGAACTCTGCAATTAACCTATTAAAATATTGAAATTTTTTTAATTTTTTTATTTAATTTTACTTTTTTTAATTATGCTAAGAAAATAATGAGATCAAAACAGAATTATTTTACGATAAGACATCCTTTTTCATTCAATAAAATGTAACTATAATTTTTAATGAAAGGTTTTAAAATCACTTAATAGGATAAAATTAAAAACAGAAATCTTATTATTTTTTCTAGTTATAAAACTAAGTAATAAACTATCTATAAATAATCATATAGCAAGCGAGATTTTTGTATAATAACTATATATTATTTTAAGATATACATTACATCGCAGGGTAAAATTTTCAACTTATTTATACGGATTGAAGTAATAAAACTTAATCATTTGCATAACCGCTAAATTTTATAAGTTGGATATATGATTTAAAATACTAAACAATAATCCTTGTGAGAGAATTGGGATAACACTTTCACAGAAAGAAATTGTCCTTTACAATAAGATTTGGTTAGAATATCTAAGTGAAAATAACTTACCGTGACGTCAGTGAGTCATGCAGTTGTATTCGAATTTATTGTTTTTAGTTAATGAAACTTCTAATGAGAGAATTATTTGTTACTAGCATATAAATGTAAATTTTTATATTATTCCTGTATATATAAAATTTTAAATAATTCATTAAGTGTTAAACTTTGCATTTAATCGATTAAATAAAGTTTTCCTAAAATATAAGTGTAATTTTTTAATGAATCGTTTTGAAATCACTTTAACTTTATAAGAAAAAACTAAAAAGAGGTTTTTAAATTACTTAATAGGATAAAATTAAAAATCTTATAGTTTTTAGCAATTATTTTATCTAGTTATAAACTATATATTATTTTAATATACGCCTTATAGTTAAGTCAGTTTTAGAGAAAACCAAGAAAAAATCCCAACGCGCAGGTTGATGAGTTGGAATATTCTATTATACTTAAAGAATCCAGGTACGGAAAAACCGAAATACAATACGCGGAAAAACAGGTGGGATTTTCGGTTAAAACTTCAAAGCAGTGGACGGTAAACATAACACACCGTAAAACAACCTACTCCCACGCCAGCCAAACTAAGAATGAAGGGAAACGTTGAGTTGTAACACCTTATCTACTAGAGATAAGGGGGAATTCCCCATGACTCACCCCTCGTTCGTTCATGTACAACATCTTACGAGAAAGTTCGTGAAGGATGACTCATCGGTGACGAGTTTGAATAATTTGCATAACCGCTAAATGGTATAAGCGAGAATCTTTTAATGTGAGTATTATAGTAATGATAAATTTATTTCATAATCGATATCTCATCAGGTGCACACCTTATATAAAACAATGGTATATTCAAAAGATTTTACTATACAATAAACATTCACATATGGATATTCCTAAGGTTTAAGACTATGCGAGAATCCTATAATCGAAATGCCTGTGAGTCTTTCTAAGGAATCCTAATCTGTATTTAAGCAGGTTCTAGAGAAAACCAAGAAATACTCCAATCGACTAGGTTGATGAAATGGATTCGAATCCAACACTTCCCCTTTTACCATAGAATCGTTCACTAATCACAAGTTTAATGACTCATGCAGTTGTATTGAAACTTATTGATTACATGTCTAAACTTATACCATTAAATATTTAACTGTTGGTTTTATAAGTGGATTGCTCTGTGTGTGAGTCTTTGTAACTTACAGTTAAGCGAGTTTTAGTGAAAACCAAGAAAAACTACAAACGGGTAGATTGTTAAGTTGAATTCGAACCTAACATTAAACATAGAATCGTTTGTTCTTCTAAAATCCTTGTAACAACATGTTTATGGACTTTATAAGAAAATGCTTAATATGGTTTGCATGCGTTAGCTATATTAAACACTTAATTTTTAACATACATTAAGGTTAGTGGATGAGTGACAGGTAATTCATTTAAAACAAAAATATAATAACGGTCGATTGAAACAAAGGGTTTGCAGTTTTAGAGAAAACCAAGAAAAAATCCCAACGGTAGGTTGATGAGTTGGAATATTCTATTATACTTAAAGAATCCAGGTACGGAAAAACTGAAATACAATACGCGGAAAAACAGGTGAGATTTTCGGCTAAAACTTCAAAGCAGTGCACGGTAAACATAACACACCGTAAAACAACCTACTCACACGACGGCCAAACTAAGAATGAAGGGAAACGTTGAGTTGTAACACCTTATCTACTAGAGATAAGGGGGAATTCCCGGAAAAGCTGAGTCACCCCTCGTTCGTTCATGTACAACATCTTACGAGAAACTTCGTGAAGGATGACTCATCGGTGACGAGTTTGAATAATTTGCATAACCGCTAAATTGTATAAGCGAGAATCTTTTAATGTGAGTATTATAGTAATGATAAATTTATTTCATAATCGATAACTCATCAGGTTCACACCTTATATAAAACAATACTATATTTAAAAGTTTTACTGTACAATAAATATTCACATATGGATATTCATAAGGTTTAAGATCGTTTAAATAAACGAGAATCCTATAATCGAAATGCACGAGAGTCTTTCTAAGAAATCCTATTGCATATTTAAGCAGGTTTTAGAGAAAACCAAGAAATACTCCAATCGACTAGGTTGATGAAATGGATTCGAACCCAACACTTCCCCTTTTACCATAGAATCGTTCACTAATCACAAGATTAATGACTCATGCAGTTGTATTGAAACTTATTGATTACAAGTCTAAACTTATACCATTAAATATTTAACTGTTGGTTCTATAAGTGGATTGCTCTGTGTGCGAGTCTTTGTAACTTATAGTTAAGCGAGTTTTAGTGAAAACCAAGGAAAACTACAAACGGGTTGATTGTTAAGTTGAATTCAAACCTAGCATTAAACATAGAATCGTTTGATCTTCTAAAATACTTGTAACAACATGTTTATGAACTTTATAAGAAAATGCTTAATAGGGTTTTCATGCGTTAGCTATATTAAACACTTAATTTTTAACATACATTAAGGTTAGTGGATGAGTGTCAGGTAATTCATTTAAAACAAAACTATAATAAGGGTTGATTGAAACAAAGGGTTTGTAGGTTATAATTATAGGATAAAACGTTATGTGTTTCGAAAACCCTTCATCAAGATTGCAACAACCGTTTCGAATGATACTCTCCCTTCATCAGATAGACTTAAACTTTTATTTTATCAGAATGAAAGAAAACGATAGACGATTTACACTTATTGAAATCCCAACTTATAAATAATTCGACTTTCACTAAAAATGCAAGTCGCATATACACTTTGAAACAATCAATAAATTTTATATTATCACAATGCATTAAATAAGTTTCCCATTTAACATTCAAGATGAATTTATTTTTACATTAATTAAGAATTGAACACATATTAATTTTTAAAATGACTATTTTTTAAAAAGTTTTGAAACAGCTAATAAATTTTATAAGCTTTTACAATTAAATAAATTTAGCATATTATGAAAGTTTTACATCACTCGGTAAAATTTTATATAAGCAATAAAAGTGATACACATTATAATTATAAACTCATAAAATAAATTTCACACTTAACATTTAAACTCTAACCAATCAATCTTAAAGTAATTTTTTATCTTTTGTACATAATCATAAACCTTTCGTTTCTATTGTAAAGTGAAGTATGACTCATGCTTTAATTAAAATCTCTAATCAAAATTATAAGAAAGTAAAGTTTAGGAAACACCTATGTATTATAGGCAAATTAATACAGTATAAATATTCATGTTTTTCAGTTAAGTAAAAAAGTTATATAATTAGTTTTACAGAGTACTTAAAAAAATAATGTATAATTAAGTTTCAGAATTATTATTATTATTTTTTTTTTTTCTATAGTATGTATATATAAATTTTTAGTTAGAAAGTTTTTATTAAAATACAATAATCAAAGTTTTGTACGATATTAATTTACATTGCATCTAAAACTTTAAATATATAGAAACAATTGTACATTTGGTTTTGTCTGAAGCATATATATAAATAATAAAATCTTATTCAGTTTAGTTTTTAAAACACTCTAAAGATTTCAGACACACATATTTTTATCTTGTTTAAATAAAATTTTTAAAATGAAACAATATTAATGTTATAAAATAATACACTCAGCATGACTCACCGAGTGTGCTATTCCATCAAATTATTCCGCATACGTGTAATAACATGTCTGACTTAACTATATACTGAATTACCATTATTTCAGAAAAAGTTGGGACTTACCTTAAAACATATCCTACACCCTTGGCAGACTTGAAGAAAATGAATGATACGAGACATTCTTATCAGAGACGCCAGGTCACGAGGTTAGTGACGTCACGAATGATGTGATTGGCTACGCTCAGTCACGTGATCATGACGTCATCCTCTCATCAATGACGTCACCGATTGCTTATCTGCTACCACAACGCGCGGAAATGTCCAGTACGCAGTGAAAAATATTCAAAGTCTACGGGACATTACTCGAAACGATTCCATTGTCTTATACGGTAAATTGAAATATAACACGCGGAAAAAAGATCGACATATACCGGAGAAACTATGCATACTGCCCGATGAAACTAAGCCGCACAGCTAAGCAGATGCTACCAGGATGAGAGTCAAAATCCAACTGAATTCAAACAATATGACAAGGTCTATAAATCTCCCGTGTTGATTAGATGGTTTTGATGAATGGGTTTTCCCCCACACTTAAGCAGAATGGAGAAGTCATAGGTTTTCCCTCACCTATCTCTTAATTAAGTTTCTTAATTAAAATTATGCAAATTATATGTAAGTCTTTCAAATATCTCTTAATTATGTTTTCTAATTAAAATTATGTAAATTTTATGTAAATCGTTCATGTTTATCATATGCCCTCCTAGTTAAAGATTTAATAAACCTATCTTTTATACAACATAAATAAATTTAATAAGCATAATCTGTTTAATGACTCATCAAACGATGACTCATCATAAACATGTCTGAACATGAATCTAGTTGAACACTAACATTTTATTGTATATGATTTTTTATTATTCAAACCAAAAGTTATTTTTATTATTATTGTTTACTTATGAGAAACTTAATTTGCATTCATTATGAATAAAAATTTAATTATTAACTAGAAAATCAGTTTACTTAACTAGATTCATGTTCAGACATGTTTATGACGAGTCATCGTTTGATGAGTCATTAAACAGATTATGCTTATTAAATTTATTTATGTTGTATAAAAGATAGGTTTATTAAATCTTTAACTAGGAGGGCATATGATAAACATGAACGATTTACATAAAATTTACATAATTTTAATTAGAAAACATAATTAAAAGATATTTGAAAGACTTACATATAATTTGCATAATTTTAATTAAGAAACTTAATTAAGAGATAGGTGAGGGAAAACCTATGACTTCTCCATTCTGCTTAAGTGTGGGGGAAAACCCATTCATCAAAACCATCTAATCAACACGGGAGATTTATAGACCTTGTCATATTGTTTGAATTCAGTTGGATTTTGACTCTCATCCTGGTAGCATCTGCTTAGCTGTGCGGCTTAGTTTCATCGGGCAGTATGCATAGTTTCTCCGGTATATGTCGATCTTTTTTCCGCGTGTTATATTTCAATTTACCGTATAAGACAATGGAATCGTTTCGAGTAATGTCCCGTAGACTTTGAATATTTTTCACTGCGTACTGGACATTTCCGCGCGTTGTGGTAGCAGATAAGCAATCGGTGACGTCATTGATGAGAGGATGACGTCATGATCACGTGACTGAGCGTAGCCAATCACATCATTCGTGACGTCACTAACCTCGTGACCTGGCGTCTCTGATAAGAATGTCTCGTATCATTCATTTTCTTCAAGTCTGCCAAGGGTGTAGGATATGTTTTAAGGTAAGTCCCAACTTTTTCTGAAATAATGGTAATTCAGTATATAGTTAAGTCAGACATGTTATTACACGTATGCGGAATAATTTGATGGAATAGCACACTCGGTGAGTCATGCTGAGTGTATTATTTTATAACATTAATATTGTTTCATTTTAAAAATTTTATTTAAACAAGATAAAAATATGTGTGTCTGAAATCTTTAGAGTGTTTTAAAAACTAAACTGAATAAGATTTTATTATTTATATATATGCTTCAGACAAAACCAAATGTACAATTGTTTCTATATATTTAAAGTTTTAGATGCAATGTAAATTAATATCGTACAAAACTTTGATTATTGTATTTTAATAAAAACTTTCTAACTAAAAATTTATATATACATACTATAGAAAAAAAAAAAAAATAATAATAATAATTCTGAAACTTAATTATACATTATTTTTTTAAGTACTCTGTAAAACTAATTATATAACTTTTTTACTTAACTGAAAAACATGAATATTTATACTGTATTAATTTGCCTATAATACATAGGTGTTTCCTAAACTTTACTTTCTTATAATTTTGATTAGAGATTTTAATTAAAGCATGAGTCATACTTCACTTTACAATAGAAACGAAAGGTTTATGATTATGTACAAAAGATAAAAAATTACTTTAAGATTGATTGGTTAGAGTTTAAATGTTAAGTGTGAAATTTATTTTATGAGTTTATAATTATAATGTGTATCACTTTTATTGCTTATATAAAATTTTACCGAGTGATGTAAAACTTTCATAATATGCTAAATTTATTTAATTGTAAAAGCTTATAAAATTTATTAGCTGTTTCAAAACTTTTTAAAAAATAGTCATTTTAAAAATTAATATGTGTTCAATTCTTAATTAATGTAAAAATAAATTCATCTTGAATGTTAAATGGGAAACTTATTTAATGCATTGTGATAATATAAAATTTATTGATTGTTTCAAAGTGTATATGCGACTTGCATTTTTAGTGAAAGTCGAATTATTTATAAGTTGGGATTTCAATAAGTGTAAATCGTCTATCGTTTTCTTTCATTCTGATAAAATAAAAGTTTAAGTCTATCTGATGAAGGGAGAGTATCATTCGAAACGGTTGTTGCAATCTTGATGAAGGGTTTTCGAAACACATAACGTTTTATCCTATAATTATAACCTACAAACCCTTTGTTTCAATCAACCCTTATTATAGTTTTGTTTTAAATGAATTACCTGACACTCATCCACTAACCTTAATGTATGTTAAAAATTAAGTGTTTAATATAGCTAACGCATGAAAACCCTATTAAGCATTTTCTTATAAAGTTCATAAACATGTTGTTACAAGTATTTTAGAAGATCAAACGATTCTATGTTTAATGCTAGGTTTGAATTCAACTTAACAATCAACCCGTTTGTAGTTTTCCTTGGTTTTCACTAAAACTCGCTTAACTATAAGTTACAAAGACTCGCACACAGAGCAATCCACTTATAGAACCAACAGTTAAATATTTAATGGTATAAGTTTAGACTTGTAATCAATAAGTTTCAATACAACTGCATGAGTCATTAATCTTGTGATTAGTGAACGATTCTATGGTAAAAGGGGAAGTGTTGGGTTCGAATCCATTTCATCAACCTAGTCGATTGGAGTATTTCTTGGTTTTCTCTAAAACCTGCTTAAATATGCAATAGGATTTCTTAGAAAGACTCTCGTGCATTTCGATTATAGGATTCTCGTTTATTTAAACGATCTTAAACCTTATGAATATCCATATGTGAATATTTATTGTACAGTAAAACTTTTAAATATAGTATTGTTTTATATAAGGTGTGAACCTGATGAGTTATCGATTATGAAATAAATTTATCATTACTATAATACTCACATTAAAAGATTCTCGCTTATACAATTTAGCGGTTATGCAAATTATTCAAACTCGTCACCGATGAGTCATCCTTCACGAAGTTTCTCGTAAGATGTTGTACATGAACGAACGAGGGGTGACTCAGCTTTTCCGGGAATTCCCCCTTATCTCTAGTAGATAAGGTGTTACAACTCAACGTTTCCCTTCATTCTTAGTTTGGCCGTCGTGTGAGTAGGTTGTTTTACGGTGTGTTATGTTTACCGTGCACTGCTTTGAAGTTTTAGCCGAAAATCTCACCTGTTTTTCCGCGTATTGTATTTCAGTTTTTCCGTACCTGGATTCTTTAAGTATAATAGAATATTCCAACTCATCAACCTACCGTTGGGATTTTTTCTTGGTTTTCTCTAAAACTGCAAACCCTTTGTTTCAATCGACCGTTATTATATTTTTGTTTTAAATGAATTACCTGTCACTCATCCACTAACCTTAATGTATGTTAAAAATTAAGTGTTTAATATAGCTAACGCATGCAAACCATATTAAGCATTTTCTTATAAAGTCCATAAACATGTTGTTACAAGGATTTTAGAAGAACAAACGATTCTATGTTTAATGTTAGGTTCGAATTCAACTTAACAATCTACCCGTTTGTAGTTTTTCTTGGTTTTCACTAAAACTCGCTTAACTGTAAGTTACAAAGACTCACACACAGAGCAATCCACTTATAAAACCAACAGTTAAATATTTAATGGTATAAGTTTAGACATGTAATCAATAAGTTTCAATACAACTGCATGAGTCATTAAACTTGTGATTAGTGAACGATTCTATGGTAAAAGGGGAAGTGTTGGATTCGAATCCATTTCATCAACCTAGTCGATTGGAGTATTTCTTGGTTTTCTCTAGAACCTGCTTAAATACAGATTAGGATTCCTTAGAAAGACTCACAGGCATTTCGATTATAGGATTCTCGCATAGTCTTAAACCTTAGGAATATCCATATGTGAATGTTTATTGTATAGTAAAATCTTTTGAATATACCATTGTTTTATATAAGGTGTGCACCTGATGAGATATCGATTATGAAATAAATTTATCATTACTATAATACTCACATTAAAAGATTCTCGCTTATACCATTTAGCGGTTATGCAAATTATTCAAACTCGTCACCGATGAGTCATCCTTCACGAACTTTCTCGTAAGATGTTGTACATGAACGAACGAGGGGTGAGTCATGGGGAATTCCCCCTTATCTCTAGTAGATAAGGTGTTACAACTCAACGTTTCCCTTCATTCTTAGTTTGGCTGGCGTGGGAGTAGGTTGTTTTACGGTGTGTTATGTTTACCGTCCACTGCTTTGAAGTTTTAACCGAAAATCCCACCTGTTTTTCCGCGTATTGTATTTCGGTTTTTCCGTACCTGGATTCTTTAAGTATAATAGAATATTCCAACTCATCAACCTGCGCGTTGGGATTTTTTCTTGGTTTTCTCTAAAACTGACTTAACTATAAGGCGTATATTAAAATAATATATAGTTTATAACTAGATAAAATAATTGCTAAAAACTATAAGATTTTTAATTTTATCCTATTAAGTAATTTAAAAACCTCTTTTTAGTTTTTTCTTATAAAGTTAAAGTGATTTCAAAACGATTCATTAAAAAATTACACTTATATTTTAGGAAAACTTTATTTAATCGATTAAATGCAAAGTTTAACACTTAATGAATTATTTAAAATTTTATATATACAGGAATAATATAAAAATTTACATTTATATGCTAGTAACAAATAATTCTCTCATTAGAAGTTTCATTAACTAAAAACAATAAATTCGAATACAACTGCATGACTCACTGACGTCACGGTAAGTTATTTTCACTTAGATATTCTAACCAAATCTTATTGTAAAGGACAATTTCTTTCTGTGAAAGTGTTATCCCAATTCTCTCACAAGGATTATTGTTTAGTATTTTAAATCATATATCCAACTTATAAAATTTAGCGGTTATGCAAATGATTAAGTTTTATTACTTCAATCCGTATAAATAAGTTGAAAATTTTACCCTGCGATGTAATGTATATCTTAAAATAATATATAGTTATTATACAAAAATCTCGCTTGCTATATGATTATTTATAGATAGTTTATTACTTAGTTTTATAACTAGAAAAAATAATAAGATTTCTGTTTTTAATTTTATCCTATTAAGTGATTTTAAAACCTTTCATTAAAAATTATAGTTACATTTTATTGAATGAAAAAGGATGTCTTATCGTAAAATAATTCTGTTTTGATCTCATTATTTTCTTAGCATAATTAAAAAAAGTAAAATTAAATAAAAAAATTAAAAAAATTTCAATATTTTAATAGGTTAATTGCAGAGTTCAACTCTTATTGCATTATTTAAATGTAGTTTACAACTGATATTAAATAAATGATCTCTATAAACTATTTTATATTACTCTGAAAACACAGAACTCTAACAACATTCTACTAAGATAAGCATGAATCAACATTCTTATCTGTATGAGTCACCGTGTGGCGATAAACAGTTTCTCGCATTTGTGTGTGAATGAAGGTTGCATTTCACTAAGGGAAATTTCATCAATTTTAAGTAAGTTTCATAATTTATTATTACTATTTGATAATTTAATAAACTTAATATGCATATTCTAATAAAATTATTTGTTTATATCATAAAAAATTTGTTTATAATAGAAATTTTATTAAAACTTTACGAAAGTTATATAAGAAATTTTTATTGTTTTATTGAAGAGAGAGAAATTAATTTAAAAAATATTTTTTATTGGTATTTACTTATAAGGAATTTTTTATTGTTATACTATAAACTATTTTTATTGTTACACTATAAATTTTTTTTGTTTATATAAAACTAAATTTTGCATAAATAAAACTACTTTCACACATGGAAAATTATTGATTAAATGAAACCTAGAAAAGTTTCCATTTAACTTGTGTATGTTTAGAAATTATTTGAGTAAAACTAATTTTTGCAATATATAAAACTCCTTTCACAAACGAAATTTTTATTTTTTAACTATAACTTACTTTTATATGTATTTATTTCAATACCGTTTAAGTGATAGATAGGTGATAATCGTTTAAACTCATTGTATGATATGCTTTGTGAAAAAATTATTGCATTTTCCAAATTATCCGCTGTATTGTTTTAATGATTTTAACTTAATCTTTATATGGGATAGTGTGGATTACTAATAGGCATGGCTTGCTAGCGTATATAACACATGAATCATCAGCTATAGGGGTTTTCCGTTGCAGGTGATAACTGACTCATAGAATATTCCGTATTATCTGTTTTTTAAGGAAACTGTTTATTTTCATTTAAAATGATGCATTGAATTTTTATGTAATTTATTTCGAAATGTTTAATATAAAATAACTTTTAGTAACTGATAGTTTTTAAATATAACTAATCCTTTTTATTATTATAGTTTATATCAATTATTTTATAAAAAGAACTTATTTTTATTAGTTCAAGTTTAAAAGTATTTACCTGTTTCATTCAAGATAGTTTAAATTATATTACAGCGTTAAACTCGAATAAATGTTAAATAATATTTGTGTAGTATCAATATAATGTTTAATTTAAATAACATATTCATGTACTTATAGCTTTTTTGCTTATAAAATTTATGTAAAGTTTTCGTGTTAGGATAAATTTAATAGTAACAGCATAAAGTTTAGTTAATTATAATGTATATAAAATTTAATTGTTGATTTTAAACATTGTATGTATTTTTAAATTAATATTATTATAGGATAGTCATTTTTATTTTATTTTTATTTATTTTATTTTTTATTTATTTATTTATAACTTTACTGTATATCTTTGTATGCATTTTTTTAATTAATATTATTATATGAAAGTAATTTTTTTAATTTATATTATTATATGAAAGTAATTTTTTTAATTTATATTATTATATAATAGTAATTTTTTTTAATTAATATTATTATATGGTAGTATTTTTTTTTTTTTTTAAATTTATAACTTTACTATATATCTTTGTATGCATATTTTTTAGATTAATATTATTATATGATAGTAATTTTTTTCTTTATTTATAATTTATGTCTTTGTAAGCAATTTTTTAGATTAATATTATTATATGCTAGTAATTTTTAAAAGTGCATGTGCTCAATTTTTAACGAATGTAAGTTAGAGTTTAAATAAATGTGAAACTTATTTAGTGAGAATATAAAGTTTAATTTATATAATTTTTATTATATTTAGTTTAATTTATAACATATATATCCTCATTTACTGATTTTGAAACTTTTGTTTATCGTATTTGTTTAGTTATAGCATAAATAACAGTACGTGTTTTATATAATTTTTATTATATTTAGTTTCATTTATATGATAGTAAATTTTTTAAAGTGTATGTGTGTTCAATTTTTAAAGAATGTAAAAATAGTATTTCAAAGTTAGAGGTTAAATAGCAGTATGTGTTTTATATAATTTTTATCATATTTAGTTTATATAACATAACTGTATACAAAATTTATTAACTGATTAAAAACTTCTTTTAAATTTTTAACGAATGTAAGATAGAGTTAAAAAAAAAAAAAAAAAAAAAAAATTAAACTTATTTAGTGAGAATATAAAGTTTAATTTACATAATTTTTATTATATTTAGTTTAATTTATATGATAGTAATTTTTTAAAGTGCATGTGGGTTCAATTTTTAACGAATGTAATAATATTATTTCGAGAAAGTCTAAATAAATTTAAAAAGTGAAACTTATTTAGTGTTAAAATAAAGTTAGAATTTTTAAGAGTCTTACATTTTTAATGAATGTTAAATTATTTATTATTTGTTTTGCTTTTAAATCTATGTGTTAATCCACAAAATACGAAAATTTCTATTTAATTCTGTAAAAATTTCCTAATATAAATTTGTAATGATGTCACTAAAAGTATGAACTCCTATTTAAATTCCTTATTTATTATCTTAACACAATATATTTTTAATCTCTAAAAATGCTAAGTTTCTAAAATACTCATAAATTGTTACTGATGTTAATTAACTTCAGTCATTCATTGTTTCATTCAGTCGAAAATGTTAAGTCCCACCGGAAATTATTTATACTCTTCCAATGGCAACATCTAAATTTTAATGTCTATACCCTGTTTTTAATTATATAGTACTCACCAACCCTTTGTTTTATTTTGTCAAATTCACTGAAATACATAGGAAAATTTCTATTTAATTCTGAATCAATTTATAATCCCCGAATGACAACTCTTCAAAAGTTTCTATTCTTCCGGTGGCAACACCTAAATATTAAAGTCCCAAAAGATCGTGACGTTATCTAATCCCTCTGCAAAAAATTCGAAAAAATTACTAAGTCCAAAATTTAAGAAAATAAATCTAACTTCGAAAAAATTTTGAAGTCCCCAAAATTGTGAAAAAAATACTAAGTCCGAAATTTAGGAAAATAAATCTAACTCCTCAAAATTCCCGATAGATGGCACCACCAAACCTCATCCAAGATGATACCCAAAGTTTCTATTCTTCCGGTGGCAACGTAAAGTTTTTTATTCTTCCGGTGGCAACGCTCTAAAAGTTTCTATTCTTCCGGTGGCAACACACCCTCGTCCAAGATGATGACTAAGTAGTGTAAAAAGGGTGTATTCACCGACACGGTGGAGGCGCGGAGGCGCTCTCCAACAGGGTGGTGGCGCGCGCGCCTCAGCGCGCCTCCGCGCCTCCACCGTGTCGGTGAATCACCCTTTTTACACTACTATGGTGCTAAATCCGATTTAAAAATGTGAAATGCTGGCAGCTATGTTTATTTCCCTTTCAAAGGAATTAATTTAATAAATCTTATAATAGCTGTTGCTAAGGCAGACGGACGATTGAAATGAAAGAATAAATTTAAGAAATGAAACAGAAAAATCAACAGATAAAAGTGAAAAACAAAATCATCCAAGTCATTAAAAAAAAAAAAAAAAAAAAAAAAAACTAAATAAAGTGCAATTCTGCAGGGGCCAAGCTAACCATGTGCCAAGTTTTGTAGCTCTGCGATGAGTAGCTTTAACCCCAGAGCACAGAGGCATATACTTCTCTATACAGTAGACTCCCACACAAAACGTGGGCAGGGTTGTCAGATGAATATTATAATTTTATTTTTTAATACCACTAAATTTGTAGAGTATCAGTCTATTGGTTCAATTACACTTGATTTAGTTTTTGTATAAAGCGATTGCTTTGATATAAAATTAGTGGGTGTAAAAAATAAAATCGTAGTATTCGTTTGGCAACCCTGCCCCCGCGTTGTATGGGAGTCTACTGTAGTATATAGATTACACTGGTTGTTTATGTCAGTTTTAACTGAAAATATTTTCGAATTATTCATGATTATATTTTGTATCAGTGTATTATGATATCGATATACATTAAAGAATTAATACGCTGATGTACAAGATGCATAACACATAATTATTGCAAAGTATTTTTATATCTTTTAAAAAGTCTGAATCTTTAGAATCAAATAAAACATATTTATTAATATGTATATGATTAAACATATTTAAACTAGAGTATATAACCAATTTTAGCTATTATAAAACTGATCAGAAAATAAAAAATGCAAAAATTAGAAAATTTCAGAATGTAATAAACGTAATTTGAATGAATTTCTTGTAAATAATCATAAAAAAGTTTATTACATCTCTTCTTTGTTATTTGATATCTACATTTATTGTTTTATTACAAAAAATAAATAAATAAATAAATAGCTATATTTTTATAATGCTTTGTAGTATTTTGTATTTGCACTGTATTAGACTGAAATTTTTTTTTTATAAGTACAAAAAACAAAAAAAAAAAAAAGTTCTTTTTTTTTTTTTTTTTTTTTTTTTTACAAAATCTTCAATATTTTGCAGAGAAATCCATCTTTCTTCTGATCCTTTTTTTAGACATATTTTTTGGTATTATCTAAGCATGAATAAATCCCCAAAAGTATATTTTTCAGTGATTTATGGGATTTTTCTAGAAGGAAAAAAAATACATTATCTGAACTGCATAAATATGATAAATGATGACATCTCTATATCATTCTATACTAAACTTAAACTAAGCATGTATTTTAGGAATAGCCTGATAAATGTTTAGAGATAAATATTATCATTAATAATGAAAGAAAATCTTGATTATATAAAAATTCGTAGATGTGAAGCAGAAATAATTTTCTATAAAATTCAGCGTTCAAAATATATATAGATAACCAGTGAGATATCTTGCATTATTTAGATACTATATAACCCATGTTATATTAGATTATATTGATAAATAATCTATATAGATTTTATAGGTAACTAATATAGATAATATAAATAATCTATATTATATTATAATGATAATCATTTCAATTTCGCAGCTATCTGTATTTCCAATCTCTACTAAAAATAAAATTTTCTGTGTGTATGTGTTGAGTCTATTTCTCATCGCATTTTCACATAGAAAAGTGTGACCTAGATACATCAAAATTTGAACAGAGTAGGACTGGGAGATGTTAAAAAATCTTATATTGTAATACACAACTAGCTTTATATACGGTTTAACGATATATCGATATTAGAAAATTTATATTTACACTAACATTTTAGGAATGTTTTTAAGACATATAACATTACGAGCTGTATTTAAATTAAAAATATTTTAGAAAATAATTTTTTTAAAAATGGTCCAAATTTTATATTTTATAAAATCATTAAAAATTACTTAAATAAATCATGCGATTAAAATTTCAAAATCGAAATAAGTCGTAACTTAACACATTCACTTCTTTACTTGAGAGATCAAAATATGGAGAATCATAACTATACAAAGATATCACTGAACATCTGCAAATGATATAAAGATATTAGACTGACTTTTCATGGCAAAATATCGGCAATCAAGCTAAATTGATATCCATTTCCCCATACGTCGCAGTTGTTTGCGATATGACGCACGCGCTAATGTTACCTCCACAATAGGTGTATACATCAAAAATTAGCATAAGCTTAAAACGATTTTAAGATATACAGTCGACAGCAAAATTATTCGAACGCTAGCAATAATTCCTATATAAATAATCTGGTGTGTCACTCACACGACTTCCTCTTACCCTGAAGTTTAATACTATAAATACAGGTTGGAGATGAAAAGGTAAGATAACGATTACTGTTATGTAAACCTATGTTAAACAATTCAAATTATGCTTTGGAAGAGTTTTATATGATAATTAGTTCTGTGTGAGGGGGGCTACCGCCCCCTTCAACCCCCCGTTTCAATAATGCATCTACATTTATATAGAATTTAATTCTGTTATTAAATTAAAAGTTTACTTAAAATTATACAGACAATTTTCACACTCAACATTCATTGAAACTTATCAATCTTGATCAAACTTTCCAATAACAAACTTATATTAACTTCAAAACACAGCATTTGGATCTCCTAAAATTATTCGTTTTTAAGTTACTCTAAGAGACAAAGATCAAACGTTAAAAAACTTGACTACGGTAATCAGGAAGCCTCAAAACGTGTAAATGTACAAAAAACAAGCGATGAATGTTTAGCGTAAAACATACATTATTTAACATATCTCTAAGAGGAATTTATTTCAATTCCCGAACAGCTTTCCAAAATGGTAAAATATTATTAGTAAAGCACATCCACTAACAACATATAACTAGTGTGTTGTGGCCACCACACTAGTTTCTTCTATATTTTTCTATACAAATTCACTCAGTAAAAATAATTTATTAAAATTAATATTAAAAAAAAAAAATATATATATTCCATGATAATGCAGACGATTTCCATATTAGAGAAGTAGTATAAAACTAAATATCCAAAAAAAGTTGAATTTATTCTCAATATTACATAAAAAAAAAAAAAAAAATCGATAGCTTTATTTTAAATTATCGCAGATCGATGATTCAACCATTCGTTTTAAAGGTATTAGCGAGCTCTTTTGAAAGATACCCATCATGAAAATTTACTCCCCTCGAGGGGGGGGGGAGGCGAGGCTCCTACATACACAATTATTTTCCCAGTTGACTGTCTCCATTACAAAAAATATATATTCGTTTCATTTGGTTTAGTGCAGTCTATAGATGTTAAACTCTACTTACCTGCAATTTCCCCCATAGACGTAATGTATTTGAATAATTTTGAGTGTCCCTGTGCACAAACCATTTGCTTCATCTCAACGAAAAGCTTAGTGTAGCATCCCTATATGATACACATTTAGCATACCGAGTTTGAAATTTCTGCTACTATTTGTTCTTGAGATATGCTGATAACACACACAGACAGATACACAGACCATTCGCTAAAAATATGATTTTCGTATTCAGGGGACCTCAGAACATGTAAATATAACAAAAACTCACGTTCGAAAATTTGACCCTAAAACAATACTTTCTCGACCCTATGGGTCGGAGAAAGTGGAAAGTTACACTTAATACTGTTTTGTTAAATAAATCGTTGTCGAATCATGTTCTTAGACTGACTAAGAACATGACTCGACAAGGATTTATTTAACAAATAAATAAAAATAAATATTGTTCCTAACTTATTGTTTATTTTTTCTGTTGTTAGTTATGATAGAATTAGTAAAAGGTGTAAAATATATTATTATTATTATCATAATTTAAAAGAAAATTTTGTTATAATACAAAAACAAAAAGAGATGAACCTATGAAAATCACAGAATAAATAAAGTTTAATTGTGCGAGATTTTATTTATTACTAAGCTAAACTGTTGGATTTTTATTATTATTTTTTTTTTTAAGTTTCTCTTAAGAAAGGGAGATTTATTTGTAAGCTTTATATTTTTTATAAGGTATGAAAATATAAATTATTTTAAGACAGTCTCCTTGAAAATTTGGCTAGCAACTATCTTCACAATCGAAAGAACTGCAATAATACTAATGAAGAGTGACATTTTGACTCTGGAATCTTTTGATGTCACTCCAAGGTCATTAAATAACAATGTCCCTTTTCATACATTCTTGCATTGTAGCTTTTGTCTCATCTTTGTATTCAAGTGTATCTCAGAAAAGTGACATAATGGAAAGGAATATTATACTGAAATATTTAATAACAAAAGTGAAATTGACAGTTATTTAATTCTTGCTGCTTATTTCTTTGAACTCTTTTGATAAATTTCTTAAAAAATTTTTCTTTTTACGTATTTAAACAATGTTCATCACTAAAAAAAAAAAAAAAAAAAAAAAAAAAGAAAAGAAAAAGAAAGAAATTCTATCATTTTATTCTCAAATAAATTCAACTTTAAATTAACTTATGCTAATCAACGTGTCAACTCGGTCACAGATGTAAGAAAGGACGCAAACATCGCTTAAGTTTTTATTTCTTTCCTTTCTTTTTTTAATTTTGACTTTTTTTTTTTTTTTTTTTTTTTTTTGATTATCTAAAAAAAAATACTAGACGAAATGGCCTGAAACTTTATACATGCAAAGAACATTTAAAAACTCATATTTTCCATTATCGATTTAGTTTAGAGTGCAACGGATTTCCCTACAATTTTACAAAACTTGTTGAAAATTTGATAAAACATTCGAGAAACAGCATTCTGAAACATAAAATTTACACGCATAATATTCATTGAAATATGAACATTTTTAGAAAATTCTAATTTGCTGCGCATGCGCGAAAGATAGAAAGATTTTTATTGCATAGGTTGAAAGCTAAACGTATTGAGTAACTTTCGTCAAAAGTTCATTTGATTAGAGTAAAATATTAAGCAAATTATCGGTAAAAGAACGACCTACATTTTAGGTATTTTCCAGAGTTGAAATTTCATGAGGGGTTTTACACATGCCACGCATTTAATTTGAAGATCCAATTATTTCAATTCCATTGCATATATAAAAGTTCTTTTTTGTGAAGAACCCTATATGAAATCACAAATCTTCGTAAATAAATGAAAATATGTTAAAGTTGCAAGCCTATAAGGGATTTTTTTACAAAAAAGTAACTTTGCAATGTGGTTGAAATATTTGAATCTACAAATTAAGTACGCAGCATGTGAAGAACTCCTTATGAAATTTCGACTCTGGAAAATACCTAAAATCTAGCTCATTCTTTTGGCGACAATTTACTTAATTTTTACTCTATTCAACTGAGCTTTTGACAAAAGTTGTTCAATACAGTATCTAGCTTTAAACTTATGCAATAAAATGTTTTCTATCTTTAGCGCATGCGCAGTAAAATAATGTTTACTAAAAATGCTCATATCTCAACGGATGTTACATGGGTGAATTTTATATTTCAGAATAATTTTTCCTTAATGTTTTGTCGACTTTTCAGAAAGTTTTGTAAAATTTTATGGAAATCCGTTCTAGTTATAAGCAAATATCTTGTCCAAAAAAAAAAAAAAAAAAAAGTAATTTTTGAAAAGAAAATTATATATGCCTAAATAATTGCACAATTTCTGTACCAAAACATACAGATATTGTACATAGTATGTGCAACAATGCATTAAAGTTAAAAGTCATTTGTAGCTTGTTGTGATATAGTGGGATCCAAAGTATTTTCGCTCTTCTTCAATTTGTGTTTGGTCCCCTAATTGCACTCTGGACTGAATGAAAGTAGAAGTTTTTAAATGTTCTTTGCATGTATGAAGTGTCAGTCCATATTGTCGTTTTTTTTTTTTTTTTTTTTAATTCGAAAAAATGTCCAAAAAAAAAAAAAAAAAAATGTAATAATTTGATCACCCACTGTGTAATCAATAGGAAAGCATTGGATTCATAAAAATTTTCGACTTCTGGTTTTTGATGGATTTATAATTTAAGAACAATTTGAACATAATTAGAAAATGTTTGTATTTGTATGTGTGTTTGTATGTCTGTGTGTCTATGTGTGCGTCATAAGAAGTTTGTGACTGCTCTAGCTTTAGTACTAATGCATAGAATATCATATAAATATATGTGTAGTTGCACACTGACATATATTAACGCCTATCAACTTTTGGTGAAAATTTCCCAATAGGAACATGGCTGGCTAACCCTCCCCTTTTTAAAAATAATTTTTAATATGAGAGTTTAGTACTTCTCGTATAAATTTCGTATAGATATGTACATTGAGAAGTACTTTTAACGAATAATTGTGAAATTAAAGGGAATTATCTATAATAATAATAGTCAACTAGGAAAAATACTGTACATGTAAAGAGCATCGCCTCTTCTCCTCTTGAGAAGGAATTCCCCTACAAGGGGTGAATTTTTTCATTATGTGTACTTTTTAAAAGAACTCGTTAGTACATTTAGCATGAATGGTTGAACCTTAGATCTGTAATAACTCAAAACAAAGTTATCGATTTTTTTTTCATAAGATATATATTTAAATAAATAAGTAAAAGCATTTCCCAGGATTTTGTCAACAAGCACAGAATTGAATTTCTTTCAACATTTAATGTTGCAGTTTTAGGAGATGAAAATTATCTGCATTCATTACGAAAAATAATTTTTGTATATAGTAATTTCCTCTGCGTAAATTTGTATAGAGAAATGTAGAAGGATTTTTATAATGTTCACAAACAATCTAGTTTTTCAAAGAAATGCTGTTTTTTTTTAATTATTCATTTGTATTATATCTCCATCTTACTACAGATGTGGAGAATTTTAATATTTGCAAAAATAATCGACCTAATATATTATTTTGGCTTATCAAGAATCTGAAAATCGTAAAATCGATTACATGTTCGTCTGTAGATTAGTTAGTCAATTATTAGTTAGTTTGTTAATGTGTTAGAATTTGTAGCAATTAACTGAAGAATAAATGATCAGAAAGAACCAAAAGCTAAATGCAAAACTGATGTACAAACGATAAAAAGACAATAAGACTTCTTCACACACCATAAATTTTAAGCCAGCACAACCGGTTTCGAAAGGACGTAGCCTTCCTTCATCAGGTGCAAAAAAACACGTGCTACTGCCTTGGAGGCAAAAGCGAGACTGAAAGCAAGGCAAAAACCAGAGGGGGAGGAGCAACACAAACAACCAATAGGAAGCATCATGCAGGACCAATCAGAGAGGAACACACATGCACACACAAAAACAAAAGGAGGGAGGGAAGGAATAAACAATTAATTTTATTTATTTATTTATTTATTTATTTTATTTATTTATTTATTTTATTAATTAATTATTTTTTTTTTTTTTTTTTTAATCAGAAAGAAGTTGGATTAGTTTTAAAATAACATTCATAATACAGTTCAGAAACTTATTAAATTTCACATTCTACTTTGAAAATTTCGTAAAGTATTTGAAAGTTGTTAAGCTTTTATTGATATAGAATATTAGAACAAAACTTCTTATAAACGTGTATTATTCTAATTGTTTTTCTTTTAAAGAAATCATATTATATTTAAAATATTAAAGTCAATTAGTCAGTTTGTT
The DNA here is from genome assembly GCA_963930645.1 of Salticus scenicus. NCBI lineage: Eukaryota > Metazoa > Arthropoda > Arachnida > Araneae > Salticidae > Salticus > Salticus scenicus. The sequence continues at coordinate 128,289,110 of OZ005655.1, read as the reverse complement.
ACAGTTAACTCGTTAGGATGTGTGTAGAAATTATCTCATGATCAAATAATCGTAAAGAAATTGTACTAATTTTAAAGTAGAATTTTATTAAATTTCATAAAAAGAAAGAAAGAACTTATAAGTCAACATTTATATAACAATTAAGAACATAGTTGGTGAAATATTAAATTAATATTGTTGAACAAAAATTTCCTGTGTAAGTTTTTCAATTCAAACTGACATAAGGTCTCGGTGTACCTAATATTAAATGATTGCAGTCATTAATGTATTATTAAATTCAGAATTTTCATTGGCAATTTTCACAATTAGAAAATACAATTACGCTACTTTTCTTTATAAATAATGACAGTACCGCAAAATATCATAAAAGCATTCTCTCTCGATTAAACGCCCCACTCTGCTTTTCACATGAATTTTGTTTGCTCTGAACGCCTCCTTACGCTTAGTGGTAAATTCTATAAAAATAGGTTAAAGTTTTTTACGGTTTTTATTTCTTTTAAAACATTCACTTTTGTAAATATAAACATTGATTTGTATCATATTAATCGCGGATAGTGGTTATGTGAAAATGGAAACGGTAAGTTTCTTAAAATATCGGCAAATACAAACCATTTATTGGAAGGAGAAAGAAAGAAAAAAAAAAGAATTTTCCAAAAATTTTCAGGTAGTTGGATTCCGGTTAACCAAGAGTTTACTGTATTTAATTCTTCTTTCTTTCTTTTCTTTTCTTTTCTTTCTTTTTTTTTTTTTTTTTTTTTTCTCCAATGCAATTAATTTAAATGTATGTGTTTTATTTTAAAATCATTTTTATGTCACTTAATTTTAGAAGAAAAATGCACGTAAATTCCTATATTTTTTTTAATTTTTTACGCTTATCCGACCCTCCTCCCCAAATATATCCCGATTTTTCTTAAAGATTGACAGGGGTTTTTTAACGGAATTTCACACTATGCATAACGGATGAATAATTTGTAAATTAGGATAACATAAAACTTTATATTGCTTAATATAACTTACTTTTTGCTGTATTTCTCACTTTTTTTTTTTTCAAAATATTATTTTCATACATTTTTTTTTTTTTTTATATACATAAATTGGATTTAAAATGACATAAATTACCTTTTATACTACGGAACATTTTGGTAGCATTTGCATATACAAATCACATGACAGCTGTCACATGAATGCGACAGGTTTTTATGCTTTATTTAAATTCCTTTTCAACAAATCTGAACTCAGCGTTTTCGCTCTGACAATTTCCATTAAGTAAAAAATGCTTTCTTTTCATCTGTCATAAAATATAGCTTCAAAACAAAATCACTTTAGGTTCAGGAATTTTCTTTTTAGTTTAAGGGGAAAAAAAAGAAAAAGAGATATGAATATATAAAAAAAAAAAAAAAAAGGAAGAATGAAAGAAAGGAAAGCAATTGCATTCATTCTTCTCTCTCTTTCTTTTTAATAAAATAGTTATTGCTTTTACATTTTAAGAAAAAAAAAATCCTTTTCATGCTATTTCTTGGTATTTCCCGGCTTGAATATTGTAGCCCATTCATAAAATATTTAAGATTTAATTAAATTTTTACCTTATTTCCAATTAATCTAGGAAATGCTGTCCACATCACTTTGTGAAACTTAATGGATTAATCTTGAGTAATCCTGTGTATTATCTATAAATTACATACGTACCAATCAATGTATTTAAACTTAGTATGGCATAAAAAAAAAAAAAAAATCCTGACACAACTCGAAATGTACTCTAATCCATTTTCAAACAAATCATGAATATATCGCAAACCTTTTGTGTAGCCCTGTAAAAACAAAAGATAAATATTTTTTATACCATATTTTGTAAGAAACATGCATTTGTGCATTTAAAATATAATGTCCATTTCATTTTGTTCAGTGCAGTTTAAATATTCTAAATTGTACCTACTAAAAAGTTCACTCATAGACGTAATGGATTTGAATACTTTTGTATGTCTTTGTACGTACACCAACCATTTGCCTGATTTTGATAAAAAGTTTCAAGTAGCATTTTATATTATACAGATTTAGAATATAGAGTTTATAGTTTATAATATATTGTATTTTTTGCTGATATTTATCCTTGAATTATTTTGATAACAAACTTACGGACACATAGACAAAGAATTAGTGAAGATGATTAAATTCTAATCGCTTGTTTAACACGAGGTAAAATGTGAGTTATATGAAGAAGACGGGATATGATCCTGGTCATCAATCAGGTGTTTGCAGTGGCGTACCAATCGTGGGGCGGAAAGAGCAAGCCACCCCGGGTCTTTGGTCATGAAGGGGGCCTCTGCAGAAACTTAACCTTTAAGTACATATATCTGCTGAAGTTGTTGTGTTCAAATTTTAAACTTAAACATTCGCAGAAACAGTGTTGCCAGATTGGGGACATTTTTTTATTCAATATCCACCACTATATTTTAATTGTAACGGTTGCCTAATCCCTTCATGGCTCAATCGTCTATTATGTATATCAAATATCACTTCTAAAAATTATTGATGGGAGTTGAATAAAAAAAGTCCCCAATCTGGCAACAGTGCGCAGAAATTTCACTTTAAGCCATAGGTTTTTGTCTGAACAGCCTTAATGTGCAAAAAGTAACTGAAGAGCGACAACCCCGAAACCAAAAGAATCCATTTATGAAAAGCCTAAGGCTGAGTAAGAAGAGCCATGCACCTGGCGCTGGGTTGGGCTTCCGAATTAATATTAAAACTTTCTCCAATGCCTTTTTTACATCAAAGTTTAAGTGAAAAAGTGCAAGGGGCTTCAATATTTCAGGGGCTCCAATTACAGCGCATCATTGAGACTATTGCTCCCGGGTCTTGAGAGTTGTAAGTTCCGCCACTGGGTGTTATAAAAGGTGTATTGGGGGAGGGGGGTTAATTTATCATACTTTGCATTTCCGATTTTTAGTCAAGTTTATGTGCGTCGCTGAAATCACTGTACACCAAGTAATATTTATTACCGAATTGCTGAAAATATACCAACACGGCTCTCATTGTACGTCATTTGTCATTTGTGCTCAGGCCTAATTAAGTGTGAGGTGGGGAAATTCAATAAAAATTTTACCATACAATAACTTTTTATTACCACATAACAATATAAAATTGGGAACTGGTACTGGAAAAACAGTTACATATATATGGTGTACCCAATAACGTAATTTTCTATACCAGTTTGCAGTAAACAAAAATTTATCTGCCACCTAAAAATGTTCGACCTGATTTATTATTGCACTAAATAATAACAATTCTTAAAATAAACAAAATTTGTGTTTACAAAGAAAGGTATTATTATAGTAGTCTAGTTTCATAAAATTGGTTTTAGTGTTTGTTTGTTTTTTTAAAGTCTAGCATTTTTTAAAATTGTTAAATTAATCTGCCCATATATTGATTGAAGAAAACGAACATAGATTCCGTGATTGCTTCGCCGCCTTTCAAGTATGGGAGAAACAAGAAGTTTAGCGAAGGAATAAACTTAAATATATTGAAGTTTTTGGTAAATTTTCTGCTGTCTCAAATTTCATTCGCCATATCAATAAATCTACTCGCCACTGGCGAATAAATTGCTGGAATATCCCACCCCTGTGCGTAACTATTATACATGCTAAGGTTCCGCTTTTTTCCTTGATTCTTCCACCACTATGTTTATTTTGTAATCTTCTGTAGTATGTCTCCACTATCAGCCAAGGGAAAATTGCTATATAAGTACAGTGGTGGAAAACTCAGGGAAAAAAGCGTAACCATAGCATGTATGTTACTGTACAGATCTTTAGTGCATTTTCAAAATCCATTGTAGTAATAACTTACATCAATTGATAGAATCCTAATCTTGTTTAGTTTATTACCTATTTGTCTGTTTGCAAATGGGAATATTCTATACTGTATCCAATGTCTCAATTATGTTTTCAGAAATTAATCTTATCATTGAGCATATTTAATTATCTGCAATGCTAAAAGTATATATATATATATATTATTCAAGTATGAAAAGTATGTGAGCATTTTTTGTGCAAGTATGTGTGCTGATTGCAGACAGTATTTATTTTGGCTGTACCATTAATTCTACTTCAAAAATTTTCATTAAAATTATAGGTCAGTAATTGTCACATAAGTTAGTTTAAAAAGTAAATTTGGTACTAAATATAGCAACTAGTGTATGATGTGTATGTGCAAAGCGTTGTACTTGCTTTTTCAAAAAAATTTCAAATTACGCCGAAAAAAAAAAAAAAAAAGAAAAGAAAAGAAAAAAAAAATCAGCATGATTTATGGGAAACAAAAGTAACAATATTATTTTTCGCAGTAAATTGAATAATTTTGAACAGCAAGAGTAAAACTGGGTAACAAATAAAAGATTATCTAAAGTGGTACCCATAGCAACATAGTACTAGAAAGTATTTTGTAATTTAAATTATTTTTTAACAGTATTTAAAATTAAGGCTTTTCACAATATTTTATGATTTGTAAATGATCGTTAATTTGGTTTTATTACTATATAATTAAAAAAATTACATTATTTATTTTTAAAAATTTAACCACAACTTATTTTTCCTTTTAAATTTAAGGAGATCATAATTTTCTCTGATAACTTTTAATCTTCTTATAACATATTTTTATAGATACTATTTGGCAACATTGTTAGATAAGGTTATTCGGATTATTCTTCTTAGGAAAATATGGAGGGAAGCAGTTATATTTTAGAATCTGCGTGCGAAAACTTGTTTAAAAGCATGGATAGCGTTGAAGAGACCCTATCGGAAACAGGCACTGAATATGTTACTGATAAACAAATGAATTATGTGCAAATTTATGAAAGAGCAAGTGAAGTTGCAGAAGCAGTAAAATCTCTAAAAAACGATGTACTAAAGTAATTAATATTATTTCATTATTATGTATTTTTATTTAACTAGTCGCAAAATTGAACTATCATAATCCAATTAGATATTTTGATTATATTTCTAATAGTCGTAAAATTGAAACATAATAATCATTTTAGATATTAAGCGTTAAAATAGAATTACCAGACTATTTTGATGTTCCATGTTGGTATAACTTTAGTATAACCCCACAGCTGAATTTGGCGATTTTACTTTTGCGCCGTTTTGAACGATAACGATGTCGTTCTGGACTGTTTGCGATATAATATGGCAGCCTGTATGTTGTTTATTTTGGATTTTATGTTCTATGATTTATGATTTAGATTATGATTTTATCATTTATGATTTATGACTTTTAGATTTATGATTTAGCCATAATCGCCAACAAAATATCGCCAAATATTGTTGTGGGGTTATACTGAAGTAGTTCCAAAATTTTTTTAATTTTTAGGAGTTTTGTTTGAAATTTAAAGTTAGTCGATGGCGATAAAGTTTTATAGCCTTGTCAATAAAATTTTATACTAAGAATTCAGGTGAATACTTTATAAATAACTATAAAAAGAGATAAATTCGATAATGAATGATCTATATATGCAATTAATTTACTTTATTTCTTTTTTATACACAGGTGTTATATTAAAACAGGAATAAACTACTACGTCAGAAACGCCAAAGAAAAATTATTGAGGTGCATACAGCTGTTTCGGTAGCCTAAAGCGTACCGTCATCAGTGCAAAAAAATAATTTAATGATTCAGAATTATTTTTTTGCACTGATGACGGTACGCTTTAGGCTACCGAAACAGCTGTATGCACCTCAATAATTTTTCTTTGGCGTTTCTGACGTAGTAGTTTATTCCTGTTTTAATATTCCAACGCCAAGTCTCCTGCTATTACACTGGTGTTATATTGTACTGAAGCAGTAAAATACCATATTATCATTATTTAATATTATAATTGCATTGCACAACATCTAAGTATAATTTAAATTGCAATATGATTCAAAAATTTCACCAATCAAATTATTTAAAAATTTAAAGTTATGAAGACTGTATGCCGAGAATAAGCAAAGATACAATGAATTTAATTAATTTAAGATGTATGTGCTAGTAGTGTTTTTTTTTAAACTAATGTTAAAGAAAATTCATACCGGATGAACTGGTTGTTGTGAAATTAAATGCGGTCAGGATTTTGCTTTTGTTTTTAAATATATAGCGATGCGTGCAAAAAGCTGAATTTGAACCACGGACTTTAGGGGTAAGTGAATGAGTGGGTTTTTATGTGGCATTAGTGCACACTATGGGCAGTTGGTGATGGTCTGGTACTCACTCCGAGGACTTTAGAATCAGAAATCAAAAGACATTGCTAAGTTAAAAAGTCAACTCGTTGTTCATTGTTAAGCTTTGATAATCTCTCCGAGAAATGTCGTTGATGTCATTGTTACAGTACTCCCTTTTTCTGTGAGTACGACGTTGTACGAGCGATGCACTCATAAGGACGATATCAGACACCAGATTGTGCTGTGTGTTAGCCGCCTAGAAAGCCGTGCGGAGTAACAAGCTTTGTGCTGTGAATTTTTCACAGATTTTGCAGCTGGGAAGGTGTCTACTGTTGTCATTTATTGTCATAGGGTGAAGATGACAAATTGTTGCGTATTTTGTTGGAGCGTCTAGGTCACCAATGCAGCGACGAGTACAAGAAACTGAATTTGAACAAGGGGCCTTGGGATTAGAAATTAAAAGACATGGCTCTGGACAAAAAGTCAATCCGTTGTTCATCGCTAAACTCTGATAATCTGTACGAGAAATTGTGTCAATGTCGTCGCTATACATAGATTATTTGTAGTACCTTGAATATTAGGAAAAAATTAATCGAGCTGTCTCTTCATCGTAGCGGGACACTATTATCATTGTACACTGTTAATATGGGAGATTTCTGTGGAGAACTCAGTATTTAATACTGAACATTTATACGCATCATCAACAACAGATACATTTTGATGTACATATTATGTTCAAATTAATGCACCAGAATATTAAAATACTAATAAAGTTTTATTAAAATATCCCTGAGAGAAACACATTTCAATGTAATAACAATATTACTTTCTTCTATATGTAATATAGAGAAAGTATTGGATTCGTAAAGATTTTCGACCTCAGGTTTTTGATGAATTTACACGATTTGACCATTTTTAGAAAATGTCTGTCTGTCTGTGTGTGTGTGTGTGTGTGTGTGACAAAATTTTGTGGCAACTGTATCTCAAGAACTACTGCACAGAATTTCATACAAATTGGTACGTAGTTGTACCTTGACATAAATTAGTGCCTATCAACTTTTGGTAAAAATTGTCTTACAGGTTGCGTTGCCATCCCGCTTTTTCTAAATTTTTAACATGGTGATATAGGACAAAATTTTGTATAAATGTGCATAAAGAGAATTATTTTTTAGTAATCATTATGAAATTTACAAGAATTATTTAAAATAGAGATAGTCAACTGGGAAAAAAATTTTGTATGCGTAGGAGCCTCGCCACCCCCCGTGGGGGGGAGCTCCCCCTCGAGGGGAGTAAATTTTCAAGATGGGTATCTTTCGAAAGGTCTCGTCAATACCTTTAAAACGAATGGTTGAACTATAAATCTGTGATAATTTAAAACAAAGTTATCGATTTTTTTTTACTTTTAACAAAAAAAACTTAGAAAAAAACCGTTTTTTTTTTTTTTTTTTTTTCTTTTTAACGAAATTTAACCAGACTTGGTATTTAGTTGGCCTCTGACATAAACTGAGGCTGATTAGATTTGGGGATCAATCTCTCAACAGGTGGCGCTGTGATCGTATTTTTTTCAAAATTTTTAACATGGCAGTATAGGAAAAAATTTCGTATAAATGTACATAATGAGAGTTATTCTTAACCTGTGATTGTGAAATTAATATGAATTATTGATAATAGTAGTAGTTAATTAGGGAAAAAATTTGGGGCATCGCTTCCCCCCCCCCCCCCCGGGGAGGGTGTAAATTTTCAAGATCAGTATCTTTCGAAAGGTCTCGTCAATACCTTTAAAACGAATGGTTGAACTATAAATATGTGGTAATTTAAAAAAAAGTTAAAACAAAGTTAAAACAAAGTTTAAAACAAAGTTACAAAGTTTTTTACTTTTAACAAAAAAAAAAAAAAAAAAAAAAAAAAAAAAAATCGTTTTTTTTTTTTTTTTTTTTTTTTTTATATTGTTACTGTGTGAATTTGTATAGGAAAATATAGAAGAAAGTCTTGTGGTGGCCACAACATACTAGTTTTTTATTGTATTGCAGGCAATTCCATCTCTCCCTCATAAATTATATTAAAAATTATCACATGCGGTATGCTGTTTCTCCATATTTTGTGTTAAGGTAGAAAAGAAAGCAATACACTAATAATAAGCACATTTCAAACTCAAATATGTATCTGAAGAAAAATGCAGGAAGAAATCGATAATTTAAAATTTAGTTAAAAATGAAAGAGTAAATATACAAAAAGTACATACTTGATAATTCACTCATCTAAGAAATACAAATGTCTAAACTGCACACAAAATCATTAAATGATGAATATGTTCATGATTTATAGTAGCCGTTGATGGGCGGAGCTTGTGAAGTCATTGACCAACAGCGAACTTTACACATTTAGTATAACGGGGATTTCAGATAGTACCCCCAGTCCCAAAACATCCATGATAATAAAACATTAAAAATCAATAAAAAGGAAAAGGAACATATTTTTACTAAACTATTATTTTACTTTCATTTACATATTCTACGCCACAATTTACATTATTGTGCACCCGATTTAAGAAACCTATATTATACATCGAATAACTCAAAAAAGGTTCATCGTAGAACGTTGTAATTTATATTTTTACCTAAAACATTTAAACGTGCAGCTATAATTTTAAGCATTACACGACCTCCCAGTTTTGAGATATCTTCAATTTCACAATTTTTTTTAATGACATCTGTGCGTACATAGAGTGAGTATCTAGCATAAGTAAAAAAAAAAAAAAAAAAAAAAAAAAAAAAACGATCAACCGCAAAACGCCTAAATTCTGTATTTAGGCGTTACAGTTATAATATCTAATCGTAAAGAGCCTTTTTTGGTAAATACACTCTAAGGTTAAAAAAAAATATCACCAAGAAGGAGTTATTAAAATTGGACACAAATTATATCCATACAGGTTTCGACGAAAAATGCAAAAATGTAAAGTTTGGCGACTACTAAATATATGACGCTGCAGTGTACCTTAACTGCGCAACTGGCAGAATATTAAATAGGAGAAATTCCGATTCTAGGTAATAAATTCTTTGAGAATTTTATCCCGCACATTCCGATAACGGTAACTATGCCTCGTATACAAGTGTGCGATCAATATGCGCAGATATCAGCATTTGCACGAGGACATATACTTGAGCTGAAAGGAATTAGTATCACTTGCGCGATTCCCATTTGCGCGACTGGAAATTGCAGGACTGAATGTGCGGGTAATTTCTTCCTTTTTGACTTGATAATCTGAGAACAACCGTAACTTGGTTCCGTGGCAATCACTACCTCACACGTAAAAAAAAAAAAAAAAAAAAAAACACTGGATACCCCCTAACCTGCTGTGCATGAATCTTAAAACGCTGGTAACTCGTTTTCGTAGCAATCAGTATCACGCACGTATATACGCTTCGCGCTGGTGAAAATAAATAAATAAATAAATAAAAAATAAATAAAAAATCACTGGTCATCCCTACCTCGCTGTGTATGAATCTGAGAACGCATGTAACTCGTACTATTCTTGTATTTCTACTTTGTTCGCGCAAATGGGAATTTTTCACCACCTCGCGCAAATGGGAATCTCGCATATAGGAAGACACCGCTGAGAGAAGCCGGTTGGTCTAATCGTTGAATAGCTTAGCATTTGGATAGCATACTTGCCAACCATCTCATTATGAACCGTACAATTTTTAGTATCTGCCTTTTTTTCACACCAATAATTTTTTAGAGTAATTTTAGTCTTATTTTATCGTAACAACATTTGGAGAGAATAACTCTAAAAATATAGTGGTGTGAGAAAAGGGGCGTTAACAATTGTACGATTATTAATGAGATGGTTGGCAAGTATGGGATAGGAACAATGCCGCTGTCAAAGTTGTCAGAAATGACAGCCATGGCCGAACACAGGGTCAAGGAGGAAACTGTCGGCCTAGACAGAAGACAGAGCGTAAGGACCGATCAATCGTCAATGAGGCGCTTAGAGCTCCAAATTCATCGCTATCATCGACTCTGCCTGCAGTCGGTGTTTCAGTAACCGCAAGGATCATTAACAGGAAGTTCAGAGAAAGGTGGCTGAGCTCACGGAACCTTTGCGCCGACTACCATTGGCCTCTATACATCGACAAGCTTGTTTGCAGTAGTGTCGGACACATATGACCTGGAATGTTACTGACTGGACTAGAATCGTCTTTAGTGATGAGTCTCGCTTAGAACTGCCCCCAATGACAAGCGAAGACGTTTCTGGAGATGCCGCACATAAAAATAAAATCTCAAACTAACTGTCGCCTGGTATACCGCCTGACATTCAGGAGTGAAGGTCTGCGGTGTCATTTCATTTTATAGCAGGACCCGTTTGGTTGTCATCCAGCATCCGGCTACCTTGACAGCAAAGAAGACGGATACCTTCCCTATGGAGAGCATTTAGAGCATTATAAAAAAAGCTCTATAATTAACTCGGGATTTTGCAGATCTAACGTCCCAATTGCACAGAATTTGATAGGTATTACACAGGATAGATATTACACCGATATTACACAGGAAGACATCTGCTAACTCTATCAGTTGATACCAAGCCGAATAACTGCTTGCATAAGACCTAGAAGTTGACTATCGTGTCATTAACTTGCTGACTTTGTGAATCGCTGTCTGTTGAATAAATCATCCAATTTTTCTTAAATTGTAATTGTTTTTCTGTGCATGCACATTGCATATAACGATTTTTGCCCCATTCTGATAGCTCTTTCTTGGAGCTAAAAATCTCCATTTCAACTCTTTTTCTTTTTAACCGACTTCAAAAAAAGAAGGAAGGTTCTCAATTCAAACCGTATGTTTTTTTTATGTTTGTTAGCTCATAACTTCTGAACGGATGCTCCGATTTTCATACTTTTTGTTTTGCTGAAAAGGTCTTGGTCTGCAATAGGTCCCATTGTAATATCTTTACGATCTAAAGAAAATACAGGGTGCCCAAAAAAATTAGTCCCAACTCTTTTAACTGCTAAACGGCTGCAGCTATAGTGATAAAAATGGTATGTAAGTATAGTAAAGTGGCCCTGCAGTACAAGGTTAAACCGCTTGCTGCGCCACCTGGTGGAAAATAGTTGAGTTAGTGTTCCTATCTCGAAAACGGTTCTAGAGAAAAAAAGTGAATTAGAAAGTTGAAGATTATCATCGATTTAGTACAAAAAGATAGTTTAGACATTCATGCTAGCGTTTCTATCTCGGAAACGGTTCAAGACAGGGGAAAAAAGTGAATTATAAAATTGCAGAGCGTCATCGATTTAGTACGAAAAGATAGTTTTGACATTGATGCTAAAAGTACAAGGCTAAAAACGCGCCTCTTTTTGTTCGCAATTTCTTACACTATACACACTTGAGCTACATTGCTCACGTAGTAGCGTAGCTGGTGAGACATACGCTATATAGTTCAAAATATGGTTACTTGATACTTTTTGCTTTGTTGTAGAGATCTTGGTCTGAAGTAGGTCCCATTATAACATCTTTACAATCTAAAGAAAATAAAGCGCCATCTGGTGAAAAACAGCGGCATTAGCGCTCCTATCTCAAAAACGATTCAAGATGGGAGAGAAGTTAATTACGAAGTTGTACAGTATCATCGATTTACTACGAAAAGACAGTTTTTAGATATTATTGCTAAAAATAGAACGCTTAAAACGTGCAATTGTTTGTTCGCAATTTCCTACACTGTGCACACTTGAACTACGTTGCACGCTTTACAGCGTAGCGGATGACACGTATATTCTGTGGTTCAAAATACTGTTACTGTAAGCGGTCACATCGATTAGCGCAAAGTCCTTTTCAACCAACTTCAGAAAGGAGGGTATTCTTAATTCTTGCTATGTGTTGTTGTTGGTGTTTGTAAGCTTATTACTTCGTAAGAAATGCTCTAATTAACCGACTTCAAAAAGGAGGAGGTTCTCATTTCAAAGCGTATGTTTTTTTGTTTTTGTTTTTGTTTGTTAGCTCATAACTTCTGAATGGATGATCCGATTTTCATACTTTTTGTTTTATTGTAAAGGTCTTGGTCTGAAATAGGTCCCATTGTAAGATCTTTACGATCAAAAGAAAATACAGGCTGCCCAAAAAAGTGAGTCCCGACTCTTTTAACTGCTGAACAGCTGCAGCTATAGTCATAAAAGTGGTATGTATGGAAAAGTAAAGTGAACACGTGCTACGCGATTCAACCGTCTAAAGCGCCACCTTGTAGAAAAGAGTGGAGTTAGCGATCCTATCTCGGAAAAGTTTCAAGACAGGGTAAAAAGTGAATTATAAAATTGCAGAGCATCATCGATATAGTACGCAAAGATAGTTTAGACATTAATGCTAAAAACAGAACGCTTAAAACGTGCATTTGTTTAGTCAAAATTTCCCATTTTGTGCACACTTAAAAAACATTGCATATATTGTAGCGTAGCGGGTGACATTTATGCTATGTAAAATTCAAAGTATGGCTATTGTAAGCGGCCACATGGATTAACGCATAGGCGTTATAAGCCGACTTCATAAAGGAAGAGGTTCTCAATACAAACCATGTTTCTCGTTGTTGTTGTTGAAATTTGTTAGCTTATAACTTCGTAAGAGATGATTTAATTTTAATACTTTTTTTGTTGTCGTAATGATCTTGGCAAGAAATAAGTTTCATTAAGATTTCGTTAAGATATAAACAAATTACAGGATACTCACAAAAGTCTGTTCTCACTCTAACTGCTGAACACAAGCAGCTACACTGGTAAAAGCAGTGTGTAAGTATCGATGTTGAAACTTCTGTCCATCAGCTGCAATGCATATTTTGCTCTTTGTTTGAACTTTACGCAGCGCAATTTCCAGCGCAGCGGGTGACATGTATTTACTGTAAAGTTTAATATATATGCCTAACAGAGTTTTCGGTTACGAATACAGCGTATCCTTTCTTTACATTTCTAAAGACTTTTTAATTTAACGTATGTTCCTTCAATAGATAGTTTTTTAGTCATATCCGATAAAGGCAAGAAAAGTGACACAATTTAAAAATGCAGCATTTGAGAAAAATCAACTTAAAAATAACTTGACTAGAATAAAACTGGCACAACTGTCTCTCGAGTGCATAACTTTCTAGATGGAGATGTAACTTTTTTGTTCACATTGGGTGCATTTAATGTATTTTTCAGTGACATAAACCATTTTTTGAGTAATGTCACTTTCCTTGGAAGTTGTGATTTTTGAAACTTCCGTCGAACGTCTTCTGATGCTCTGCTATATAAATAAGTTTTCACTAAAAAGAGAAAAATAAAATCTTTTTGTAAAAAAATAGAACCGACTCCAAAAAGGAACTGCTTTTCAAACAACTAAAAATGAAAGAAAATTGGCAGAAAATGGAACTGTAGATTGCGCCTAAAAGTATAAAATAATTTCCTTTACCAAACAACCTATAACATTACAATTAATCATAACTTTTGAAGTCGGCGCAAAATTAAATAAAAATTGATACCTTCATTCAATACAGAAATGAAACCCGATTCAAAATACACGTCTCACATTGTTACCTGCAAAACGCAGCCGAAAACTACTTTGATTCAAGAAAACAAATAAGACTTCGTAAGCAGCAAAAGTTGGCGAAGATGCTGGTATCTGACTCCTTGGTGAACGAAAAATCGCAAAATTATCTGGCAAACATATTTAATTTCTTTGGGATATCATGATAATTTTAATAAGGTATATCAAGAGAGTAATCAAGAATATGAAACAACACATCGTACAATGGATATTATGAAAATATACATCTTGCGTGTATATTTTTGCCTTACGTTTCTATCGCCAAATTCAAAAGCCATCAAGGATGATCTAACTTCGTAGAAACATAAATACCGCATTGTGAAGAATGTTCACTTTTCTATGTAGATGCTACTAATGGACCGATTGTATACAGTGATAAAATAATAAAGGAAACATGAAAATGGATCATTCGAGACAACAGCATTTGTTGCTACCGATCTAAAGACAAACCTTTAAAAACTAATTGAATTTTATTTAATTTTGCGCCGACTTCAAAAGTTATGATTAATTGTAGTGTTATAGGTTGTTTGGTAAAGGAAATTATTTTATACTTTTAGGCGCAATCTACAGTTCCATTTTCTGCCAATTTTCTTTTATTTTTAGTTGTTTGAATAGCAGTTCCTTTTTGGAGTCGGTTCTATTTTTTTACAAAAAGATTTTATTAGTTATATGGTTTTGCAAAGAATTTGGGGAAAGTTGGGCGCCCGACAAACTAGTTTAACCAGCTCCACTCGTCTTAACCCCTTAACGCGCAGTGTCCTCGCTGCAAGGACGCAAAACTTAAGATCCAGTTACAAAAATTCATCCCGGAAATTTTTTAGCAAAAATTTACGTTTATAACATATCGGAAAAAGCCGTTTTTTTTAACCTTAAAATTTAAATTTTCTTTTAGTTTAATTTAGTTCATGAATTCCGGTGGCAGTATAATTTAAATGATCCGAATTGTCTTGCGCCGCAAAGGGTTAAGCCGTGGTTACCTCTACTCCCTCTTATTGTTATTTCTGTTTTTCTTTGGCTTTTGCTCTTGTTTAACATGGTTTTCGGTTTTTATATATATGATATATTTAAAAATTTCTGCTCAATACGTGATATTAGAGATTTCAATGATAACTTAAAAATGGTCCACTGCAGAATTTTATATTTTAGTTATTAAATAATTTTTGAAAAAAAAAAAATCTGGAGTGACTCCACTCGACTTTCCGAACATTGAGTAATTAACAGTTTTGTAGATAAAGTAAAGAAAGAGTAGTTGTTAAACAAACAAAAGAGAGAAAACCATAATAGAGTGTTTGAGTATTTTTCTCCATCTATTACACGTTGTTTTATTTAACGCTACTGAACTTTGAGCCCATAGATCATAATGATAAAGAAATTTTTGTTGTGTCCCTGTAAAAACCTATAAATGCTAGATTCACCAAAATGCTTATAGTTAGTGCAACAGTGATTTATAATACTCATTTAAATTTTCAGCTGAATTCAATAAGGCGTTTAGATGCTATCGTACTTTTAAAAATTTAGTCCCATACGCCATAATGATAAAGAATTTTTCTTTGTGTCCCTGTAAAAAAACTGTAAGTGCTTCTATCATATGTGTATAAAATTTTTGCTCAATTGAATAAGGCGTTTAGATGCTATCACACTTTTAAGATTTTGCTCCCATAGGCCATAATGATAAAGAATTTTTCTTTGTGTCCCTGTAAAAAAAACTATAAGTGCTAGATTCACCAAAATCTATAGGGTTCGTACTATGGTGACTTACAATATGCGTACCAACTTTCAGGTTAATCGAACAAAACGTTTAGACGCTAGCGTGTTCAATCACAGACATACACACATACACACATACACACACACATACATACATTATCGTAAAAATAGTGAAAACGGACTCAGGGGACCTCAAAACGTATAGAAACATCAAAATCTCGAATTCGGATTTTTGACATGATTACAATACTTTCCTCACTATAGTGTTCGGAAAGTAAAAAGTGAAAATCAACTTTTACGAGATGTTTCATTCCTATAGTATAATAAAATATTTGTAAGGAAAATATCTTTCTGGTGAGCACGTTTTGTATATAGCCTGGCATCTCTAGAGATCTCTATGCAGGTACGGCAAATGTTAACAAAAATAGCTCTTTAGGTGATATTTTTTCAAAATTATTGTTTTTAAGATACTTTACAAAAGTTTTTGATTAAAATTTCTGTAAAAATTATCGGAAGTAAGCAGAACCAATGAATAGTCATGAAAACAGCGATCCGAGATTTAGATACAGTTTAGCTTTCAATTGAAACGGTTAATATGTTACTGAAGCTCTCTTGAATTACTCGTAACGGCCGTGTTTGAAGTGACCCTATGAAAAAGTCTCTGAAGCGACTCTGTTCGAAGAGACGCGCTGAAAAAGTGTCTGAAGCGAATCTCCTATATCTTCTTATTTTTTAAATGCAGGATCAGAGAAAGTCGCGCGTGTGTGTGTGGGGGGGGGGGGGGGGAGGACACTAGATTGTCACGTAAGAATGGAATCCCGGAAATTCCCAGTATAATCTTTTTACCATGTTTTTATTAACTCGCTTTCTTGTTTGTTTGTTTGTCCAGTACAAATCTTGCAATCGATTTTTAACTAATTTCCCGACTAGCTACGCATTTGAAACTTTTAGAATAGCTCAAAACACGATGACAATGCAATTCCGATTTTCGAATTTTTGATTAGTTTTCTTTTAATTAATTATAATATGAAAATAACCTCCTAATTGCTTTAAAATTAGCCATTTAATTATTAGCTATAATTTAATTGCTGCCAATTTTGTTTGTTTGCCAAATTATGTTTGTTGGGTTTATGTTTATTATTGTTTGGCTGTTTGATGAGAAATCATAGACTAATATTACGAACAGTGAAATCGAAATCTTTGTTTTTATTTATTAAAAGCCAGTATTCTGTTCACATTAAAAAAGTCGTTCGTTTAGAAAGCAATAGAAATTTTACTTAATACGAAAGATATGCAACAAAATTATGCCTTTGCATAAAAAAAAAAAAAAAAAAAAAAAATCTTTCTTCTTCAGACAATGATTGCAAACAGAAGACTGACATCACATGCAGACTCTTTTTACTGGACGCTGACAAAAAAAAAAAAAAAACATGGAATACCCCTATCTCAAAATGCATGAAGTTACATATTGCAGCAATCAGTAATACGCACGAAAAAAATTCAATAAATTCGTGCAGCAACACTTTCAAACTTAAAAGCCTAAGTCTTTCATTTATTAATAAATTTAATTTTCAGAAGGCACTAGTTTTATTTATTTACGAAGTATAGGACGTTCACTTAATATATGTTCTTTAGAAGGGCCGCTTAGAACACGATCGCAGAATAGGGAGATATGTAGGGTCGCTTCAAACACGTTTTGTAGTGGGTTGCTTCAAACACGGTCGCTTCGAGCACGCCGCCCTTTTGAAGAAGCTTCACTATTATGTATTTATCTAGTGAAATATTGTATTGTTGGTGATTAAGAGTGGTTATATGTATTTATTTGTATTTATTTTTAATATATAAAGGGGACCATCAGTTATTCTGAATTTTTTTTTTTTTTTGCGTTTTGGTCCTGTTTTGGTGGTTGTTTGTATAAACTTCAAATCAGTTAAACAATATCTGGTAACAGAGCCACACGTAAAAATATGCATAGTTTAATATGTGAACAAGGAAGTCATTTGTGCTTACAACAGATATTTAATAAAAGGAAATAATTAACAACGATACGGGTTTAAAAAATTATAAACCTTGTGGGCGGGGGGGGGGGGGGGGTAGGGGTTAGTTACGAATGAGCGATGATTGCAAAATGGGCGATAACGCGACAAATATGGTGGTCTTTTTCTCGCCAAATCGCCAATTTGTTTATTGTAATCTTCTCGTTTGTATTTTTGTAACCGCACCATTTTCAAAGTTGGGATCGTCAGCATGGATTACAGAAGTGTTTTGGATTTGTTTTGCGATGCTTTTGTCGGATTATTTTTTCATCCTTTAATAGCCTTCATACCCTCTTTCTAGGGATATTTCGGCTGATTTGCTTCTTTTCACGATAATGACGCCATCTTGTTTTACTCTCAAAACAAGACGTTATCTATCTTGTTCAGTGGGTGGAACTTTATTTGGGAGGAAAATAAGATGACGCCCTTCTGGCATCGTTGAAATTTGAAATTGCGTCAAGGCCGTCGCCATTCTTGATTACTCCCCTTGTGGAATTTTTCTATAATTAAATTTTCTACACTGTAAAAAATAACGGTAGTTTTTACAGGAGAATGTGCTGGCATCTATTATTGTCAGCACATTTTGCTGTTAAATAGGGTAATTTACAGCGGAATTTTCTGTAAAGAGAGGAACTTTTATAGACGTTTCTGTTGTTAATTATTTCTTTTTAACAACAGAATGTGCTGACACCCTTTTTCCCAGCACATCCTGCTGTAAAACATCCGTTATTTTTTTACAGTGTAAATTGTTTTTCTTCCCATTCTTTCGAAAGTATGAAATATAATTTATTTTACTTTAACTCAATAAGAGAGATCATAAAAGAGGATTGTATAATGCCATGTTAATCTAGGTAAATTTGTGTCTTTTTTTTTCTTCTAAGATTTTATGATAAAAATAGTTTTATTTACATTAGATCGAGTCCATCTGTCAGTACATCAACTGTTCAGAACGTTTTATTGCCTACTGAGGTAACGAATTCCCTCGACACTGATTCTAA
Organism: Salticus scenicus; assembly: GCA_963930645.1. Taxonomy (NCBI): domain Eukaryota; kingdom Metazoa; phylum Arthropoda; class Arachnida; order Araneae; family Salticidae; genus Salticus; species Salticus scenicus. Next base: position 128,270,624 of record OZ005655.1, on the reverse strand, counting down.
ACAGGTACACTTTCAATCATTACTCCTATAATTTTTTTCTTTTTTTAATTAATCATGTTCTCTTTTAGGTAATTTTTCTTTGATTGGAAACCCAGTTAAATTATAGTCGCCAAATAAAAATTTTGGTGGAAATTACACAATTCTTTATTAGTTTATAGGACTTACAGCATCAAGCATTATCTTTTCCAGGAAGATAATCATTCCTGAAAATTTCTTATAATAAAGGAATATTTTATTATATACATAACATAGTAATGAAGTTTTGTTTGAAAATGAATGAAAAACAAATAATCTGTCTAAATAGGAGACGTGAAAATATAAATGAGCAAAAATTTTTAAATATTTGAATTTTAAGATATTAATGCCGCCATATGAATTATACTAAAATTTAATAACATCTAGTGTAAGTAATCGATGAAACTTAATTTATAAAATGCGTATTAGGGAGAACTGGTTCATTTTTATTTTGAGGCATATCACTTGCGAATTTTCACTGCTATTACTTAATTTCAGCAATTTTTTTTAAGATGCCTATATCTCAGCATCTACTGCTTAAAACTGTGCCAAAATTCATTTGTAAAATTTTATAGTAAAATCTACGTTTTTTTTTTTTTTTTTTTTTTTTGTGTGAATATTGATTGATTGGAGTGCTTTATGTAGAATGATATAGAAATAAGTTTTGTGAAGACCACAGTGCTTTTTAATTTAACCACTCTTTCATAAATACTTACAAGGAAACATTCAAAAGGTGTCGTCTTCAAAAAATATTGAAAGAAATATATGTGATTCTACTCTTCATAAAACACCAAGAAGTGAAAAAATTATCGGCTGAAATGAATTACAGCGACCACAAAAAATTATCAAATTTAAGCATATTTGGCAATTTAGCGCTGTTAGGCATTGAGTTAGCCTAGCACCGAGATTACTTTGTACTAACAGAACCGTGTTTTGTTTCTCCGCCAAGTACTCAAAACCAATCGCCTAACAGTATGAAATCGCCAAATATGCTTAATTTTGATAATTTTTTGTGGTGGCTGTAATTCATTTCAGCCGATAATTTTTTCATTTTCTGGTGCTTTAGGAAAAGTAGAATCACATATATTTTTTTTCAATATTTTTTGAAGCCGGCACCTTTTGAATGTTTCCTTGTTAGAAATTTTAAACGATCAAAAGAATGATTACTTTAAAACTGTCCCATGTGAAACTAATTGGAACAGGTGGTCTCTTTCCAATTTCCCATCAAATATTTATTTTCATTAATTTTTACAATAAGGCATACTCTAGTTATATTAAGAGATTTGAATTTTGCCTATCACACGTCTTGGTCGCATGCTGAAATGCCCCACCTGATAGGCATCCGATCTGCATCCGATTCAATACATTTATATCATTTTAATTTCCTGACTAATTTTAAGTTTATTTTCACATTTTAGTTTTCATGCAATTCCATACTATTTCCAATGCCATGATCCCCATAATGCAGATTTCTTTAAAATATTATCCTATTTTGCATATTAACAAAAAACATTGGATAACTTACGAAGTTTTTTAAATAGAATATTCGTAGTGAATAGTGTTCGTGCAAGTATCATAAATAATATTTTAAAAGTAGCCTGACATCTTTACGCTGAAAATATTCCTCATAAGGAACGTTTATGCGAAGTTTTCAAATTAGGATGTTGCAGATCAACAGGGCTTGTTGGTATTAAAAGTGATATTTTGAAACTGTTCCGATCTCTTTACGATAATTTTTCCTTGAGATAATATGTACACAGACTTTGATGGATTAACGTACAGGCAGATACCTCATCAGTTTTCGGATTTTGAGATTTCTTACGACTTAAAATGTGTAAAAACATTAAAAAAAAAAAAAAAAAAAAAAAAGTACAAAAAAATTTACGATTATTCGAGTTTTTAATACTATTACAGTATGATGGAGAATTGAAAATGAAAAATATAATGATAATTTTTGATAATAGACTCCATGAAAGATACTATTTGTGGAACTAAGATATATTGTTCAGCTATTTCTTTTCATGCGATAACTGTTTTCCAAACTTAAAAGTATCCGTATTGAGGAATTTATAGTGACATAAAAGAAATTTAAGAATACTTATTAGACAATTTTTACATTGAATTCTTTGTTATTACGCTCTTTGTACATACTTTTGGGCTTATAATTTTTATAGTGTTGTTTGCAACTACAAACTTTTTCAAATGTTTGTTTTATCTTTTTTTTTTTTTTTTTACTTGTTTCTACTCTTATTTTTCAAACTTGTTATTTAATCTTAATATAACATTTATAACGGACGAATTAACGCGAAAACTGACATCATAATATACGAAACTGGAGACTACGAATTCAGCCTTCGTAGCTTGCAAAAATGAGGAAAATTCACGATATGGTCAGTACCCTGAAGGAAATGCAACAGCGTTTTTCAGGTCAAACTACCGCCTGACCTGAAAAATTGTCAATACGGTCTAAACAGTCCATTCCTTTAGAGATTTTTACCTTGTGCATGGCTTGAGGGCTATGTGGAGGGGGATTCTCTATGCAGTATCCAACAATAATCTGCTAACATGTTAACATTCCATCGTCCCTGATACCTCCTTTAAATTATTATTATTATTGATTTCTTGATAAAATAGGTTTCCTTATTCTTCACTCACATCACCCAGATTTTCCGGGAAATAACTTAGATTGAAGTTTAAAAAGGGGAGCATTAAGCTCAAACAATTTCACTTTTTGTCAAAACTGTACGTGATGGAAATTTTTGAATAGATTTCCCTTAATCAGCATCCAAAAATACACTCGAAAAATTCATCTTCTTGAAGAAAAAAATTTCATCGCAGGCTTAATTAATTCTTGTATGTGAAATAGGAGATCTGGGGTAATGAAATTAATGTAATACACAACTCATGGTTAAATGTAAAATATGCGAAAAAATGCTTGCCGAATAAATATTATTATACAGAAATAGTAAAAAATGTTGAATGATTTATAGATTCTTTACAAATCATCGACTCTGCAAAGGGCATTGTGAACGCCGCACCTCTGATTTCGAGAGTATTAAAAAACAAGAACTAAAAAGTTTGTTACGAAAGTGGGGCAACAGTGTGCGTATGTGAATCAAGATGGACTAACGTTCCATTCTACATGTTTTTTGAAAATACTTTACTTGATGTTAATTTCTGTATTCGTTATGTATTTTATGTTTGTGCCGTAAGTAAATATACGTTTAAAAGTAAACCAAGTGTGATCAGTGTCTTGATGTGTCTCGAAATGAATTTACCGAAAGAAAAGAACCAGGTGCGAAAAAGCAGGCACCACAATTGGCGAAGTCGACAAGCATATGTGATATAGCTAGTACTCGTATGGATTATGTCATGATAGTGATGAAAAAAAAAAAAAAGGGTATGTTTTTTTTTTATGTTCCATCAAGAGTCATATTTTGTATAAGTTTTAAATTAAATAATTAGTATTAAGCATTTAGATATTTTGTTCCGATTTTGTATTCCAACAAGGTAAAGAATATGTAAATGAAAATTGAATATTTCGTAATGTTGAAATAATAATAATTCTAGTGTTTGAAAAATGAAAAATAGAAATATATTTGTTTATTTGTATTTAAAAAGCCGGAAAATAGTAAAAAGAATGATGAAAAGAATATATTTTTATGCTATTCAAGATAATTGTCATTAATTTCTGTGTGTTCTTTTTATTCATCACGTGATTTAGAATAAATAAGATTTCATTAAAGCAGATAAAAAAAAAAAAAAAAAAAGAGAGAGTTCTGTTTTGATTTATTTGTTCTGTTTTATTGAATGATTGTGTATTTGTTAGACCTTGATAATTATTTATATTTATTTATCTTTATTATTATTGGAATATTAATGAAATATCTCAGTAAAAAACAAACTAGTGAATTATTCTTGTGAACGTCCGGTTTTGTTTATTTTTTTTACTTTGAGGAATGAATCGGAAATTGATTTTTTTTTTTTTTTTCTGTTTAAAAGTAAGTTTGATTAAAGGTTGCTATGGCAACATTATTTCTAATTTATTGAAAGCTGGTTATGTAATAAAGTATATTCTGATTTATTTAATGAAAGAGTTGATTGTGTTGCTATGGCAACATTATTTCTAATTTATTGAAAGCTGGTTATGTAATAAAGTATATTCTGATTTATTTAATGAAAGAGTTGATTGTGTAAACATTTTTCTTTTATTTGTTATTTCGATACATATTATTTTTTTTCTCCTTTTATGTATGCATTCCGACTTAATGATTATTTTATTTAATTTGGGAGAAAATGTTGTTTAAGATAAAAAATAAGATGTCAAATCTGGCGTTCTTAAGGGGTTTGTGATTATAAATATAAGAAAATTTATTTTATTCACGGAAAATTTGAACTTGATTTGATTTCATCCATCCGAAGATGGCATTTTTGGGTAAAGGGAATAAAAAAGATTTGCAAGAAGTTGCTACGGAGCTTGGAGTGGAAGGAACTCAACATTTAAAGTTATATGAGTTAAGAGATGCTATTTTGGCTTCAAAGAATTACGATGAAGAATTTGTTAAAGAAACATTAGCGAACGTACTTGAAGCACGGAAGAGGAAAGAAGAGATGGAGGAACGCATAAGAAGGGAAGAAATAGAGGAACGTAAGAGAAAAGAAGAGATGGAGGAACGCCTATGAAGAGAAGAAATAGAATTGGAAAAAATGCGGTTGGAAAATGCAAGAATAGAACTTGAGAAGAAAGGAATTACAAATGAAACTTCTGAGAAAACGCGCGTAAAATTACATAACATCTTACAAAAATTTGATCCTAAAACATGCGAAATTAGCCTGTATTTAGTTCTTTTTGAGCGGCAGGCAAAACGTGCCGAAATTAAAAGAGATGATTGGGTTTCTCATCTCATTGGGCTACTGCCATACGAAATCGCGGAAGTTATAGCTCGGGAAGACGAAGAAATCACGAATGATTACGGAAAAGTAAAAGAGTTATTGTTAAAGAGATATAAACTTACTCCTGAAAGATTTCGACAACTTTTCATTAAGCATACTAAAAAAGCTGATATCACATGGAGAGATTTTGCTTACGAATTGAAAAACTATTTTACTGAATGGATTCGGGGATTAGAAGTTAACACATTTGAAGAATTATATGATTTGATTATTACAGATCAAATTAAAAGGAAAGTACCTCCAGAAATTAAAGAACATTTCATCGATGAATGGTCATTGTTTAAGTCATCTGATATTATTTCCCGTAAATTAGATGATTATGAAAATGTCAAAATGACTTTCAATAAAAAACCGAAAGAAATTTCTCATAAAGAAAATTGGAATCTTCCATCCAAAGGGGCGAATTTCGGAAATAACAATAGAGATGAGAAAAGGGTTTTTACTAAGCCACAGCAAGAACAAAGAGACATTCGTCCGAAATTCTCCTGCTATTTGTGTGGAAAGGAAGGCCATATGAAAAAATCCTGCCCCAAATTGAATTCAGCAAGTACATCTTACGTGAAAACAAACAAAAAGAGTCAAGAAAGTAAGGGCCTTAATAAGGTCAGTGTTAATCTAAATAGCGCTTGTTTCGAGTGGGAATTTCCAGCCAACGAGAAAGATGGCGAGCTTCTGAAAGTGGATTTAGGAATCGGAGGGCAAAAATTTCAAGGCATCGTGGACAGTGGTGCAGAAATCACCGTGCTACGAAAATCAGTTGTACCTGGGGAACACTTACAGTCAAGTGGGAAAATTCTTTTGAGACCTGCTATAGGTAATCCAGTGGAAGCACAACTTGTGTCAGTTCCACTAAGTCTTCATACAGATGAAGAAATCATTCCATATGTTCAAGTGCATGCGGCAGTAGTAGAAGGGCTGCATGAGGAAGCTTTAATCACTCCCAGGGTATATGAATGGTTGAAGGAACAAAAGCGTTCTTATTTGGGAGATGATACAGGAATCACTTCAGTAAAAGAAGCTAATGAACAATCCTTGTTCAGTGTGGAGGGAAGGTCTCCCGAAAACATTTCTTTAGGGGATAAAATGAATATCCCGAAGAACGAAGACGATGAACAATCCTTGTTCAGTGTGGAGGGAAGGTCTCCCGAAAACATTTCTTTAGGGGATAAAGTGAATATCCCGAAGAAAGAAGTCGATGAACAATCCTTGTTCCATGTGAAAGGAAGAAATCCTGGAAATTCAGGGGTTGAGGTTAATATCACCCCAGTGGAAGAAAACAATGAACCGTCCTTGTTCAAAGTGGAGGGAAGGTCTCCCGGAAACTATTCTTCAGAAGAAGAGGTTGAAGTAATCACAATAAATGAAGTCGGTGAACAATCCTTGTTCAGTGTACCTGAGAATAATTCAAACGACAATTATCTTGGGGATGAGGCAATTAGTACCCCACTCACAGAAGATAATGAGAAGTGTATGTTCTGTATGGAGGGAGAAAGTCACGAGACTATTCGAAAGGCAAAGCTAAACAACAGCGAGTCCCATCATCCAGAAACCAAAGTCTTTAATAACTCAGTAGTTAAACAGACATTGACCGAAACCGATAGTAAGGATGAAAGAAATGAAAATATCCCTGTTCCACAAGCACAAGTGTTTAGGGATGAACAGTTAGCCTGTCCTACATTGAAAAGGTGCTTCGAAGAAGCTAGACAACATAAAAATGGTTACTGGATTGAAAGAGGTTTATTATACCGTATGGGTAAAGTAGGCGGACAGAAATATATTCAATTGGTCGTACCGGCAAGCAGAAGAAAGGACATTTTGAAATTAGCTCATGAAACTCCTACTGGTGGACATCTGGCAGCTAGTAAGACCAGAGACAGAATTGCAATGTCTTTCTGGTGGGAAGGAATGCCAAAAGAAGTCAAACAATTATGTGCTTCGTGTCATGATTGTCAAATGCGCAGGAAAGGAAAAGTAAACGATAGAACATCTATCGAAGCTGTTGGAAGACCAGAACTCCCATTTCAAGTGGTTAATGCCGATATTTTAGGACCAATAGAGCCAAAGTCATCACGTGGTCATCAGTATGTACTGTGCGTTATGGACCAGCATAGTCGTTGGCCGGAAGCAATACCTCTGAAGTCTTTAACAGCAAAGGCAGCCTGTGATGCATTTATAGAAATATTTGTACGAACTGGAATTCCTCGAGTAATTGCAATGGATAACGGAAGAAATTTTGCCGCACAGCTGACAAAAGAATTTTTAAAACGATTAGGATGTGTTCCTAAATTTTCCACTCCAGGTTATCCACAATCGAATGGTTTGGTTGAAAGATGGATAGGAACTATGAAATCCATGCTACATCATGCAATTAATTCACAAGGTCGAGGCTGGGATAAACAGTTGCCATTCTTGTTATGGGCATACAGAGAAGTGCCTAACGCTACAACGGGTGTTGCCCCATTCCTACTAGTTCATGGGCGACCACCTGTAGAACCTCTAGCCATCCTCAAATCAAGTTGGGAAGATGAAGTCGTACTTCCTCAAGGGATTGGAGAATCTGTAGCTGACTACTTGTTGAAACTCCGGAAACGTTTAGAAGACGCGGCACAGTATGCGAATAGAATAGCTCAAGAACAGCAGCAGAAATATGTACAGTATCATAATTTACGGTCAAAAGATACCGAATTTTCTGTTGGGGATGAAGTTGTAGTGTTAATCCCTGATTCAACAAATCGTCTTTGTTCAAAATGGAAAGGACCAGGAGAAATAGTAGAAAAGAAGTCTCCACATTCTTTTTATGTCAAACTACCTGATGGAAGTGTTCGACATCTTCATCAAAATAAATTGCGTAAATATATTCAACCTGTCAGAGCTGTAGGAATTATTTACGAAACAGATGAAGAGTTTGGAGATATACAACATGCGCCCGTAGAATCACGGCAAGTAACAGATGAAGAACTAAAAGCTGATATAAAATCAAATTCGATATCAGCAAAGCAATATAAACAGCTGTTGAATCTGATTAAAGAATATCTAACAATATTTGATGGGGAATTAAGGAAAGCCAAAGTTCCGCCACATGTTATCCAGTTAAAGTCTGGAGTAGAGAGGAAACAACCTCATCTTTATAAAGTTCCAGAAACATTAAGATCTAATATAGAAAAACAGATAGCAGAATTATTGGAAAAAGACCTGATAGAACCCTCTTCAGCAGAAATAGCATATCCATTGGTATGTGTAGCCAAGAAAGATGGAACTGTCCGACTTTGCGTGGACTACAGAGAGCTGAACTCAGTTAGTAAAATTCCACCTTTTCCTATGCAGAATTCAGAAAATCTTAGATTTAAAGCTGGTGGAGCTCGTTACTTGACAACTTTAGATATCCTTAAGGGATATTGGGAAATACCCTTAGCAGAGCAAAGCCGAGAATTAACCAGTTTTGTATCTCCAAAGGGTCAGTATCAGTGGAAGGTGATGCCATTTGGGTTATCTGGAGCACCAGCAACATTCCAAAGAATAATGAATCAAGTATTACGACCTCATAGTGACTACGCCGAAAGTTTTCTTGATGATATTATCATATTTTCTTCAAACTGGGAAGATCATCTTAATCATATTAAATCCATTTTAGAAACTCTGAAAAAATTGAATTTTTCGGCAAATTTAAAGAAATGCTCGTTTGCGATGTCGAAAGTAAAATATTTGGGACATGTCGTAGGCTCAGGAGAGCACGGCCCAGATCCGGACAAGATATCAGTTATTAAAGATTTGAAAGCCCCTAAAACTAAGAAAACATTGAAGTCACTCCTAGGATTATTTAACTATTACAGAGACTATGTGCCTCGGTATGCTAATATAGCAAAACCTTTAACGGACTTAACTCGAAAAACTGTGCCAAACGACCTTCCATGGTCAGAAGAAGCCGAAAGCGCATTTAATTCGTTAAAGAATTGTTTGTGCTCTATAACATATCTGTATACACCTGATATGTCGAAACCTTTTGAAATCGATACTGATGCTTCAGTGACCGGAATTGGAGCCTGTCTAATGCAGAGAGATGAGCAGAATAAACTGAAACCAATAACTTTCGCAAGCCAAAAACTGACCCCTGCTCAATCAAAGTGGAGCACTATTGAAAGGGAAGCTTATGCTGTAATATGGGCATTAGGTAAATTCGAAATGTGGACTTATGGAACCACTATTATCTTACACACGGACCATAACCCTTTAAAACATTTGATAGAAACAGTTCCTAAGAACGCCAGATTACAAAGATGGGCATTGGCTCTATCTCGCTATCAAGTGACTATTGCTCATAAGCCAGGAAGCAGTAATACTATTGCAGATGCTTTATCACGCATCCATGAATAAAGTCATAAGTTAGTTTAATATTGTATTTGTTATTACATATATATATATATGTGTGTGTTTATTTTGTTTCTTATATTCAAGTATATTAATTCATTAAGATTATTTAAAGTGCATAAGAAAATCCATGTCAGGATAAATGTTTATTCATATATATTATATATATATTTTATTTCTATTATGTGTTTAAATGTTACTTATTTTATACCATAGAAAATATTTAAATATTAAGTGAAATATAAATGTTATTGCTCTTGATGGAACATTGGATATTAGGTCAAAGATGAGACAATAATTAAGAATTTAAAAGGACAATTAAACTTTCATGAACATTTATTTAAAGATGAAACAATAATTAACAATTTAAAAGGACAATTAGACTTTCATGAACAGTTATATAAATTATCCACAAATTTTGGTTAGTTGTTTCACTGTGAAGGCCATTGTCCCTCAAGTGAAACTGGAGGGAAGGTGTGAACGCCGCACCTCTGATTTCGAGAGTATTAAAAAACAAGAACTAAAAAGTTTAATATTGCAGGCATTAAAGACCTTTACAGTTAATTTAATTTCGCAAGTCAATGGCACAAGTGTTTCAGATAATCTGAAGCGTTCATGATAATCTGAAGCGTTCATGATATATATTTTTTTAATCTCTTATACAACAATAATAATTATAAGATTAAAAAAAAAAAAAAAAAAAACTTTTTATATACCATGTTTTAAATTTCCTGTTGAATCATGTAAACTTGACACATTACCCGAATAAGTACAAATGCATTGTCATTATGTTCTGAACTATTCTCAAAGCTTCAAATGTCTAGCTAGTCGGTAAGTTAGCTAAAAATCGATTACAAGATTTGTACTGGACAAACAAGAAAGCGAGTTGAAAGCGATATAAAAAAGGTTGGTTTAAAAAATAAAATATTAATCTTTTTAGAATAACATATATTAGCATCATGAACTACATTAGCACTTTATAAATTTGTAGAAAATTTTTAAAGTTATTATGACATCAATTTTTGTGAGATGCTTAATTTAACTTTTTATAATTTTTTAATGTTCACGTTTAATTAAGTACATTTATTTTTATGTCGAAAGAAAAGGAACTCGTAAATTTCTTTTGGCAACAATTAAATTATGGCCAACATTTAAATGGCTAATTTTAGAGCTATTAAGAGGTTATTATTTTCATATATTAATTAATTAAAAGAAAACTAATAAAAAATTCAAAATCGGGCTTCGTAGTATTGCGTTGTCATCGTATTCTGAGCTCTATTCTAAAAGCTCCAAATGTCTAGCTAGTCGGGAAGTTAGTTAAAGGTCGATTGCAAGATTTGTACTGGACAAATAAGCAAACAAGAAAGTAAGTTAATAAAAACATGGTTAAAAAAAAGTGGTATATCGTTATAATTAGTGATATTATACCGAATATACTTTGATATTCCGACCCGAAACATTTTTACCTTAAAAAAATTACATTCCTCTGTTTTTGCAAACTGAAAGAAAAATATGAACTATAACCGACATTTGTTGATTGAAAATTATACTTTACACTTTCTGGTAATTAGCTTGATTGTTCACTTCTTGATTTTATTACATAGGACTGTTCCAGATGCAAAAATGTTAGTGGATGTCTAACCCGCAAGATCGTACGGTCTGGGTCGGAAAGGGTTAGAGAGGATTTACTTTGCAGAAACATATCAAAACTTGACAGGAGAGTTCACACAAACTAGAGGAATAGTTAACAAGAAAATTATATCACCAAGCTATTAGTAAACGATAACAAGCAATTAAATGTAAATATTTACTTAAAAAATCGAATTAAGCAACAATTGAAACATTTTCTATAGGTGTATTGAATTTTTGACTTAGTATAAAGTGGTGTTTCATTTCACAAAATTTAGTGCATTATAATTTTCTAAAATCAACTCTTGTAAAAAAAATAACTAAAGCTAATCTTCACTTTTTATTATTACTTTAGTTTGCAACAGTATCGAATCCATACGAATTCTCTACTTTTATTTAATATACAAATTTGTTTTTGTACGGCGTAATCATTATATCTGTACCGATAAGTATAAAGGATTTAAGTCCATATTCTTGATTTTTCAGGAGACGAAAAATAAAGTTAAACTAACTAAAAACTAATCAGAAGAATCGATTAGGAAAAAGGGATTAGGTTGATTTATACCCTTTATACCATTCAGTGATTGTCAATCTTCATTTAATAAAGGAAGAAATCGAATTAAATATTTTATACTAAAGATTAATGCAAAATTTCTGACTTCAATCTTTTTTTACCAATGGATTTTCTCAAAGACTAAATGACATGGATTTAAATCCTTTATACCAATCGGTAGATAATTTTTTTTTGAGTCTGACTATGTACTTAACTCAAAATCGACATTTATGGACTTAAATTCCTTATACTTATCAGCACAGATATATAACTCTATTATAACCAAGAACCGTATACAAAATCGCAAAATTTATCTATGAGAAACTTAGTGAATTTGTAAGTTATGTTCGTTGTCTAAGATTGGGATTTTTTTTTTAAATATATATACATGAGAGAATGTTTTTTGGTCAATGAAACACTGAATTACGGGGAAGGGGAGGGGGGGGGTCGAATTTTCCATTAAAAATAAAAGTACAATGAGCTTACTTTTGTGTCTAATTTTTAAAACTTTTCACAGGTAAAAATCTTGTCTACCGATAACACATGCCAAAGAGGACGAGTGAGCGTTGTGCGACTGCAAGCAGTTCACCCACCTTCCGTTCAACAAGAGACAGAAAATAAAGAGTTAGCTTTAGTTCCAATTTCTCAAGCAATATCTGTAGGTCCTAGTGAGCAAGTAAGTCTATTTATTTATTTATTTATTTTTTCAGGACTTTTCTAAGCAGACGTTTATCTTAAATTTTTATTCACAACAAACTTTCTTAATAAATTATGCTTTAATAGAGGAATAAGTGCATGATTTCATGTTGTGAACATACATACCGACATGTGAGGTTTATGAGACATGTCTGTTCAACTAGTTTGCAAAGGCAAATAGCAGTAAAAAACAGTGTTTTTTTTTTTTTTTTTTTTTTTTCAATAAAATAATTCATTTTCTTAGTTGTCGACTGTAGGGCACAACATGGACTTTCTTTCGACCTTTAGTGTTACTCTTCTCTAAGACGAAAATCGTCTGAATTTCTCATGGGAAGTAAATTTTAATCAATATTAATTTTAATAAAAAATTTGTAAAGCAAGAATTTGTATAGGGACATACAGAAGAAAATTTTCTGTTGTCCAAAACGTACTAGTTTCTTATAATTGAGTAAGCAATGCCCTAATAGATGATATGAAAACGAGTATTAATAATAATCACCATAAAGAAACTTAGAGCTCATATATTTTTAATATATATTTCAAAAATAGTGTTAATTTATGCTTGGTGCAGCAGTGCCCATTTCATCTTCTGGCTACTTTTTGTATAATGTTCTTAATTTTAGAGGCTGCAATCATAATCAGTTTTCGATGTCTGAATCAACTATTTCTGTATATTACTGTACTGCAAAAATTGCTAATTGAATCATTTTTATACGTGAAAAAATAATTTTTCAGAGAGCTTAAAATACGTCAGTAGTTAACAGATAGTACATTTGTTCTGGTACTTCTGAATTTTTTTCAGAAAAGGTGAAATAAATGGCTAACTAATTAAAAATGTATACTTAATTTGTAAAAGATATTTTCTGTTTCATTAATGGGTTAACAGAATGAAAAATTACATAGACTTAATAATACATTTTCTCACTTCAAACGAGTCTTTTTTTGTAAATAACATTTTAATCACCCTATGTGTAAAAATCTTTATAGATACCAAGCTGTCTATTCTTACTGTCAGTCATTTGTTTGAATTCTGCGTACCATTTCCAAAAAAAACGCAAATATCTACTACAAATTTAAGGGAGGGTAAAACCTCTCATAAATATATATTGAAGCAGTCGGATGAAATTTTGAGTGAAAAGAATTTATATTAGTTTCACATTCCGAGTTTCAGAAAATATTCAGCTGTTTTAGGTAGATTCCTTGTAGGAGATCTACCTATTGAAATGGTTCTCATGACACGTCTTCTGGAAAATTTCTTCATATCTTCACCGATCATGACCCCTAGAACCCAAAACCACCCTCCGTTCAAAACTTTATATATATATAGGTATATATATATATGTATAACGCTTTTTCCCATGTTAAGTTGTGAACACGATAACTGGAGTAATTTTTATTTAAATTTAACCAGCTCAAGATATGTTGTCAGGACAGTAAAAATCTCGGTCGAGTTCGTAGATGGGGTATCCAGCTCAAAGGGGGTGGAAATGGTGGGTGGTGGAAATTTTCATATGCCCATAATTTCTTTAATATTGAAAATAGGAAAAAAATTCAAATCAGTCGAATTACCGCCTTACCCTAAAGAACAATTTTTGTATTTAAACTTTTTCGATAGCTTCAATTGCTTAGAAGTTATAAGCTAAAAAGTGATTTTTCGTGAATTGTGTTGAAGCCGACATTTTCTATAGCTTTCATTGCAAAAATTTATAATCTGATGCTTATGTCACGTGCAAACGATAATAAAAAAGATCACTGAATGTATAATAAAATTTTAATCGCGTTTTTAAACAATATAATAATCTGATTAAAAAAAAAAAAAGGTTAACAGAAAATATGACGTCACTATTACAACAATGTACTGAGAAAAATGAAATAAAATTTTATCCGTGATTTTAAAGAAATAAAATAAAAGTTAATAAATAAATAAATAAATAAATATGTAAATAAAATCAACATATCTTAGGGCTAAGCAGATTTAGACTTAGCTTTATGACATAGATGCTACAATGTAAACGATAAATGTCATCGTTAAAAAAAAAATCGTGTAAATCGATGCTAAACGAATTAAACTGGCATGATAGAAAAAGTAATAAATTTGGGGACATTTAGATATTATCCCTTTGACAAATGAACTAGGGATGATTTTAATGAATTTTCCGTCGAAGTTTATTTTCATAAAAACTTAAATTTAAATTAAAGTATTTCATTACTCGAATTCCTTATTTTGATAAATAAAATTATACCATTAAAAAAAAAAAAAAAAATAAAGAACACTCTTTTATTGAAAAATGAACTAATAAAGGCTTTAGAAAACTATTACATACTTTTAAATCTTTATTTAAAAAAAAATTAATTGTTGCCACTCGACATTATACAAATACATCCAAATCCTGTGTCACATACGATAGTTTTGTATAAGTACATATTTTTTGTTTGCCCTTGGAACCTGACCCTGATAGGAAAAGTGCCTGGAAACACTTGTATCTAGTATTGTCATTGATTATGAAGTCGTGTGCAAAATTTCAGGCCTTTCGGACGACAAGAAGTTGCCGAAAATTGAATTGCTAAATTCCGTTACATACATTAATAGTTGCATCATATCAAGTTAATAAAAGTGTGTTAATTAAAAACCATCTTAAACACTTTAATTAATCATTTAAATTATATAATTACAATAATACGTCAATCTTAATATAAATATCGTTTGTGGTGAATAGTTTAGAATGTCGGTTTAGGCAAGAATTTAAAATTTACGATAGAGAGTAATAAGTTACAGCTTCCTTTGACTTTTTATCTTGTCGAAGTAAGATATTGGTCTGTGAAGAGATATAAGGTTTTCGCGTGGAAAGAAAATATAATGACGCCAAAGCTGCCTTTCTCCACCGCCAAGCTCACCAAATTTTGTCGTCAGACAACAAATTATGTCGCCAAGTCAAAACTTTCGTCGTCAACTATCAAATTTTGCCGCCAAATCACAAATTTCATTGTTAAGTCGCAAGTTTTGTCACCAAAGTTTCGCCAAATCATACAATTTACTAAATTCATAACAATTAACATTGAAATTCAGCGGTGCCAAATCGTCCAATGTTAACTAATGTTAATGTTAATGTTCCAGCTCCAATATCAACCAAAACAGTTTCACTTTACAATTTTTATTCATCTGACAATAAGAATCACAAAATCACAATACAAAACTCCCAATAATTCAATAAACATTACAATGAAATAACTATCCAAAAACCGCTGCCACTTAACTGTATTTGACTTGACCATAGCAACGCCAGGCTTACCACTGCTTGACCACAGTAAGGTCACAAGTGCATTTTCACGTTTCTATTTTTTCTTTAAAAGAAAGATATTGAACAACAGTTATATGGATTTTAAATAAAAATTATAATTTTGATTAAGCTTGGGTAGGGAGGGGGGGGTGTAGACCAATAGCCCCCTCCGGGATTCACCATTGCTGGGATTGTATATCTTTAAGACTTCTGTTTGTTGAATAATTATGAGCTTGAGTTCTAAAAAATTGAAACATTTACAGACCAATGAATTTAGCCTAAAATTTTAAGTAGATTGAATCCCTTTTGTAGTTGAAAATTAAATTTCTTGAAAACAGAATAGCGGCTTAAATAATACAATGTGTGAGAACAAAGCCATTGGTTAAGTATTAATCCATATGTAAAATGTCTTTACATTTGTAATATTAACGTAAAGGAATCTACCTTTGCCATTAAGCTTGTCGAAAAGGGATTTTTTACTAACGGATCTGACATTAAATCAAAATTAACCACTAGTTGTCAGGGTTGTCCACTACGGTTATGATATTTTGGGGTACCAATAATGGACACCTATAAAAAATATTATATGTTACACTGACGAAAAATTCTGTAACTGACATCTAGAATCTAAATTGTGGCTCTAGAAAAAATAGTTCCATGTCATCTTTATAAATTCTAGTCCCCTTTGAAAGCATGTTTTAGAAACCCCTATTAGAATTCTGGAGCATTTTCCTATACTCTCGAGGGCAAATTTACTTAAAAATTTCTGCAAATTTTGAAGTGCGAATACAAGAGGCTAGAAGTACGAATACACGAGGAAGAAGTGCGAATACAAGAGGCGAGTTTCAGCAACTATAATCTTGATTATTATCCAATTCTAGAAAATCAAGCGAGAATTTCTCGCAATACAAAAGATTAAGAATATTAAGAATATTCAGAATATTGGTTCACCATCTAGAAATGTGTAGACTAGAAATTCTTGATCATTTCGTCCATTCAGTTTATTGGCGTGCCCTATGCGCATAGTTCGGAAATCTATATTTCTAGTTAAGGGACTTAGAAAATGAACACTTACTCATTCTAGATGAAGGCGGAAAATTTTTTTCCTCAGTGTAATGCAAAGTAAAGCATTTAGCCCAACAAAGGATGTTTGCATACATGACATCAGTTTAAAACAAGAAGAGACGAAGCAAATAAAATATTATTTTATTATTAGCAGGTTTTACCCGTTTCTATGGTCACTATATTTAAATTAATAATAATAATAATAATAAAGAATTAATAATAGAAATATTTAAATAAATATGTTTCTATAGGCGACTATTTTCAGCAAATCAAAACTATGGCTACATACCATGACATACAGCTGTTAAAGAAATGCAAATGACTTTTAAGTATTTAACTTCACTGTATTCTTAATAATATAAATCCTAATTTGCCGAAATTAATGCTGAAAATGATGTCATAAATAAAACAATGTATTGGAATAAAGAACACAAAAAATTATCCATGGTTTCCACGCGCACATTTCAACTGAGTAAAATAATGAAAAAGGTAATTTAACGGAAAACTTTCATCACAATCGCAACAATGTATTTAGTTAAATAAAATAAAATAAAAATTAATCATGAATTGCATGTTTTAGAGGATTTGAGCGTTGATTCAAACAAAAAATTAATTGTACAAAATTCATTCGTGTATTTACAGAGACTTATTATAAATATTAATTTCAGTATAGTGTATAGTTCTTATCCCCGTAAAAAAAATAAAACTTGATTAACCAGAATTTATTTATCCACAAAACAAAACTTAAATAACACAACACAATTTCTATTTTTTAAATAAATTATTTTCGTTGCTATGCGGAATTTTAATACGTAAAGAAAAAATAATAATAAATTTAATTTGCAAAAATTAATTACGCCACAAGAAATTAGTAATATAAATAAATAAATAGATTCGTGATTATAAAATTTGGGTGTGGAACATGACGCATAACTCATACCACTATTAATGAATATTTTTTTTTCTGCTTAAACCAACGATTTTATAGATAGAGACTTTTTTAAAACAAATACTAGTATGAGTTCTGCGCTAATGTTCCGTCTCTGAAAATTTGAATTGAAGGATTTCGATGTCATTTTTAATTTTTTGGAGACGTTTGGCCTTTAAAAATCTATAAATATCATGATGTAAATGATAAATACATTTGTTTTAAATATCATCTAAACCAATGTATACAAATTTCAACTGGCAAGAAGAAATAAATTTGACAATACACATGTAAAAATCGAGCATTAGGCGGGTGTAAACCGACTAGTGTTGATTAGAAACACGATTAATTTAACATAAACTAAATGTGCATTCACATTAGATTGCGACGATAAAATAAATAAAATAAATAAAAACATATAACACTATTTGATTCATTAAAATTAATATTTAAACAAAATAGTTGGCATAGGTGGACTCTGCTCAGCTCCCCATCATATATATGTTCTCATAAAATTCTAGTGCAAGACATATTATAACCATGTTAAGATAAATAAATTTGATCAAACGCTTGACACAGTGAAAGAATGAAATCCCTGCCTAATAGGCTATCCACCACTTCGAAATATTTATCTTATTCTAATCTATTAATTTATTTCATTAGGGTCAATTTCGTAGTTTAGTATTCATGCTACTATTTCCAATGCAACAATCCTCAAAATATATATTTACATGGAACATCGCCCGATTTAAATAAAATAAATAATCTGGTGTGTCACTCACACGACTTTCTCTTACTCTGAAATTTAATACTATAAATACAGGTTGGAGATTAAGAGGTAAGATAACGAGCACTGTTATGTAAACCTGTGTTAAACAATTCAAATTAGGTTTCGGAAGTGTTTTATATGATAATTATACCTGTGTGACGGGGGCTACCGCCCCTCTCAACCCAGCTACTATTTATATAGAATTTAAATGTGATAGTAAAATTAAAAATTCACTTAAAATTATTTAGACAATTTTCACACACAACATTCCTTGAAACTTATCAATCTTGATCAAATTTTTCCATACACAATTTTTTTCCCCCAGTTGACTATTTCTATTACAAAAAATATATATTCGTTTCATTTGGTTTAGTGCAGTGTATAGATGTTAAACTCTACTTACCAGCACTTTCACCCATAGACGTAATGTATTTGAATTTTCTTGGGCGTCCCTGTACACGAACCATTTGCTTTATCCCAACGAAAAGCTTAGTGTAGCATCCTTGTATGATACACATTTAGAATACCAAGTTTGGAATCTCTGCTACGATTTGTTCTTGAGCTATGCTGATAACACACATACAGACACACAGACAGAGGCGAACACAGACCATTCGCTAAAAACATGATTTTCAGATTCAGGGACCTCAAAACGTGTAAATATAACAAAAACTCACGTTCGAAAATTTGACTATAAAACAATATTTTGTCTACCATATAGGTAAGAGAAAGTAAAAATTGTAAGAACCATATTTCTATTGGCTTTAACTTGAAATTGCAATTTAAAGAAAAATGTCGGGGAAAATTACGTAAAACATATTAAAAAAAAATGACAAGAATATCGAAGATCTAAAGGTATGTTCACAGGTTCCTTTTTCTAGAAAGAAAAAAAAAATTAGAACTGCGCATTCTATATTTTTTTCTGTACGTCGCAAACAAGCAGGCAAACGCTTTCTTTTTTCAAAATTATGAGAAAAAACGGCAAAATGATAGGAAGTGCAAATGTTTTCGGGTAAATTAGTCTTATTCCAGAAACTGGCAACTGGAAATATTTGAAGCTCAAGATATAATAGTGGAGGAATATAATACCAATTTTGAACATTGTTCGAACCACTGTAAAAATTAGAAAGCCTATTTTTAGAGTTTAAATATAAAAGTGCATACTAACGGCGCTTTTATCCTATTTTTGAATGCATTATTTTGTTTATTACTGATTTTACTTCATGGATTTATTTCCTTAAATAGTTTCAGAATGGTACTCAACTATCCATTATTCCAACTAATTCGTTTATTAAAACTGAAAATAGCATTCTTGAAGATCCTAAGTTCACTTCTATGGAGTCCGAATACTCATCGGCTTCAGAAGAGATACGAGAGTCTGAAGTTTGGACAAGGTTTGTAAATGATGATTTATTATTTATTTTCCAAGGTTGAAATAAAAACGCATTACACTGTGTGTTTTAAGCAGCAATCTACACAAAAAGTAAATAGATAATAAATAAATAAATAAAGCAGAAAAAGTTTTTTGAAATTTTACCTACATTTATTCAGCGCATGTTTGTTATTATATGGCTGTAAGATTAAACAAGAACGAAAAATTGTGCCGTTCGACTAGATTATTATTATTTTCCAACTGTACTTGTACACATTGCATCATTTTACCTGTAGTGCACTTTGCCTATGTGAACACACAACTGATGATAAAAAGACAAACAGGATGCAAAAAGATACAGTCGGTTACAGACTGCTAGATTAATTCAAATTTTAATCACTCTTAAACATTGTTAGAAAATGTTAAAGTGTTAAGAAAAACGAAAATAAAATTTCAGCAATTTCCAGTTACAGCCCTTATCGTATCCCAATATTTATATGTGGCTCTGAAAATCTTAATTCTAATCAAACTACTTTTTAAACAAAACGTTTTTTGTACATATGAATAATACATGCAAATTTCATTATGATTTCCACAAAGTAAAATTATTAAAATACTAGAAAACCCGTGCGGAACTTTCGCACTTTATTTCTTTTCATATTCCCCTTTAAAATTTGAAACTTATAAATATTATACCAATTTCACCATCTATTTAAAATTTTAACTTACCAGAATAGTGAAATCAGAATCATCCAAAGAAAAGTTTCAAAATAAAATTCATGGTTGACGACTCTGTTTTCATACTTCCGCATAGGCAGTACAGTTTTAGTAAAGGACCCTCATGGCGCCGTTTCAATGTTTATCGCCAAGAATACAATGACATTTTATTTATTTTGGCGTAATTTTTTGTTAAAAAAAAAAAAAAAAAAAAAAAAAAATCCTTATTAAGATTCCGAAGATTCTGAATCAAAGAATCTGAAGAAATAACTTTTAAAAATACATTTTCCATAAAATAATGTTATCATACAAATGCCGTCATGTTTTCTTATTAGATCATTGAGCTGAGTCCGCGTGCTTAAATATTGTTCATTTTTAAATATTATTTTTTATCCTCGCGTATTTTATTAGTTGCACCACTATCGTATCGTTTCGACAAAAATTAATTGGAATTGGTCCACGTTAGAGAAATATTATATAGATAGTTCATAGAAATACCTCACAGGGAATGGAATACTTTGGAATACTTCCAGGTGTTCCTGCACACTAAATTTTGATTGCATTTACTTCATTTTTAATAGGAAACATTCGGCAATAAACTTGAATAACATATATTAGTTTCAACGATTTCCATGAATATTTACGGGAACTAGAGCGTGGGCTGACAAACAGACGGACAGACAAATTGAAGTTATGAACACCTTTCAACGTTGTTTTAAAGTGTTAAAAATAAAGCTACATTTGTCCGTTTAAAATCGTAGAAAGTCGAATTGAGTTAACGACCTCATTTAATTTAGATATGACTTATGAGTTTTTAATTAAATTTTTAACACAAAGTTATATAATACGGCCATTACAAAACTTTTGTATCTTATCATTTTAGTGCATTTATTTCAGTTTTACAACCGAGCTATTTTTAATTAATAAAAGTTGAGTACACTTCTACCCTTTATAATCCAATATACCAATTTAATGTTTATCTCCATTTTGTAGCATTTTGGGTTATAGTTATTGTGGAAATCGTGAAAAGTGTTACCTATGGAGTGATATGCACCCGATATTCATCAAGATAGTCTCAAATATTAAAACTGTATATAGTGAGCTTGTGCAATTTAGTGCTACACATATTAAAATATATATATATATCAAATTTACGTATCATCTTGAAAAGTATAGAATACAAAAACAACGTGTTAAATTATGTGCTCAAAAACTGAATCAATATATTCCTTTTAATTTTTTTTTTTTTTTTTTTTTTTTTTAATGCATGCAGTTTGTGATCCCACAATATACGCAAGCTAAGTGTGACGTCACTGACCGTCCGTGAATGCAAGAAAAATATCTCCTATATTAATCGCCCATTGGATTTTTTGTAAATAATTATTAAAAATCGAGGGAAATTATTTCCCTATTTCAATCCCCATATTTAGGTATAGATATGTATTAGTTATCGTGTGCATGCTTTAGATTAGGTGGTTTTTGCTGTAAAATTGATAAAATTTGAATTTTAAATTTCAAAACTCTAGAAAAAAAGAAAAAAAAAAAAGGCAAACTTCCATATTCGATTGAAAACATAACCATTTCATTCCAAAGGATGATATTTACACAATAAATATCCAACTAATATTAAAAGGAAAATGATAAATATTCTGTCATAATTTGAAGTCAAATTTGTTTTCAAATGTCTAAATAAAGTGTCTGATATAAGATACTCATATGTTGCAGCGGAATAGATTTCATATCTGTCATCCTTGGCGAAAAAAAAATGTATCGCCAAATTATCTGGCGGACATATTTATTCCTTTCAAAAATCATGGTTATTTTAACATCTTATATTAAAAAAGTAATGAATAATATGAAACAATATTTCGTACAATACATTTTACGAAAATATACTTCTGGCATGTATATTTTCGTATTACGTTTTTGATCGTTAAATACAAAAAACGCCAAGGATGACAGAGTTTTGAAATTTAAAATTAAAATTTTGTCAATTTGACAGCAAAATAACTCAATCTAACACATGCATACGAGAACTAATACATATCTACACCCAAATACGGGAATTAAAATCGGGAAATAATTTTCCTCGAATTTTAATAATTTTTTACAAAAAATCCAATGGGCGATTAACATAGGAAATCTTTTTCCTGCATCCACGGACGGTCAGTGACGTCACACTTCGCTTGCATATATTTTTTGGGGGCAATAGTAAAAATATCTGGAGTAAATCCATTCGACTTTCTGACCATAAAGTAATTAACGGTTGCTTTAATAAAATAAAGTAAGATAAGTCATTCAGTAAATAGAAGAGAAAATTATAATGTTTGAGTATTTTTACCAAATAATATGTTGTTTAATGATACGAAATGTACCCAGATTCTTTTGTGTGTCTCGGACAAAAGAAACTATAAGTACTAGATTCACCAAGTGCTAAATCTACGCAGTTCGTGGTATAAAGAACTATAACATATATATAAATTTAAAGTTCAACAGAATAAGGCATTTAGAGGGTAACGAACTTTATAAGACATAATGATAAAGAGTTTTTCATTGTGTCTCTGTAAAAAAAAAAAAAACTATAAGTGCTAGATTTATTAAAATCTATACAACTCGTGCAAGAACAATCTATGACATGTATATAAATTTAAAGCTCAATCGGATGAAGCATTTAGACGCTATCGTACTTTAAATAAATTCAGTTCATAGTCGATAATGTTAAAGAATTTTTTATGTGTCCCTGTAAAAAAAACTTTGAATGCCAGATTCATCAAAATCTAATTCCGTGCGACCGTGACCTATAATATGTATATAAATTTTCAATTTATTCGAATAAGCGTTTAGACACTATCTCACTTTAAATAATTCGAGCCAGTAGGCCATAATGATAAAGAAGTTTTCTTTGTGTTCAAAAAAAAAAAAAAAAAATATATATATATATATATATATATATAAACTAGCAGTGCTAGATATACAAAAATCTATACAGTTCGAGCTGCGGTGACCTATAACATAGGTACCAACTTTCAGCTCAATCGATGAAAGCGTTTAGACGTAATCATGTTCACTCACATACATGTGCGTGTATACATACACACATATATTACCGTAAAAACAATTAAAATAAACTAAGTCCTCAAAAGATATAAATACATAAAAATCTCAAAGTCAAATTTTTTCAGGATTATAATACTTTCCTTACATAGTATATGTTCGGAAAGTAAAAGCTGGGATTGGCCCCTGAAATCTAAAATGTTTGGTCACCCAATTTTAATATCAAAGACGATCATTAAATTTTTACTTTTCCAATTTATCTGGTATATTTTTAGAAGATTTAAAAATATTCCGTAAAATTCAGATAAATTAATAGAATATAATAATCGAAATTTGTTAGAACTTTGTCAACACAACAATTTTTAACGTTTAAAAAAAAAAAAAAGAAAAAAAAAAAAAAATTACTTTACAAAAATCTGTTGTAAAGACATTTGTTTGTAAGCATGTTAATAGCTATGAGTTCTCACATATACCCCAAAACTTAATTCTTATCTAACGATAAAAAATAAATATATAAATAAACACAAAGCTGTATTATTAAAAATCTCTGTGTAAAACGTAACAGAAATTCTTATAAAATTTGTCTCTGTGAATAAAAGTTAAAACACCCAGTTATAAATTGTGTCAAACACACGTACAAAAAAAAAAAAAAAAGTTTCATATATTGTAAGTGAGAACGGATTATATGCTAATACTGTTGGTCGATATTCCTGATTATACTAATTTTTCCTTAAATCCATTTATATGATTTGCATAAACAAATATTTTCTTTTTTTTCGTTCGCTCTCTTGGAAGCTTAATAATATGAAAAAGGTCCATAGTTTTAGATTTTCTTTTTCAAGTAGTGAAACGGGTGTTATCCAACTGCACTCGAAATATACCAACTGCACTCGCTAGTCTTAACCCCCCTTTCACTTACTCTCTTGCAAGTTTCTATCTTACCACCCCTTCGTTCTGAATAGGAAGAACCCAAAAGTTTGTTGGTGGAATTATACTAACTGTCCTAGCTGGAAGTTTATCATTTTATTTGTAATTTAACTGAGTTACCTGCGTTTTCAGATTCATGCACAGCGAGGTAAGGGAGTCCAGTGAAGTTTTTACTTTCCGAACACTATAGTGAGGAAAGTATTGTAATTATGTCAAAAATCCGAATTTGAGATTTTGATGTTTCTATACGTTTCGAGGTCCAATGAGTCCGTTTTCACTATTTTTGAGATGATGTATGTATGTGTGTGTGTATGTGTGTATGTGTGTATGTATGTGTGTATGTCTGTGAGTGAACACGCTAGCGTCTAAACGCTTTGTTCGAATAACCTGAAAGTTGGTACGTATATTGTAAGTCACCATAGTACGAACCCTATAGATTTTGGTGAATCTAGCACTTATAGTTTTTTTTACAGGGACACAAAGAAAATTTCTTTATCATTATGGCCTATGGGAGCAAAATCTTAAAAGTGCGATAGCATCTAAACGCCTTATTCAATTGAGCAAAAAATTTATGCACATATTATAGGTCACAAATAATCAATCTGTATAGATTTTGGAGAATCTAGCACTTATAGTATTTTTACAGGGACACAAAGAGAAATTCTTTATCATTATGCCTATGGGGCTAAATTTTTAAAAGTGTGATAGCGTCTAAACGCCTTATTAATCTGAGCAAAAAATTTGTACACATGTTATAGGTCACAGTTGCACCAACTGTATAGACTTTGGTGAATCTGGCACTTACATTTTTTTTATAGGGACACAAAGAAAAATTCTTTATCATTATGGCCTATGGGACCAAATTTTTAAAAGTACGATAGCATCTAAACGTCTTATTCAATTGAGCTGAAAATTTATATGAGTATTATAAATCACTGTTGCACTAACTATAAGCATTTTGGTGAATCTACTATTTATAGTTTTTTACAGGGGCACAACGAAATATTCTTTCTCATTGTGATCTATGGGCTGAAAGTTCAGTAGCGTTAAATAAAACATCGTGTAATATATGGAGAAAAATACTCAAACACTCTATTATGGTCTCCTCTCTTTTGTTTGTTTAACAATTCCTCTTTCTTTACTTTATCTACAAAACTGTTAATTACTCAATGTTCGGAAAGTCGAGTGGAGTCACTCCAGATTTTTTTACTTTCCGAACACTATAGTGAGGAAAGTATTGTAATCATGTCAAAAATCCGAATTCGAGATTTTGATGTTTCTATACGTTTCGAGGTCCAACGAGTCCGTTTTCACTATTTTTACGATGATGTATGTATGTATGCGTGTATGTATGTGTGTATGTATGTGTGTATGTATGTGTGTATGTCTGTGAGTGAACACGCTAGCGTCTAAACGCTTTGTTCGAATAAGCTGAAAGTTGGTACGTATATTGTAAGTCACCATAGTACGAAACTATAGATTTTGGTGAATCTAGCACTTATAGTTTTTTTACAGGGACACAGAGAAAAATTCTTTATCATTAGGGCCAAGGGACCAAAATCTTAAAAGTGCGATAGCATCTAAACGCCTTATTCAATTGAGCAAAAACTTTATACACATATTATAGGTCACAGATTCTCAATCTGTATAGATTTTGGTGAATCTAGCACTTACAGTTTTTTTACAGGGAGACAAAGAAAAATTCTTTATCTTTATGGCCTATGAGACCAGCGATAGCATCTAAACGCCTTATTCAATTGAGCTGAAAATTTGTATGAATATTATAAATCACTGTTGCACTAACTATAAGCATTTTGGTGAATCTAGCATTTATAGATTTTTACAGGGACACAACGAAAAATTCTTTATCCTTATGATCTAAGGGCTCAAAGTTTAGTAGCGTTAAATAAAACCTCGTGTGATATATGGAGAAAAATACTCAAACACTCTGTTATGGTTTTCTCTTTTTTGTTTGTTTAGCAACTCCTCTTTCTTTATTTTATCTACAAAACTGTTAGTACTCAATGTTCGGAAAGTCGAGTGGAGTCACTCCAGATTTTTTTTTTTTACGTGTCTGATAGTGATTACTGCCGAACCGAGTTGCGGGCGGTCTCAGATTCATGCACAGCGAGATAAGAGTTTCCACTGTTTTTTTTTTTTTTTTTTTTTTTTTTTTTTTTTACGCGCGTGGTAGTGATTGCCGCGGAGGCGAGTTACGGGCGTTCTCAGATTCATACACAGCGAGGTAGGGGTGTCCAGTAATTTTTTTTACTTTTAACGTGCGTGATAGTGATTGCTGCAGAACCGAGTTACGTGCGTTTTCAGATTCATGCACAGCAAGGTAGGGTGTCCAGTGATGCTTTTTTGGTTTTAACGTGCGTGGTAGCGATTGCTACGGAACCGAGTTACGTGCGTTTCCAGATTCATGCACAGCGAGGTAGGGATGTCCAGTGATATTATTTATTTATTTATTATTATTATTATTATTATTATTTTCCCATTGCATCTTTCGTTTTCTATTTCATTACTTTCAGTGGAAGGATCTAAATTCATAACGGGGGTTTCAGGTAGCAGAAGGCGTTTGCATGAGTGCAGTTGATAGTTTTTTTAAAGTGGGGGAAAAATAAGCGAGTGCAGTTGGTAGTCGCCCAGTGAAACTATTAAAAACGAAATATTTTACTACCCCGTTAAAACCAACTCAAATGTTCCACAGATTTGTAAATTCTGTGATCCATAAAACTGCACACACAGAATAAAAAAATTATTAACTAACGACATTAAATTATAAATTACGCGCTAAACGAAAACTTTTGTTGCATGTTTGTGTTTAAGTAATTTTTTTCCATATTTTAGCACTCCAAATTTATGTGAAATTACAAATCCTCAAGAAATGAGTAATTTTCTCAGAGCTGACGATCATTACATGTATCGTTATAAAAATTCTAGTGGGGAAGTGCAACTCATGTGTCCTGTGTTAGATGACCGAGAAACTCATAATGAAAAGGAAAGAAAGCGCAGGTAATATCTGTAATGTTAAAAATATTAACTGGATCTATCAAAATTATAATATGTCAATAATACACTGATGGAAAAATAAGTCCCAACACCAGGAAGGAGCTGTGCTAGATAAACGAAATTTTGTAGGCGTGTTTATACATCTGAAAGATGACGTCGATTCAAATTTCGAGCTACGCGCATAAGTGTGGCGCTAGTAGCAACACTATGAACATGCAAATGAGGTTTGCTTTAAATAAGCGCTGTAAGGTTCGTGATCGTTATTTACAGTTGAAATTTGACGTAGTGGGTAAATGTTAGTCAAGGATGCCTCTAAGAAGACGAAGAAGCCATTATCAATAGCTCACTGAGTTTGAACGAGGTCGTGTAGTAGGGCTACGAGAAGGTGGGTTTTCTTTCCGCGATATTGCAGAAAGACTTGGCAGGAATGTATCCACTGTGCATCAGTGTTGGCAGCAGTGGTCAAGGGAAGGTACTGCCTCAAGAAGACCGGGTTCCGGGCGGCCACGTGGCACTACTGAGAGGGAAGACCGCCGTGTTCGGCGTATGGCTGTGGCTAATCGTACTGCGTCTGCAGCTGAAATTCGAGCTGCAGTTGGCACCACAGTGACACAACGAACTGTTACAAATCGGTTACTTCAAGGACAGCTCCGAGCCAGACGCCCTGTAGCGTGCATTCCACTGACTCCAAACCACTGCCGTTTGCGACGTGAGTGGTGTCAAGCTAGAGCTCATTGGAGGACAGAGTGGAGATCTGTTGTGTTTTCTGATGAAAGCCGGTTCTGCCTTGGTCGCAGTGATAGCCGTGTGTTGGTTAGAAGGAGGCCAGGTGAACGCCTGCTAGCGACCTGTCTGCGGCCTAGACACACAGGGCCTACTCCTGGAGTTATGGTTTGGGGAGCAATTTCGTATGACAGCAGGAGCACTCTCGTGGTTATCCCACGCACCCTGACAGCAAATTTGTACGTCAGTCTAGTGATACAACCTGTTGTGCTGCCATTCATGAACAGCATTCAAGGGGGTGTTTTCCAACAGGATAACGCTCGCCCTCATACCGCTGTTGTAACCCAACATGCTCTACAGAGTGTCGACATGTTACCTTGGCCTGCTAGATCACCAGATCTTTCTCCAATCGAGCACGTATGGGACATCATTGGACGACAACTCCAGCGTCATCCACAACCAGCATTAACCGTCCCTGCATTGACCGCCCAAGTGCAACAGGCATGGAACTCCATCCCACAAACTGATATCCGACACCTGTACGACACAATGCATGCACGTTTGCATGCTCGCATTCAAAATTCTGGCGGTTACACCGGTTACTAATGTACCAACATTTCACATTTGAAATGGCTCTTCTCGCCAATGGCTCCTCTACCTGTGATCTTGAAACTTTAATCAATTAAATATGTTACCTAGACAAATGTATTGCTGAAATTTCATTACTGTACAATAATTTTTTCTTGGTGTTGGGATTTTTTCTTCCATCAGTGTAGATAAACGAAGTGATTGCAATAGGTCGATTTCTAAAGAAATCAACCTAAAAGGCAAACTTCCGTATACGATTGAAAACATAAACATTTTATTTCAAAGGGTGATAAATTACACAATAAATATCCAATTAATATACTAATTAAATGGAAAACGATAAATATTCTATCATAATTTGAAGTCAAATTTGTTTTCAAATGTCTAAATAAAGTGTCTGATATTAGATACTCATATGTTGCAGCGGAATAGATTTCATATCTGTCATCCTTGGCGAAAAAAAAAAAATAAAAAAAAAATCGTCAAATTATGTGCGAACGTATTTAATTCCTTTAAAAAATCATGGTTATTTTTAACAACTTATATTAAGAGAGTAATGAATAATATGAAACAATATTTCGTACAATACATATTACGATGGCATGTATATTTCCGTATTACTTTTTGATCGCCAAATATAAAAAACGCCAAGAATGACAGAGTTTTGAAATTGAAATTTAGAATTTTGTCAATTTGACAACAAAATCTCAATCTAACACATGCATACGGTAACTAATATATATCTATACCCAAATACGAGGATTAAAATCGGGAAATAATTTTCCTCGATTTTTAATATTTTTTCACAAAAAATCCAATGGGCGATTAACATAGGAAATCTTTTTCCTTGCATCAACGGCTTCCGTGGAGGATCAAAATTGTGATGGCATGTCTCCGGACCACCTCTAGGGGTGTGTCCTAGACCGTCGCCAATTGCCCATCTGCGCAGCACTAGTGCGACGTAAAACCGAACCATCCTTGCATCCACGGACAGTCAGTGACGTCACACTTCGCTTACGTATTACGGTAACAATTAAGAATATGAAACAATACTTCGTACCAACAACGAGATAAATAACTTTATTTATCTCGTTGCTTCGTACCAACGAGATATATAAATGGACAATATTCCTGTGACGTCACCGTAGGTAAAATCGTCGAACACGTGGCCGATATTTTGTAAACAAATTAGATTCAAGATGCCATTTTATTGTTACGCATAACATTTTCCTAAATATTTCTGCAGTGACACTTAATAATAATGTTCAAACAAGAACAAAAGAGAAATGTAAACAACTGAATCGAATGATAAAGTTAAGACTATTCCATATCGTAAAATTGCAGAACATTTCATGTATACACACACACACATATATATATATATCATGAATAAAAGATTAATAAAAACATTTTATACACACACAAATATATATAGACATCAAAGTTTAAATAATTAGAATTTCAATCACTTTAATAAAGGAATTTATTAAATTGAACATCCATTTAAATTTGTTAATATCGCCACAGTTCACATGGCAACTTTTAATATTACATATGTTGATTAATATTAAAGTATATTACTAAAACTGGATTAAAAACAAAACAAAGGTATCAATATATCACTCTTACTTCAATTTCATATAATCTGTAACTCTTATAAATAATATTGCAAGATAAAAATTTGCAAGCCACAATGCTTTGTTATGGTAGAGTTGAGGATTGTTTCCCTACCCAGGTGATATTCTTGTAGCCTCGAACCCAAAGTGGGAATATGGTTCATTAGAGTGCTGATTCAATGGATGAAGGATTAGCTTTCCGTGGTTCAAGATGAATCACGTGACATACTCCAATAGGCTGCTCTGTTTGGCCCTTTATCGCTATTTTGGCATTTAGAATATCAGTTCGACAAATTAGCATTATTATTAGGTAACATGACAGTCCTATGACCGAAATAAATTGTTTTTAAAATAATTTTACACATATTTCACTTTTTAATAAATAATAAAATACCTTTTTTTTTTTCATCGTTTCCCAACAAAGTTTAAAAGTATTTATAAAAGAAAATTTAAACTTTTAAAGAGCTAAATTTGACAACAAATGATAATTTTTCCACTATTTTTAAGCATTTTGTCGGTTGAAGTTCAACTATACGAAATAAAAAGGAAGTAAAATCGAAATCAAAATGGCTTAGAACAAAAGAATATTAAACTACGTAAGTAAACAAAAACATTGGCGGTTATGGCTTATGCGAAGAAATATCTCCAAACCGTTGCCATAGAAATTTACTGAAAATAAGCTGTTACCAAGGGAACCACCGAATACGCAGGTGCAAGGAGAGCATGTCACAAGACTCATCTTGGACCTTCTCAAGGGTTACCATTTATCACTGTACTTTATATATCTCGTTGCTTCGTACAATCTATATTTTATAGAACCGATACGATAGTGACAATAAAATACGCAAAGATAAAAAATAATACATAAGCAACATTTAAGCACGTGGATTCAGTTCAGTGATCTAATAATAATAATAATAATAAAATGACGACATTTGTCTAATGAGATCATTTTATAGAAAATTTTATTTTTAAAAGTTGCGTCTTTACAATCATTGCAATTGTCATTTTAAACCTAGCAATACTTAAATATGTAAACAAAATATGAACTTTTGTTATAAATTGGCTAAAGAACACGATAATAAAAAGTATAATCAAAATAGGCACTGATATTTTTTTCCAAATTAAAAAAATTATGACAAAATGAATAAATAAAAGAAACTATTAAAAGCATCGCCAGAATGGCGGCAAAAATTTAAAAGTCTCCACAGGGTTCCTATACTAAAGCTGTCCTGCTTGAAGAAGTATAAAAACTGAGTCGTCAAACATGAATTTTATTTTGAAACTTTTCTCTGAATGATTTTCGGTTAATTTTCATTAGCGCTTTATCCCATAAAAACTAATAATTTGGTTTCTGATGAATTAAAATTTATATTGTGTGACGAAATCTGAATAAGAGTTATAAGTTACAAATTTTAAAGGTAAATTATAAAGAAAAGAACCTGCGAAAATTTCGCTCTGGTTTTCTAGTATATGTTAAAAAAATATAAGTTTCTCGAGTATAATTTCGCATTCCGTTTTGATTGCCAAATTCAAAGGCCGCCAAGGATGATAGTTATCTAAATTATACCAAATTTGCAAAGAAAACTCTAGTAACTTCGTAGAAACATAAGTACCGAATTGCGAAAAATGTTCACTGTTCTATGTAGATGTTACTAATGGTCCAATCGTATACTGTGATAAAATAATAAAGGAAATATGAAAATGGATCATTCGAGACAACAGCATTTGCAGCTCCCTGTGCAAAAATAAATCTTTAAAAAAGAATTAAATTTTATTTAATTTTGCGCCGACTTCAAAAGTTATGTTTAATTGTAGTGTTTAGGTTGTTTGGCGAAGGAAATTATTTTATACTTTTAGGCGCAATTCGCAGTTCCATTTTATGCCAATTTTCTTTTATTTTTAGTTGTTTGAATAGTAGGCCTTTTTGGAGTCGGTTCTATTTTTGTACAAAAAGATTTTATTTCTAATCAAGTAGCCACCATTTTGAAATAAAATGGTGGCTACAAATTATTAATGGATTTGGTAGAAATATTGATGTGGGCTATGCACATAGGGAATTTTAAGCAACTCGGTTCATAAACACCATCTTATGTGAATTTGAAAATTTCAAACGACTGGCACTTGAAAACAAGATGGCGGATGAAGTTGGCAACAAATATTTCAAGTGCACTTCTGAGATATGTCTATTCTGCAAATTTACTTCGAATTAATTCAGAATTTCAAAAATTACCGTGTTGAAAAATTAAGTGGCCGCCACTTGGATCAAAATGATCGAGCAAGTTGCTCAGATCAAGACATTTGTAAGATGAGTCCGCTGTACAACTTTGGTTCGAATAAATTCAGTACAGTAAGACCCCGCTTAACGCTGTTGCATTTAGCGCCGTTTCGGTTTAGCGCTCTTTTATTTCAACCCGGGGATTCCCCGAAATTGCTCGCAGCAGTACGGGGATTTCCCGAATTTGTGCGCGCGCAGCGCTAGGTT
Organism: Salticus scenicus; assembly: GCA_963930645.1. Lineage (NCBI taxonomy): Eukaryota > Metazoa > Arthropoda > Arachnida > Araneae > Salticidae > Salticus > Salticus scenicus. Next base: position 128,237,876 of record OZ005655.1, on the reverse strand, counting down.
TCCAAATAACATCGAAACAGTGTAGTTGTGTTTCTTGTTTAGTGCGGTGCTGTACGGACGCATTTTTATAAGTTTATATAATACTATAACGATTAATACAGTGACAAATATTACGATCTTTAGTTTTTATCATGGGTGATAATAAAAAACAAAAAAAGAAAGCAACCAGAAAAGGCATTTCACTGGAAACTAAAATGCAAGTGATTAGAAGATTAGATTCTGGTGAACGCCAATCTCAAATTAGTGCTGCATTGAATTTGGCAACTTCAACAATAAGAACAATTCTTAAGAATAAAGAAAAAATACTGTCATCGGCAACTGCAACTGCGTCAAGCTCTGCAACTAGAATTATTCGTCATCAGGCCTGCTTGTTTCCGTACGCTCGAAATAAGTTAAACTTGACTCATCAGAGAGAACCACTTCAGCCCAATAATTAACTGACCAATTTTTAATTTTTTTAACCCTCTGTAGTCTTGCTTTCCTAAATCTTTTCGTTAATAATAGTTATTTTTTTCAGGTTTTCTGGCACTTAAACTTGGTTTGTTTAAAATCGTTGTTTCCTGTATTTAAAGAAATTATGTTACTAAACATTTTCTGAATCCCTTCTATGTTCTAAATACAATACAAACTGATTTTTTAAGCATTGGCTTTTTAACTTGCGTTCGTCTGGATTGGATGAGCAACGTGGCAGCCTAGAGACAAATTTCCAGTTTAAATAGCCAAAAAATTTTGTATCTTGCTAAAAACCAGTTCACCAATATTTCGTTAGCATTTAATCATTTTGACATCCCGTGTATTAAAATATTTTTTGATTTTCACTCTAAAATTAATATTTTTTGAGGTATCGTTAATTGCCTTATTTTTGCCATTTTTGAAATTCTTTCTAAAATTACAATTTTTTTGAATAATTGGATCAATCCTATATTGTACGTGGAACACAAAGTAATAAAATCTGTTTGAAAGTTTACTTTTAAAACAATAAAATTGGCGATTACAGAAAGAGAAATGAAAAATATCCAAGTACGGCTTTTTTTTTTCTTTGTCCCTTAGTGTAATGTTATTAAAAATTAAACTTGCACAAGCGAAAATCTTCTAGTAAAACTGACTCCACATTTGAAACGCAACGTTTTAAAATTGATTCTGTAAAGAAAATTTTGCGCACAATTGCATTTGAACTATACATACTATACGCACTCTTTCAACCGGGAACATGAACCGTGAACATTTTACAGGGTACATACACAAATCAAATATATTTTGCAGTTTTTCAAGGATATTTATGGAATTTATATACCAATCAACATTGTTTTCTTGTACTCAAAGTAGCATGTAAAATATGTCTTACGTAAATCATTAGAGCCATTTTCGAGAACGATAGTACAACTGTACAACAGTTGCTCGTTTAACAGCATAAGAGACATTATCATACAACCTTGTTTGCTCATTTAAATTAACATTAATTTAACATCAACATTTTTTCCTGCTATATTGCATTGCGTTCTTTCTTTTACATAAAAATATGAGAATTTCTTCTTTGAAATTTTCATATATATATATATATGTGTGTGTGTATGTTTATAATAGATAAACAGATAGATAGATTTGAATATATAGAATTTTGTTTTACTTTACATCTATTTGTTTCTAGGAGTCGCGTCTCACTGGCATGTGGTTCATTGCGTAAGCTGGTCCCAGGTATGGCTCCCAAAACTGATAAGGCGACCGTCTTCGAGTATGCAGCGAAATACCTTAAATTTATAAGAGAAAAGTATGGAACTCAGTTTGAACAGGTATGTCAAACCGTTATTAAAATATATAATTTTATTTTTTACAATATCTAAATATGAAACTGATATATAAGTATATCTGAATGTATTTAGCTTTACATCTTCTTCTCTCGCTACCTTTTTATACCTACGTTTTCTCATAATCATTCATTTCATTTTACTTAATGTATAGAAATATTATTACAATTTTTGAAAACACATAGTTGGTATATCATTTTCAATGCAGATAAAACAAGGAAGTAAAAATAATTATCATCTTTTAAATGATTCAAAATGTATACAATTCTCTCCTTTCTTTCTATAAATAGAAATGAAAAGCTTTTACATTCCACAGAAAATAGCTACACTTGAAACTCGTGAAAAGTGAAAAGGAAGAATCTAATTTAATTATGTGCATTTTCCAAGTATATATAACAAATTAATATTATAGTGAAAAGAAGAAAATAAAATAATACATCACCCATAAATTATGAAACGCTTTTCTATATTACGTGTTATAGTAAAAGTAACAAAGAATCAAACAGTAATTTAGTGAATGGTGTTTTAAAAAATGCAAGGGAAAAAAAAAGTTTTAACGTAACAGAAATTTAAATCATGCAGTGAGCTTAACGATAGATAATCATAGTTAGTCTCATAAAACTTGATAGGAAACATTAATTATAGAATAATTGCTGAAATTTTTTTTAATTACCTTTAGAATAGATACACCTAGAAGTTTTAAATAAATCTATCTCAAATTAATACATATCTATTAAGAGCTTACAATACCTATCCTTTTCTACAGCCAAAATCAATGTTATTTTATGGGAAAATTTATTTGTAGAAATTCTCATTACCTAATATACTGTTTAAAATTATGTTTTCACATTCAGAACTCTTAAAAATGTTTTTAATTTATTTTAGTTATTTTTATTTAAAATTGCACAAAACTTCATAGAAATCTTTAATTGTGGAATAATTGCGGAAATTTTTTTAATTACATTTAGAATAGATTTTTTTCCCTTTAAATTATACAAAGCTCATATTTTTCAAAAGTCAGTTAGTTGTGGTTGTGAGAAAAATTTTCAGAAAAGTATGTATAATAGCAACAAAGCAAAATGAGATGAAATCCAAAACCTTTGTTGCACCTCACCTCATTTTTCTCTATCTTTGAAAAAAATTATGAAATAAAACAAATTTTATTTATTACCTAATTAAAGTATGGAGTACATTTCACTACCTAGTTTTTTTTTTTTTTTTTTTTTTTTTTTTTTTAATGGGAGCTTTATAAAAAAAATTAAATTTCGCAGTTCTTGAAAGTGAATGCCTTATAATTTTTGATATATTTAAAAATCATTTTCACGCATTTTTGTACACATGTTCTTCAATTTACGCAATATACATTTTCCAAACATAAAATTTCTCCAAAGATTTGAGAAAATCATTGTTTTCCAGTGGACCTGATTACACGTCGGTACAGAAGGCAATGAACAAACAGATTTGCTAGCAAAGAATGCAACCGACGTTCAGACATTTCGCCGGTCACAGCAAAAACATTTAATAGATATGTTATCAATAAATTCAATTCAATGAAATGGAAGGTAAATCTTGGAAAAGTATCCAAGGTTGCTGAAAATTATATAGTCACAAATTCCGTAAAGAGGCAGTGCCAAAACTCAGACTTAAGACCGGACATGACTGCTTAGCAGAACTATTGTTCAGAATTGGCATAATTAAAACCAACCTATGCCGTATGTTAAACAATGAATTTTTTATTATACAATAAAACTTGATTTTTGGATTTTGGAAAATTATAAATTTAGTAAATAATGAAAATTAATAGATCGATTAAAGGCCGGAAGTAATTAAATAGTGGTTAGTACATTAATTTAGTTGTGCCGTATATATATCTATATATATATATTAAACTGCCGAATTGCCAAAACTTTTAAATCCTAAAATATAAATAAATGATAATAATTTAAGTCAGACAAATAAAATAAAAATTAGGAAAAATTATTAACTCACCCCTTTTGCAGTACAAATGAATACCTGTAAAGCAAAATTTAATAAAATCCAAAGGGAATACTTTCACAACAAAGAAAACACTACTTATTAATCACAACACATATCTTTATTATAGGCACCATTTCTCTTGCAAGTGGAATCTACAGATATTGAGCTCAATCGTACCGGCACGGAAAAGAAATAATTTAATTACCACACTCCATAATTACATATATTCCAGATGTTAATTTCTAGAGCAATTTTTTTCATATAGGTTTCATATATGATTTTGTATCAAACACAAACATACGTTTTAAATTAACATATCTTTAATATTTTGTAGACAGGAGAAGATTTATAAGCCATAACTAAGATATGACGAGGCGTTTTATTTTAAACACACAAAATTTAATAGATGACTATGACAATTACACATGAAAAATACAAGTAACATGAACGACTACATTTTTAAGACTGCGATCTGTTCTAGCAGAGAAAAACGTAAAAAGGAATGAACAGATCATTGATTGGACGTGACGTCACTTACCAACAGTCCAATAGATTAAATCAGGAATACAATGACGAAATACACTACAACTCTCCTCCCCTTAATTCCGTATACCATACCTGATGGGAGGTTTTCTTACTCTAGATGATCTTCTTACAACCTGTTCAGAAAAAGACAAATTAGCATTTTTAAGTTTTGAATGTTCAGATTTTAGTTCATTATTTACAGTACTGTTGATATTTTTATCACAGTCAATTTCTCCAGGCTTTGTAGACACAGATCTACTGTCGGTTGGTACTGGATCTGATGTAGTGGAAGGATTGGTTGGCAATGGATCTGGTGTACTGACAGGATCGGTTGGCGCTGAATCTGGTATCATGGCAGGCCTCCTACCAGACTTTGATTCTCCATTGCTTTGTAGGTGTGGACTATTGCTATCGGGAACCATGGAAATATTTGCACCAGGACTTGTAGCTTCCTCCACTTGTACTCTGGAACCTACACTTTTCAGTTGATCAACGTGTCTTTTCCATACACATGAACCTACTTGAATTTTGTAATGTAGTTTACCTAGTCTGGCAATTACTTTACCTATTTTCCATTTATCTCCTGATGTATAATTGCGTACTGCAACTTTTTCATTTATTTGGAATTCTCTTATCTTTTTCTTGTTAAAAACATTTTTATGTTGTTTGCTTTCAACATAATTTTTAACATTTGGTACAAGCAAATCTAATTTTGATCTGATATTTCTTTTCAGAAATAATGATGCGGGACTCTCCCCTGTTGTAATATGAGGCATTATTCGGTATTGGAATAAAAATTCGTTCAACTTAAATTGGAGATTTCCGGGTTCTGAACTTAAGGATTTCAATCCTTTTTTAATAATTTGGACATATCTTTCGGCTTGACCATTTGTAGAGGGATGATATGGTGCAGTTAAACTATGTTTTATGCCTTTACTTTGTAGAAAATGTTCGAATTTTTCTGAAATGAATTGTGGCCCATTATCAGACACAAGGGACACAGGATAGCCATATCTGGCAAAAAGCGAAGAAAGACAGTTTATAGTATTCTCAGCAGTAGTATTAGGAACAATGAACACTTCTGTCCATTTACTGTGGGCATCTACTACGATTAAAAACATTTTCCCCATCATTGGACCAAAAAAGTCTACATGTATTCTGTTCCAAGGTGTTGTAGGCCATTCCCAGTGATGATTTTCCATTTTAGGAGGATTATGTTTTAATTTAATACAAACAGAACAGTTATTTGCTAAATTCTCAATGTCTTTATCAATCCCTGGCCACCATACAAAACTACGTGCCAGTGCTTTCATTTTAACTATGCCAAAATGGCCAAAATGTAAATCTTCCAACACTTTTTGTCTATGAACAGTAGGAATTACAACACGATTCCCTTGTAGTATGCAATTATTTAGTATAGAAAAATCTTCTTGTTTATGACCGAAAAGTAAGTAATTTGGCATCTGTGTGCCTGATATTAAATGTCGGTACATTTCTTTCAATGTTGGATCTCGCTTAGAACTTGCACATAATATCTTTGTATTTAACGGTAACGATGTGATTTGATGAATAAATAAACAATCGGATTCATCAAGGTTGCCAAATAAATTTGGTGACAAAGTTGGTGACACTTTTTCTGGTTGTAGCGAATCGGACGACGCACAGTAGGGTATTTGACGAATCTGGCTGGCCAAAATTATTTTTTTGTTAAAAGCCAATTTCAATCAATTCTTTAGTCACGAAACTATTATTTTTGATGCATATTAATATTTTTATTCAAATAAAACCTTTTTTGGAGTGTTTATTTACTGTAAAACAATAAATACTCCAAAGTAATAAATATAATATAAAAGCAAATAATACATATTATTTAAGATATCATAAATAGGAGCATATAAGAAATAAAAATATTCATATAAAAATAGTAATAATAAAAATAATTATTCATATAATTAATAAATAAGTAAGGAAAAATTTCATCATCACTGCATATTAAAATCTATCATCTGTTTCTTTGTAATTGGAATTCTATAAGTCATAAATGCTTGTAGAAGATTCAATCGGTAATAACTCTTTGGAGCTTTTTTTTTTTTTTTTTTTTTTTTTTTTTAAGATTTTACTTTTTTTGTATTGTGGATCTCTTTCCAGTAAACACTCCCAAACGTAATCTATTAAGAACATCACGATTACAAGAATGTCTTAAAATTTTTTGTGCAAAGTTTTTTTTTCGAAATAAGCGAAAATAATTATTGCGTGCTTCAGCTCTTTCTTCAAACAATTGACTAATTGGTAATATAGCTTGCTGAATTACAGTGGGGTGTGTATTATTTTGGGCATTGTGGGTGATATTGGATAAGATACCAAGGATATTCCTAACAGAGTTCTGTTGTTTTCTCTGGATATTCGGCAAATTTTTTCACGTGAACTGTGTGGCCACTTCAAGTAATCATGACGCTGTAAACTGAAGTAAATCCTTTATATCAATATCAGCACACGTTTCTTTTATTATAAATTACTTTTTCTTTTCAGGATAACACGCTGCAACACGTTACATAAAGGACTATTTTCTTTGAGTACTTCTTATGATTTTGTATTGCATAGCTGCCAAACATTTTAATTTTTAAATAAGATTTGTCACCAATATTTTTATAAAGGAATCTTTTAAGCATATTTTCGGTGATTGCATAATCTGAAAACGTTTATAAAAACTTTCTTGTATGAACTCTCTCTTAAAAATAGGAGAGTTGGCACCTATGGTATTGGTTTCTTGAAAAATTAGCCTATAATGATATGGCTTGCAATGGTGATATTTGTGTGCGTGCGTTTTTACATGTGTTTTGACAATATTTTTTTTGCTCATTTTTGAGTAAAAGTAACTTTTTTTAGTATGAAAACAGCACATCTTTTTCCAGAAGTTTCCGACTTAGTTTGTTTAGTATGTGGGAGCACTTCAACAACTGTGGAGCTACGTAGGGTTTCAGCGTTTCTTGTTTAGATCTTTCACTTCATTGACTGAAGTCTCTTACTGGTTTCTCAGAATGGTTTACACATCTAGGAATTTCAAATCTCCTATCCGATTCTTATTCTTTTCTATAAATATATCTTCTTAATATTGGACATTAATTCACCCGTTCTTCATTTTAAATTTAAAACGTGAGAAACACGTGAGAAACTTTGATATTCTTATTTCATCTTCATAAAAAATAATGATTTCAAAAAAGTAATTTTCAAGATATCTTAATTTTTTCTTTCTATTCGATGCACTTTACCACAGAGTAATGTTATATAATTCTCTGTGAGTAATTATTTTGGCATTTAATAGTCCAAGATCTAAATAAAGACGTAGTACAAATAAAAATAAATAAATAAAACATAAATGTTATGTGATCGGCAATTTTTTCGTAGTTCTTTTTTCTAATAGTTGCGCCAGTTTAAACATTAAAAAAGGTGTCTCTACTCAATAGAAAAATATTTTTTGAGAAATACAATTAATTATTCCGAATTTTTGGAAAATACAAAAGCAAAATCTAAATTTAATAAATGCATTAATTTAATTTAGCTTTAAAACAAATAATACTTTACTTTATTCAAATGAAAATGTCTGAAAAATATACACATGTGATCACTTTATTAATATCTCTAAGAATTTGTTTCGCAGTAAAGTTTATATAATGTAAAAATTTCGAAGCTTTATAGCTAGCCACTTGAAATGCATTGAAAAAAATTTAGACCTACATTTTTTGAACAGCCTTTATTTTAAAAAGCGGAAGAATGCGGAACTAGTTTTTACATAAATAACAAGATAAAAGTCTATATTTATTGCTAGAAGACAAATCATTGCAGGGAAAGGCAGGGAAATATAACTAAATCATTCGAATTTTCAAAATATAGTATAAAAGTAAGAGAGAAAAAATGCATTATTTTAAATTTCCTTTACAAGTATAAAATATATTTTTTCCTCAACTAAAATAATCAAAACCTTTACACACTTATATGCCTCGTCCCTTTCCATAGCAATTAAATTTCCTACAATTCCCAAATAAAAATAATCCACATTCAAAAAGGAAACGCTGAAGTTGGCAACTAATGAGTGAAACTCTGCTGAACGAAACATTCGAATTTCAACTCATACAGAGAATTCCCAGTTTGTTTATACGAGAAAAAAGTGATATCATACGATTCCCCATTTATTTATCTTCATCACACACCCATATTTGTACACCTGCGTTGTAATTTTTGAAATCGACTTTTGGCCAGCCAGAATCGTCAAATACCCCACTGTGCGACGGCAGCAGTAAGTCTTCACTACGTAATGGAAGACGTGATAGAGCATCGGCATTTCCGTGCTCTGCAGATTTTTTATATTTAATATCATAATTAAATGTCTGTAAGTATAATGCGTATCTTTGCATTCTAGCTGCCGAAAGTACCGGAATACTTTTTACGGGTGAAAATATGGAAACTAGGGGTTTACTCTGTATACAGTGTAAATCTCCTACCATATAAAAATTGAAAAAATTTCTTTACACCAAAAATTATTGATAACGCTTCTTTATCTACCTGACTATACCGCTTTTCTGCAGAAGATAAAGTTCTAGAAGCAAAAGCTATGGGTTTTTCGGAGTTATCTGGCATTGTATGCGAAAGTACTGCCGAAATTCCATAAGGAGAAGCATCAGTGGCTAAAATTAAGGGTAATTTAGGATTAAAGTGGGTGAGAATCCTTTCGGAAGTAATTTCCTGTTTAATTGCATTAAATGAATTTTCACATTTTTTAGTCCACTAAAAATTTACATTTTTACGTAATAATTCATTTAGAGGATAAGCAATCGTAGATAATTTAGGAACAAATCTAGAATAGTAAGATACTAAGCCTAGGAACGCTTTTACTTGAGTTACGTTTTGAGGTATTGGAGCATTTAAAATAGCAGAAATTTTTTCTTGCGTTTTGTGTATGCCATTTTTATCAATTTTGTAACCGCAGTATGTAATTTCATCATTCATGAAAAAAGATTTTTCTTTATTTATTTTAAGATTATATTCACGTAACCTTTCTAGCACTTGTTTTAATCGCTCTAAATGTATTTCATCAGTTTCCCCTGAGATACATATATCGTCAATAAAAACTGAAATACCCTCTATACCTTTTAAAATTTGTTCTATAGTTCTCTGCCATATTGCTGGCGAACTGGCAATTCCGTATGGTAATCGCGTAAATTTAAATAAGCCTTTAGGAGCGTTAATAGTAAGTAGTTCTTGTGAATTTTCCTCTACCGGTAAATGCAAGTATGCTTGATTTAAGTCAATCTTTGTAAAATGTAATCCACCCCCTAAAGTTGCTAATATATCCTCAATTTTTGGTAGCGGGTATTTGTCAACCTTTAAAAATTTATTTACCGTGACTTTAAAATCGCCGCATAAACGAATTTTCCCATTAGGTTTTACCACCGGAACAATAGGTGTTGCCCATTTACTCGTACTAACAGCTTTTATTATCCCTTCATTTTCTAATCTTTCCAATTCTTCATTTACCGCATTCCTTAATGCATACGTAACTGTTCTCGATTTACAAAATATTGGTGATGAGTCTTTCTCTAAATGTAATTCAGCTTTAACATTTTTAATTTCACCTACGTTATTTGTAAATAAATCCGGAAATTTATTCAGTAAATTATTTAAATTATCCGAGATTTGTACTTTGTTTACCGGAACAGTTTGTAAATTGTTTGGGAATATATTAAATGTAGTTATCCAATCCCTACCAAGCAATAAAGGAAAATTGTCTTTTTTAACTAAATATAACTTAACATTCCTAGTTTTGTTTTCGTAAGTTACATTTACTCTAACAAATCCCTCGGGCTGAAAAATTTCTCCCGTGGCTGTCTTTAATTGTACATCAGCAGGAAACATTTTATGTTCTGGAAATAATCTCCGAAAACGATTTATCGGTACAGCGGATATCGCCGATCCTGTATCAAGCTCCATTTCTGCTTTAGCACTATTTTCTATCAAAACCCAAATTTTTATAGGTTTAGTGCCTTCAGATTGTAATGACAAAATGTCTACAGTATCAAGAACATTTACATTTTTCTTTTGAGTAACATTGTTTTGTGCGTTCCGACACACTTTACTCAAATGACCACGTTTTTTACAAAAATTGCAAACTGCATTAATAAATTTACAAACATTTGCTAAATGAGAGCTATTTCCACAACGATAACAATAAGTTTTACTTTTATTTGCACTCGCAGTTTTGTTCACGTTTTGTTTACTTACTAAGTTATTTTGAGAATAATTTTGTTTTGGTTTCCTAACACTAACAGAAACTTTATTCAAATTCAAATTTTTATTCTGTAATTCTATCATGTCGTTTTCAGTACTTTGCATAGTTACAGCTTGTTCTACTGCTTTTTCAAATGTTAAATCTTCAACCTGAGACATTAATTTGCTTTGGATTGTTTCATTTTTTAATCCGCGTAAAAATTGTTCTAACAAATTTTCTGACAGCGAATCGCCTGTAAACGCGCAATGTGTTGTAAGTTTCTTTAAACGGACACTAAAATCCTGCACAGATTCGTTATCTCCTTGACAACATTTTCTAAATTTAATGCGTTCACTGATTTTATTTGGAATTTTACATAGATGTTTTGTTAAGACAGCTACTAATTCAGTGTAAGTTTTTGATTCAGGGAGATCTGGGAACAGTAAATTTGTAAGTAAATTATATAATTTCGGTCCTATAAAAGTTATTAAAGCACTAGCTTTTTTTTCATCCTTAATATCAAACAATATAAAGTTCTGTTCCAGTCTCCTTACATAAATCTCAAAAGATTCAATCGAATCATTGAATTCTTTAAAATTTTGGAACATTTTTAATGAAAATATACTAGTTCTAACAATAAAAACATGCAATCTAATAAAAGAACAGAAAGAAAAAAAAATAAAATAAATGTGTAAATACCTTTCTTTTTCTCTTTCCCGAAAAATAAAAAGTCGCAGATTATCGCAGACGATAATTACACTCACTGGCGCCTAAATCGTACCTGCCCGCCACCAGACAATGATATTAACTGCTGCTGTCTCCGATCGCATAATGATTCATTTCGAAATATCAATTTTCTTTGTGAAATAAGTAGATTTTGAATAAACACATGTGTAGAAGATATTCCGTTCTTTTTTTATGAACTGCAGATTTCATTTTTAATCATCTTGAATTAGATATTATTAAAATGTTGAAGAGCAAAACTTCTTTTTGCTTTTTTCTTTTTCATCTCGTCGCCATTTTAATATTTTGTAGACAGGAGAAGATTTATAAGCCATAACTAAGATATGACGAGGCGTTTTATTTTAAACACACAAAATTTAATAGATGACTATGACAATTACACATGAAAAATACAAGTAACATGAACGACTACATTTTTAAGACTGCGATCTGTTCTAGCAGAGAAAAACGTAAAAAGGAATGAACAGATCATTGATTGGACGTGACGTCACTTACCAACAGTCCAATAGATTAAATCAGGAATACAATGACGAAATACACTACAATATCGGATATTTTTTTTTCACATACGGAATACATCAGATGTTTTTCTTGGCAGGTGTCATCTATGTCTGTGTATCATATTACTGTGCTTTTAATTAATGCATCAATATTTCGTTGAATGTTCGAAATGCAAGTTAAAATGCATTATTTCCTCATGCAGTAACACAGAGCATAGTATATCCATGAATATTGCATTTTTTTTCACCTACACGTTGAGCGTGCACATTTCTCATAGTATAGCATATGGAGTTGGTTATTATATCATGGATGCTGGGCATTAACTATTTCTTACTGAAACTGTACTTCTCTGATATTTGAGGAGAATTAAACCCTTTATGGAAACCGCACCTTTATATGACAGAAGCGCAACTTTCAGGAGGCGAAATTCCTTGCCTCTAACTTAAGCCTAGTTAGGCCTTGAAAACGTTCAGCTACACAAACACTGGATAATAAATTTTCATCGGTCTCCTTTCATCGATCTCCATATAACTTTAATATCCTTTTGAAATGTTCATTCGGATCGTCTATGAGCAATTTCTAGACACTTTTATTAGTCAGAAATAATCTTTAAGACCGACACTCGGCCAATGGCCGAAGCCACCGGCAATCGCCGCTAACTTCGTCGTTCTTACCCTGCAAGCATCCCAGAGAGTCTGTGTGGAGAGACGCCTTCCAATTTCCCGCTATTGCGAGACTACGCACATTTAAATTAATGCGCGCGATAAGTAGTACGAAAACAAATTATTTTACCTGGATCGTCTGCTGAACAACAAATCATAAAATGGAAATAAATAAACTTAATTTTAAGAACGGAATCTTTTATATTGGACTATTTTTTGGATTCATTATTAATATAAAAAAAACACATTTTCCTGGAGGAACGCCACTTTTGAATCGGCGCCGTGATATATTCGCTGCGGACCTGACATATTCGCTGCGAACTGAATGGAATCTTCCAGAAGGAGAATTTGAAAAAATGTAAATGGAAATGACGTCACTGATTTTATTTACTGAAAAATGAACGTTAGGAAAATTAATAAAATTAATTTAAATTATTTGCAGACGATCTAAAAAGATTTTGAACTGATTTGAATAATGAATAAAATTGAATTTCTTTATTGGCTAAGGCGTTTGTTTACAATCCGGAAACATCGGTAGTTTTGTTTACAAACAAAACGCTTCACTGGAAATTCTTAAATTTTTTTGTTTGTTGAAAATTACGAATTTTAAGAAATTTTAAATGGAGAAAATAAATAAAATAAAAGTAACTAAAATATTTTCCGGAGGATTTGATAAAAATTAACCGAATTCAAAAGTGTTAGAATTTTTGATTCTAACACCGTATTTGCAATAAACAGGTATTAGGAATTCCGATCACCTTTCATCTTGTCGCATGGACTTGATAGAAACTCAAAATGAAGGAGGCGTTAGCAAATTAAATTGGGACGCCAGAACCTGCATGAACTCTTTAGAGACTAAACTTTTTTTACTATGTTTCCCCTATAGTTATTATTCACTTTAATTTAACTTTATTGTTATTATTCATTTAGTTCTCTTGTTATTTTTCACTTTGTTGTTATACTTTGAATTTTGATTCTTTGTATTATTATGGACTGTCATATTTGTATGGATTAATTTCCGAAATAAAGCCATATATAACAACAATTTTTTTCACGAGTCTCTTTTTAGTTGGTAAATTATAACTCTTGAAGGAATGATATAAGAAAAATTGGCATACTGTGTATCAGCATGAAGGTCAAATGAAGTTAACTTTTGTCTGCTCAAGATGGCTGCCGCAATGGCAGACAAGGTTACAGCAGGACCTATATTGAGTCTACCAAAACAATGACTAGTAACAGTGTTATTTTATTTATTTGACAGTTTTAAGACTTACAGATCAGATGACTTTCGTCTCCAATGATCCATAATACATAATTTCACAATAACAGTACAGAATTTCTTATATAACTGTGTCGCTTACTAGCTTCTGCGGTTACGATTTTGGCATCACGATTTTCTAGACATGCCATTTCCTGTTATACCATACCATTCCTCCAAGTTATAACTCTATGTGTATTTTTTTCCACGGTTTTGCGATATCAATCTACACGATCTCAATAATGCAGCCAGTGTTTGTATGTTAGTACACCCGTCCATCCATTTACGTAATAATGTTTCACAAGAAAAATTTCTCTTTTTTCCTTTCTCTGTGTACCTTCTTTGCGCGAAATATATAACTGTATTTACATTATCTTTATTCCTCCAAAACGAATACACGTGAAACAGATATACATAATAAGTGAAGAAACGGGAGTACTTTTCATGATTTTTACTTTTTCTACATTCAATAGAAGAAAATATTGGATTCGTATAAATTTTCGACTTCCGGTTTTCGACGGATTTACACGTTTTGAGAGATCTAGAACACGATTTGTCCATTTTTAGAAAATGTCTGTCTGCCTGTCTCTCTCTCTCTCTCTCTGTGTGTGTGTGTATGTGTGACAAAAATTTTGTGGCAACTGTATCTCCAAAACTACTGCTCAGAAATATATATAAATTTACATGTAGATGCACTTTGACCTAAATTAGTGCCTATCAACTTTTTATGTCAATTTCTCAACAGGTGGCGCTGCTATACAGCGATTTTCGCCGTTTAAGGAAAGACTATATCTCAGGAACTACCGCGCAGAATTACATATAAATTTATATGTACATGCACCTTGACATAAATTAGTGCCTGTCAACTTTTGGTGTCAACCGCTCAACAGGTGGCGCTGCTACACAGCATTTGCTTCAATTTAATGGAAATCTATATCTCAGGTTCTATTGCGTTTATTCAAACAAAACTTGATATGTGAGAAGGCCATTATGAGACATTATGCTGATTCAATTTGCAGGCTTATTGGCCAACAGATGTTGCTGCTGTACTGCCAAATTCCTCGATAACGGAAAGGCTATATCTCAACTTCTATGGCATACAGCAGTACGAAACGTGATGTGAGATAATCATTATAAAAACACATTTTTAAGATATTATTCATAGACAATAAAACTGTCTTTTTTAATATATTTAATGTTAGTTTTCTCTAAGATGAAAATCATTTGGATTCATCATGTTAGATAATTTTAATAAATAATAGTTTTAATGAATTATTTGCACTTAGTGAATTTCTATAGGAAAATATAGAAGAAAATCTTGTTGTGGCCACAACATACTAGTTTATTATAATTTACTTTCTATTATAATTTAATTTTTTATGATTTTTTTTTTTTTTTTTTTTTTTTTTGTAATTAATTATCAATATTGTAAAAAGTTCTTGCATACTTTTTTTTTTTTTTTTCCCCAGGCTTACTGTGAGAAATATTTTCAAGGAAGAAACTGAACTCTTTTATAATGGGCTACGTTCTAAAATGGAATTTCTGAGTTGAAGGAAAAGCAAAGTTATATTTCATTAGTTTTGAACACTTACCTTTTTTACAAAGCATCCTTTTTTAAATATCTCTTTTAAGTTTTGTAAAAAAAAAGAAATAAATTTACTATTTTACCATTTAACTTTTGAAACTATTTTTCACATATGCAAAAATATTCTACATTTTTTTTTTTTTTTTGCTATATTTAAAAACTATCACTTCTTTTATTGAAAGATACAATTTCGAAAGGCAATAGCAGTTTTAGAATTCGAAGAAAATACCTAGATGTTTAGAAACTGCAGTCAACAGTTACCAAATATTTGGAAAATTGACAGAAAAGTTCTACTGTAAATATTTTATTGAGAAATTACAATGTTTGAAAATATTTTGAATATTAGTCGAGAAAGGTTTAATATTTCGCGTATTCATATATACTTCAAAAGTACCTCTTTAAAGGGTAAAAAATGCTTCTCATTTTTTGCGGTCCATAAACAACATAATGCGGTTTAATAACGGCGCCAGTTTAATTCTGCCATCAATAATTTTTCATATCGGCCCTCTCTAGTGATTTAAAAGTAATATGTTTTAAAATTAAAGTTAACTTATCTCCCTTTTAATAAAAATTTTATAATTTAGTGTCATAATAAAATGCATTAAAGGATATTGGAATAGAGTACAATATATTTCTTTAATAAAAGAATTATTGTAAAATAATTGAAATAATCTATAGACGATTATATAAAAATGGATATATATAATATCAAGAAAAGAGAATAGTTACCTATGACGCAGAATTGAATTTTCGTGTGTAAAACCAAATACACGCGCACAGAAAAAAAGTTTCTTTTTATATATATATACACCAAGCGACAAAAAAAAAAAAAAAAAAAAAAAAAAAAAGTCCCACTTGGATATTTTCTTTTTCACCGTCTACAACCTCCAATTTTATCGTTTAAAAAGCAAATTTTCAAATAGTTTTTATGTTGTCCTTCACAAACACTTTAGCATTGAGTTCAGTGTTAAAAACAAAATGCAATTGTCAGAAAAACTGTAATTTTAGAAATTATTTCAAAAAATGGTAAGAATAAGTCAGTTAACGATGCCACAAAAAGTATTATTTTTTGAATGAAAATCAAAAAATACTTTAATATGTGAGATGGCAAAAAAATTAAACGTTAACTAAATATTGGTAAAATGGTTTTTAGCAAAATATAAAATTTTTTTGGCCGTTTAAATTGGAAACTTGACTTTAGGCGGCCACGTTGCTCATCCAAGCAAGATAATCGCAAGTTAAAAAACAAATGTTTAAAAAATTGATTTGTATAATGTTTAGAGCTTAAAAAAGATTGAAAAAAATATAAAGTGTATAGCAAAATACTTACTTCAAAAATAGTCCGGAAGCAATTTAACAAGGCAGGTTAAGAACCAGAAGATCTGCAAAACAGCCATTATTAAGGACAAATATTAAAAAAAAAAAAAAAAGACATCAGTTGACCACAAATTAAAAAAAAAAATTAGCAGTTAATTATTCAGGCTGAACTGAGTTTCTCTGATGAGTCAAGTTTAATTTATTTCGAGCTGATGAACAGAATTACTAGGATGGTAAAAATGTGACTGACTTAATGAAAACTGCTCTCTTAAAACAGTGACACATTCTCCGTACATTGTGGTACGGAGGTGCATATTCTCTCAAAGAATCAGACAAATTTTCATCTTCAAGGGATCAATTAAGTCAAAATAATTACAAGATAAAAAGAACTTTTATACACCATGTTTTTAAATTTTCTGTTGAATCATATAAACGCTACTGAAGGCAGCGAGAACCCAGAGAAATTGGATAAAAGTATTAAAAAAATTCCTTGCTATCGTGTTTAAAGCTATTATAAAAGTTTCAAATGGCTATCTAGCCGGGAAGTTAGTTAAAAGTTGATTGCAAGCTTTGTACAGGTAACGCTGCCGAAGGCAGCAGGGTCCCGAAGCAATTGGTTAAAAATATTTTTGAAATGCATTTTCACCGTATTCTGAACTATTCTGAAAGTTTCAAATGTCTAGCTACTCGGGAAGTTAGTTAAATAAATTTTCTGTTGAATCATATAAACGCTTCCGAATACAATAGGGACCTGAAACAGTTGACTAAAAGTATTTAAAAAAATGTATTGTCAGCGTGTTCTGAGCTATCCTGAAAGTTTCAAAGCTAGTCGGGAATTTCGTGAAAAATCGATTGCAAGCTTTGTACTGGTAATGCTGTCGAAGGCAGCAGGAACCCGACGCAGTTGGTTAAAAATTCTTAAAAATTGCATTTTCGCTGTGTTCTAAACTATTTTGAAAGTTTCAAATGTCTAGCTAGTCGGGAAGTTAGTTAAATAAATTTTTTGTTGAATCATATAAACGCTGCCGAAGACAGTAGGGGCCTGAAACAGTTGACTAAAAGTATTAAAAAAATGTATTATCACCGTGTTATGAGCTAGCCTGAAAGTTTCAAATGTCTAGCTAGTCAGAAAGTTAGTGAAAAATCGATTGCAAGCTCTGTACTGATAACGCTGCTGAAGGCAGCAGGAATCCGAAACAGTTGACTAAAGGTATTAAAAAAATGTATTTTTACCGTGTTCTGAACTATTCTGAAAGTTTCAAATCTCTAGCTAGTCGGGAAGTTAGTTAAATGAATTTTCAGTCGAATCATATAAGCACTGCCGAAGGCAGCGGGACCTGAAGTAGTTGACTAAAATTATTAGAAAAATGTATTGTCACCGTATTGTGAGCTGTCCTGAAAATTTCAAATATCTAGCTAGTCGGGAAGTTAGTTAAAAATCGATTGCAAGATTTGTCCCTGACAAACACACAAACAAACAAACAAACAAACATACAAACAAGAATCGAAGTTAATAAAAACATGGTAATAAACACTGTGATTATAAAAGTGGCGCCTGACCGACCATTTTAGAGGTATTTCAGAGTTTCCTTCAAACAGCATTTCAAGATGATAATGCACCTTGCTGTACTGCGTCTGTGGTACGTCAATTTGAATCAAATTGTTAAAATTACCTATCCATTCCCATGAGCACCTATAATTCTATAAGTAATAATACCTTTTTTCACTCTAAGTTAAATCTCACAAAGAATATAGTAGAATTTCTTTTTTATTAGACTTGGAAACAGTCCTAATCTCAATTCGCTCGAAAATGTTTAGTCATAAAAAGACGCGGGGAGAGAGAGAAGGATTCGAAATTTGTAGCCTACAACTTTACAAGAACTACAAAAATTATTTACAATATTTCGCGCAGTGAAATTTTTGAGATTTTTTTCAAAAAACGGTATAATACTATACCACTGTGCATCAAAGCAGTAATTCCATATACAGGTGGAATTAACCCAATGCAGAATACATATTGTGATTACAAAATTGCTTATATCTAACAAATAAATAGTTTTATTTCATATATTAAAATAAAACTTGTTTATTTGATATAATAAATCATAATTGAATAGAAAGTGTATGGTTATTGCATTATGTTTTAAAAGAAAGTTTTATGTAGATTTTTATAAAGTACTTCGTAGAGAGTAATAAAGCGAATTACTAAATCGAAAATGTACATAGGTATCATTTTATCCTTTTGGTATTATGCAAACATGACAGTTTTATTTGCTTCAACCATTAATTTTAAAGTTATTACAAACAAAAAAGATATAAGTCATTTTTTCTGCAGTGCGGCTTTTTTTTTTTTTTTTTTTTTGTGTGTCGCTTAGTGTGTGTATATATATATATATATATATATATAGCAATCTAGTTTTATTATTACTATTAATGTAAGCTTATTGCTATTTTAATGTGAGGCTCTAAAAATAAATTTATTTGATTCATATAGAAACGTCTATCTATTTTATATATCTATCGTTTCAATACATCATATGCACGTATTTATATACCGGGTGATCCAAAAGTCACTAGACTTTTTAAAACCTTATAATTATTAAACTATTTACAATAAAATAACGCGGTTTGCACAGAAATGTTCAGAAACACAAGGGATTTTTGTTTTTAATGAAAAACAATATATGTTTATATTAGTTACATTTTTGACCAAAAGGTGGCGCTGTAATTCAATTAACAGACTTATAAAATTATAATACAGTTCATTGATATGAATAAAAGTGTTTCAATACCTGCAGCTATTCAGTTTGATTCCCATCACTGATAATTATAGCCGGCAGACGATTGAAGGCGCACAGCGTTAAAAAGCATGTCAGAGGGTATCTGACCCGTGGTGGCGTATAGCTTCATTTAACTGCGCTAAAGACGTAGGCGATCTCTATACACACGTGACTTCAAATAACCCCATAACCAGAAGTCACAAGGTGTAAGATCTGGAGACCTTGGAGGCCATTCGTGTAGAAAACATCGACTAAGGACATAGTTGTCTCCAAATGCCGACCTCAGAAGTGTCGTGACAGGAGTAGCTATGTGCGGAGGCGCTCCATTCTGCATAAATGTTATTGAATGGAGTGCTTGCTTCTCTCGCAAGTAAGGGATGACTTTAATTTTTAATAGCGCTTCATATCGTTCACTTGTGACAGAAACTGTTTGAAATGTTATGAGATAATGCGCAATTAACTCATCTGCTTATTTAACCCATGATAAGATTGTATTCTACATGAAAAACTAGCGCCACCTTTTGACGAAAATTATAAGTAATATGCAATATATTTTTTTCATTAAAACAAAAATGCCCCATTTTTCTGAGCATTTCTGTGCAAACCGTATCGTTTTATTGTAAATAGTTTAATGATTATAAGGTTTTAAAGAGTCTAGTGACTTTTGGATCACCTGGTATATGTACATATGTATCGTTTTTAAACTGTCTGGCTTCTCCTTCTGGCAGCTTCTCTGCGATAAAAATAAATTCTGAGTACTGAATTTCCTCACACGAAAATAGATTTCCAATTTAAGCGTCAATGATATGCAGTGCATTAACATAGCTTAATCATAGAATAATTAATTTACCATATCTAGGGCGCAATTCGTAAAGTTATCATATTATTAGAATTTTCTTTTTTCTTTATATATATATATATATATATATAGACTTTTTTTTTTTGTCATAAAAAAAAAAAAAAAAAAGAACGAAATAGTCTTTAGCTTTCAGACATGCAATGAACATTTCACTACTTAACTCACATTTTCGACTATCGATTTAGTCCAGAGGACAAAACACAAATTGAAGAAAAGCCGAAATACTTTGGATCACTCTGTATCATTAAAAGCTATAAATGACTTGTAACTTTAAAACGTTGTTACATTTACTATGTGCAATATTTGTATGCTTTCTTGTAGTAATTGCACATTTACTTTAGTAAATATAATTTTTTTTTTTTTTTTTTTTTTCAAAAATTATAAATATTTTTGGCAAGTTTTATCTTATAACAAGAATGGATTTCCGTAAAATGCTAGAAAACGTGCAGAAAAAACTGACAAAAAAAAAAAAAAAAAAAAAAAAAAAGACAAAATATTAGTGAGACATCTTTCTGAAACATAAAATTCACATGCATAATATTGGCTGATATATGAGCATTTATAGTATATAGTTTTTTACTGCACAAGCGCGAATGATAGAAAAATGTTTAATATATAAGTTAAAAGTTACACATACTGGGGAACTTCGTCAAAAGTTTATTTGTAAAAATTAAGCAAATTATCCGCAAAAGAACGCGCTAGATTTTAGATTTTTTCCAAAGTTGAAATTTCATAAAGAGTTTTTCACATGCCAAGTATTTAATTTGAAGATCCAATTTTTTAAACTACGTTGTAAAAATTCTTTTTTGTGAAAAACCCCTTATGAACTCACAAATCTTATTATATAAATAGAAGTACACTGCTTGACATAGAAAATGCAAAACCAGGAAGATTCAGTCGTATAAATATGCAAATTTCAGAGAATGCGCAGCTGAACAAGTTTTGCAGATGATCTAATGTGCAAGTTGATCATGTGATTATAGCACGAGATAAAAGGGAAGGAAACGGTGGGTAAACCAACCAGTAGTTTCTCTCTGTCGCCTGCGGAATCCAGAAGTTTGAAAAGTTTCTTTTTCCAGAAGGTAAGTGTGGATTAAGAGATGCCGGAAAGACGACACCGAAGGCAGTTCTGGTAATCGGACGATTTTACAAGGGGTCAAATTGAAGGCTTGCGTCAGGCTGGTTGATCTTGCCATTGTATCAATGTTGAAACGCACGTTGATGCTTCCACTGTGCACAGAATTTGGACCAGATAGATGGAAGATGGAAATGTGAATCCTCGCGAAAGACCAAGTCCAACTAGATGTACAACAGAACGCACAGATCGACGCATCCGAAGGGAGGCGGTGACGGCTCCTCAATCATCTACTCTCGACATTTTGCGGAATGTGCAGGGAGCTTTGTATACTCCAATATCTGGGCAAACGTTTTCACGACGATTGGCTGAAAACGGCTTGCGCACAAGTCGGCCTATGAGAACATTGCCACTGACACGAACTCACCGACGTGAAAGATTGAGATGGTGTCGGGACCGAGCCACTTGGATGACTGAAAGGCACAATAGTGTTCAGCGACGAGTCTGGGTTCTGCTTGTCTGATGACAGTCACCGAGTAAGAGTCTGAAGACGTTGGGGAGATAGAACTAACCCGACCACTAATGTTGAACGCCATACTGCTTGTCAGCGTGGCATAATATGGTTTGGGACGCCATCAGTTACGACGGTAGGCCACCCCTGGTACGCATCAGAGGCACATTGACGACACGACGATATGTTGATGAAGTGCTGCATCCGGTGGTGCTACCCTACATAGTGAGGCTGCAAAATGATATATTCCAGCAGGTCAACGTGCGACCATACACGGCAATCACTAGCCGACAAGCCTTGCAACATGTCTAGTTGCTTCCTTGGCTTGCAATTTCACCAGATCTCTAACCCATCGAGCCTATGTGGGATATGATTGGCTGTCGTTTCCCTGCTCTGCCCCAACCTCACTCGGAGGACGAACTATGGACGATGGTTGAATGCATATGGGCTCCCATTACTCAGGACGCTATCCGCACACTAATTGAATCAGCACCTCGTAGTTGCTGCTTACATCACTGCGGGAGGCGATTCTACTTCCTACTGATCACCCTGTATTTTATCACTGTATTAAAGTGATCTCCTTGTCAATAAAATCACTTATCAAGATATGTATTCTCTGTCTTTGTATTAATTTTCGTCAAATTCTACCCACTCTTTCATGGTGTTGCATTTTCTGTCAGTGTATGGTAGAGTTACAAGTCTATAACTTTGCAAACACATAACGTAACTTTTCAAGCACATAATGTAACTTTTGTAATACTAACCGATTCAAATTAAAGTTGAATAGTGAACTATCGAATATCTTGGATAAATTCGCAAGGCAACTTGCTCCGCCATTTTCATCCCAAGTTGCGGCCACTTGAAAATTTGTCATTACGATAACTTTTGTAATACTGAATCAATTCGAATTAAATTAACGCAGTGGACTTATCATTCATATATCATAGCTATGTTTGCTGAGTATCTCACTCCGTTCTTTTGTTTCCAAGTGGAAATTATTTAAAATCATAGTGCAACTTGAAAATTTCTTATCACGTTGACATTTCAATTACTGAATTAATTTGCACCAAAGTTGTACAGTAAAATTATCATACAAAAATCTTGGATAATTTCGCTGGGCAATATGCTCCACGAATTTGTTTCCAAGTGGTGGCCACTTAAAATAAGTTTGTCTCGGGAAAATTTTTCGTCACAATAACTTTTGAAATACTGAACTTATTCGAACAAAAGTTGGACGGTGAACTTACTATACAAATATCTTGAATGAGTTCGCTGGGCAACTGGCTCCTGCAATTTCTTTCCAAGTGGAAGCCATTTGAAAATTTATCAACACAATATTTTTTGAAATACTTAATCAATTCGAACCAAAATTGTACAGAATATATATAGAGAGACTTATCATACAAATATCTTAAATGGTTTCAATGGGCAATTTGCTCCGTAATTTTGTTTCTAATTTGCAGCCGCTTGTACACCGCCACTTCAAAATATCACGATAACTTTCGAAATACTGATCAATTTAAACCAAAGTTGTACACAGTGGATTTATCATTCAAATATCTTGAGCGATTTCGCTGGGGCAAGATGCTCCGCAATTTTTAGTTCCCCATCATACTATAGGTATGGGGAACTTAGGTAATCGCGAAAATTTTCGACCTCGGTTTTTTGACTTTTTTACACGTTTTCAGGTGTGAGGAATCCGAAAATGACAAAATTTGTATGGTGTCTGTCTGTAGGGTGTCTGTTAGTCCGTTAGTCCGTTAGTTTGTTAGTCTGTGTACACGATATCTCAAGAACAAATTGTCGCAGAGAGGTCAGATCAGTTTTAAAATATTACTTTCGACACTGGCAAGAGCCCTATTCATTTGCAACATTCGAATTTAAAAACTTCGTAAGTTATTAGAAATTTACGATTTTCTTAACATGGGAGAATAGGACAAAAATTCACTTAAACGCGCATTAAATGGAAAATTTTTACTGTAAAAATGTCAGACCAGTTTTAAAATATCAGTTTTGATGCTGGAATGAACATCAGTAACTATAAATATGCTACTTTGAAAATTTCGCAAGTTATTGGAAATTTACGAATTTCTTAACATGGCAGAATAGGGCAAAATTTCACATAAATGTCAATTTTGAGAGATATTTTCATCATAAAGATGTCAGACTACTTTTGAAATATTATTTAGGACACTGGCATGAATATTAATGACTATGGATTTTCCAATATAAAAATTTCGTAAGTTATTGGAAATTTACGAATTTCTTAACATGGCAGAATAGAGCAAAATTTCACATAAACGTCAATCTTAAGGGATATTTTAATCGTAAAGATGTCAAACCACTTTCTAAATATTATTTAGGATACTCGCATGAATATCATAGACTATGGTTTTTCGAATTTAAAAATTTCGTAAGTTATTTGGAATTTACGATTTACTTAACATGTGTCAGAATAAGGCAAAATTGAGCGTAAACATCCATTTTGAGGATCATAAATACATTAGACAACTTCAAAATTACATTTTTATGATATTTGTTTGAACATGATTGAATACAAATATTCTAATAGGAAAATTTAGTAAATTATTCGTAATTTACAATTTTATCAACATAGCGAAATTGTAAGTTTTTCATATATATATGAATTTTGAGGATTATTACATTGGAAATAGTAGCATGAAACTAAACAACGGAATTGACCCTGATAAAATAAATTAATAGATTAGAATAAGATATATATATCGAAGTAAACGGTGGATAGCCTATTAGGCGGGGATTTCATTCAGTTACTCTATCAAGCTTTGGTCAAATTCCTTTCTTTTAACATGATTATAATATGTCTCGAACTAGAAATTTATAGAACATAAATATGATGGGGAACTGAACAGAGTCCACCTATGCCAACTAGTTTTCCAAGTTGCGGCCGCTTGAACGCAGCCACTTGAAAATTTGTTATCACGATAACTTTTGAAATACTGAATTTATTCGAAACAAAATTGGACAGTGGGCTTATCTTAGAATTATCTTGATTAATTAAGTGAGCAGCTTACTCCGCCATTTCGTTTCTAAATGGTGGCCACTAGCAAATTTATCAACACGATAAATTTTGAAATACTGAGTTAATTCGAGCTGAATTTGTAGAGTAGACACATGTTATAGAAATACATTTGACATGTTCGTTTGACAGCTTGATCCGACATCTTGTTTCCAAGTGCCGGCCACTTGAAAATTTTAAATTCACATAAAAACTTACTTATGAACCGATTTGCTTAAAACTCCATATATATAGCCCTCATCAGTATTTTCACCAAGTCAATTAATAAATTATAAGCGCCGTTTTGAAACAAAGTGGCCGCTATTTGATAAGAAAAAAGTATCAACCTAACTTTCTGAATGATCTGAAAGGACTTGTTTTGAATGTTTAATAGAGACAGTATTAAATGTTTTCTACACAATATAAAAGGCTACGAAGATCTGAAAATTTTCTTTAAAAAAAGATAATAAACACCTTATAATACAACTATTTTCTCAAGATTAATTAAAATTTTAACACTAATTTCTTTTTTTTTTTTTTTTTTTTTTTTTTTTTGAAAGAAAAATGTCTTTCCGGCTCAGTTGAAAGAGTAGATTGATTTATTTTTTCTCAACAAATGGTAGCCATTTTGAAAGAAGATAGCGGATCAAGTTGGCCAATGAAAACATAAAATGTAGATCTGAGATAAGACAACTGCTCAAATTTGGTTCGAATTAATCCAATAAATTTGCAAATTTCGAAAATTGCCATAATGACAAATTATCGAATGGCTGCTATTTAGAAACCAAATGCCGGATAAAAGTGGCCAACGAACTCATCGATGATATTTGTAAGGGTAAATCAAAACCAACTTTTGTTCGAAACAATTTAGTATTTCAAAAGTTATCGTAATGACAAATTTTCAGGTAGACACAAGAAAACAAAATGGCGGAACAATTTGCCCATTGTATCGAAGATATTTGGTCGATAAATCCACTGCCCAAGTTTGATTCAACTAACTTCAATATTTCAAAAGTTACTGTTATAACAAATATCAAGTGATTGTCACTTGGAGACAAAATGGTGGAGCAAGTTTCCCATCGAACTTATTCAATATACTTGTACGATAAGCTCACTGTCCAACTTTGGTTCGAATTAATTCACCATTTCAAAAATTATCGTAATAACAAATTTCAAGTGGGCCATTTCAAGAAACTCACCAGGCCATTTCTAGGGTGAAAAAAAAAAAAATGGTGGATCAAGTTGCCCAGCGAAATTATCCAAGATATTTGTAACAATTTCTCCCAAATTCCCAACTTTATTTCAGTGTTTTAAAAGTTATTGTCATGACAACTTTTCAAATGGCAACCAAATTCAAGCGGCAACAACTTGGAAATAAAATGGTAGTGGAAGGTATCCAGCGAACGGAAAATCTTACATCACAATCAATTTAGATAAAGAAAATACATATTCATCAGGATTTTACATAATTTTGGAATTTTATTTGTGAAATTTTAATACGTCAGGGTAAAAAATAAAATAATAATAATAATAATAATAATAATAAATAAAATATGTAGAATTCAAGTATGTCATTTGAAATTAATGATAATATACATAAATAATCACGTGGTTATAAAATTTAAATTAAAGGATTGGGATGTCTTTTTAAATTGCTTTGGAGACATTTGGACTTTAAAACGTATAAATATCATGATATAAATGATGAAATCATTTATTTGAAATACCATTAAACCAATGTTTAGTAATTTGAAATGGCGAAAAGAAATAAATTTAGAAATACATGTGGAAAAATCGAGTACTAGGGACCGATTATCTTCTTAATAATAAAAGCCAAGTTTCCCAAAACTAACGCTAAAAATGATGTTATAGCTAAAACAATGTATTGGAATAAAGAAAGTAAACTTTTATCCATTGTTTTCATGCGTGCATTTCAATTGAATACGATAATGAAAAATGATGACTTAAGGAAACACTTACACCGCAATCACAATAGTGTGTTGGGGAAAAGAAAATACATTTTGATTCTAAATTTGTATGGGTTAGAATTTTATTTACAGAATTTTAATCCGTTAAGGAAAAATAATAATAGTGAATTAAATATTTACTTTAAGAGAAATTAATGATAAAAATAAATAAATATATAGACACGTGCTTATAAAGTTTACTAAATTAAAAGATTACTAAGTCATGAAGAAGCAATTTTTTCTAATATCGCGTAAACCAACGTTTAATAATTTGAACTGGCAAGGAAAAATAAATTTCGAAATACATACGATAAAATCGAGTCTTAGATAGGCGCTGACCGACTAAAAACAAAATAAAAATAAAGGTAACTTAATATCCGGCTCTTCCACTTTAATGACAAATATTGCAAATAAAAAGTGCAATTAAACGCATAAAGTTCATTACTGCAGTCTTTATTTAGTAAAAAGAATAATAAGGACGCAGTTATTTTTATCATTCAGCCCAAAACTGTCTCTGTCCACGTTAAAACGCTCAATAAATCACTATGTTATCGTGAATGAAAGTTCTTTTACCAGAATAATTATACGGAAAAAAGTAAAGAATTCAGAGCATTTTCCTAAATTATTTTGGTAATAAAAGATTAACTAATTTTTAAGAATTTTTGAAAAATAAAAATAAAGAGATATAAAATAGATTGATATAAACAGTTTTCATAGCTAAAGTAACCTACCATAAACGTTATGTACGCATTAATAATTTTAAAAGAAGCTTTAAAGTAGCAGTTCATTATCTTTCACGAGTTAAAATGGCATATATATGCAGTTAATTTTGTAATTTTAAATACAAAAAGCGAATAGTAATTTTAGTCCGGGAAAAAAAAATGTATATATGTATACATTTTTTTTTTTTTTTTTTTTTTTGTAATAATAACTAACAAAATTTGGAGAAAAATTAAAGAAACGAATAGTGATGATCATTGATACTTTAACTGGTACATTAAAAAAAAAAAAAAAAAAAAAAAAAAAAAAATGTTTTTATTTCCAATACGTACCATTACCTAAAAATATAAATATTTGGGTTATTTAATACTGAGAAATTAAATTTTAAAAATATATTTTTCTTGCAAATACTGGTTCTAGTAAATATAAACTGTAACAAAAATAGTGAGCTGAACAAAACAAACTTGTTAAGTGGTTAATGCCCCTAACCATATTACTTGTTTTGGAAGGAGAAAGAATATAAGTGTAATATTTATTACAATCGCGCGCCTGGCAGTAGGTTAACAAATCATCCACAATCAAATAGCTGTAGTTTTCCGCTCATTTTGCTGTGATACTTAATTTTTCCTTGAATACTATGCATAATTGTGTTTTAAATTATAAACTCCTTTGTATGTTATGATTTATTGTATAATAATTTATATTAGTGATTTTGTTGAAAATATTTTGAAATCCACAATGTCAAAGCATGTTGCATCTAACTTATTTATGTTCACATACAATGCTAGAGTGACACATAAGAAAAAAAATGTGCACCTTCATTTATTAACTGCAATTAAAAAGTAAAGGTTAATGAGATCCCCTGAAACATATTTTATAGAAATTTTTTTCCAAAAATGAGATATAAGTTTTTTTTTCTACATCATTTTTTAAATAAATAATTACAAATATATATATATATATATATATATATATATATATATATATAAACATTTTTCATTATAAAATTATTTTTTTCAAATAACTTTTTTTTAGTGCTTAACAAAGAAGATGAATCTTAATAATAAATATTATAGATTACAACTAATAATGTATACCAAACAAAGAAATAAGTGGTAGAGTCCTACAAAAATCGTTTACTTTCCACTTGATTTTGTTTTTCTTCAAGGAATTATAATGTTTTGTTTAATGAAGTTAAAAATTATGCTTCCTGATAAATGGAGAAAAAAAATATAGAAATGTTATTCGTTGTAAAAACAAAAGGACAATAAAATTTTACCGGAATATTTTTTTAAGTACAGTCAGCAGCAAAAGTATCTGAGCACTAGCAAAAATTCCTATATAAAAAAAAAGTACACTTAATACTGTTTTTTAAGTTAATCCTAGTCGAATCGTGTTCTTATCATTTTGAAAAGAAAATTTTTTTCATCATGAGTTTCGAAATCAAACTTATTAAATTTTAATTGAAACATCCAATAATTTTAAATTTAAGCCACAACCTGGTATATTTTATTGAAGGTAAAGAAAATATAACAAATAAAATACAATTTGAAATTGTCCTATCATATATTTTTGTCTGACTACCATCAAGAAAAATATAATATTTCAGGATTTCAACGATATTTCCGTAACGTACAGTTTTGAAGATTCTGGTATATATTTTTCTAAAAAATTGTGACACAGAAAAAAAGTTAATGTTATACACACACACACACACATATGCTACAGTATTTTATAAAAGAATAATTTTAACCCAGAAAAAAATAAATGCATATTTTCAACGACTCGTTTATATGGAAGCATCAAATCATTCTGTCCGCTAAAGTGAAAAATGTGTTTCTGAGAAAACTAGCTATATAGGAATGAAATAAGAAAAAACCTTCAAAGTGTAAGTTGAAAGAAGGGCGATTTCATCTAAAGTGAAAATCGATCAGAAACGTAAAAAATGCTTTCACGATATGTGAAACTGGAAGGACAGATAGTTCTGAATTCTGAAAGTAAAAGAAAAAGAATACTTACGCAAAGAGTAAGATCACAAAAATATGTCGCAATGTATATCATGATCTTTCTCGAAAAGTTAATGTAGATAAAATGATGAACCAGTGTAAATTGTCATGACGAATCAGTGAAAATTGAAAAATAACTTGTTAATTTAGAGGAAAAGAAGGTTTATTGGCTTTTAAAATTTAAAAGATTTAAATTTGAATAAGTGAGAAAACTTGTTCATATCATATTTTATCACATGTAATAAATATCACATCTTAAGGAAAATTATTTGATTTGGGGCTAAGTAATATTTATTCATAGGTGTCAACTTGTATGGTATTTTATCATCACTATTTCTCTGTTAATATATATACACCAAGTTTAATTACAGAAAACTGCTAAAAAATATTTAAAATTTTCTATTAAAAATTTTTCTATTAAACAATTTCTGGTCACAAATAATAATAATAATAATAAATTAACTAATTAATTAATATTAGTTTAGTACAGTGGATCATTAATTTCAATCTGTAAAATCTTTATTTTTATTTTTTATTTTTTATTTATTTTTTATGTAATTTCTTTGACCGTAAAACTGTGCCACGTACCCATCTAATTTTCATACTTTAGTTAATTTTTAAAAATATAATTGTCGTGTCGAAAAACTGTTTGCACCCCTCGATTCAGAAAAATCGCCCCTTTCATTTGGAACCGAATTTGTAACGATAGGATTGATATTTCTAATTTATTTGGTGTTACACAAAACTGGTCTACAAAAACTCTCCAGATCAAAACTAATAGTCATCCATCCTTTAAAAAAAAAAAAAAAAAAAAAAAAGCACAAATTGCCAGTTATGTTTATTTGTTTTAAAAGGAAAAGAAGATATGCGACTGACAAAAAGGGTAACGACCTCGTAAATTTTGTTGGGAAAAAGATTTCTCAAATTGTAGTGTACATTGTTGTATACACACTTTAAAACAGCAAAATACAAAAGTTAGTCAATTTCGAGGGGAAAAATATCTTAAAGATTTAGTATCAGTTTAAATATTAACTCTCCAAACTTCACTCGTTTAGCTGTGCA
Source organism: Salticus scenicus (assembly GCA_963930645.1). Taxonomy (NCBI): domain Eukaryota; kingdom Metazoa; phylum Arthropoda; class Arachnida; order Araneae; family Salticidae; genus Salticus; species Salticus scenicus. The sequence goes on along the minus strand of OZ005655.1, from coordinate 128,207,223 downwards.
GCATGTCAAATAAATAGAAGAGTGGGCAGTAAATAGAAAAGCAAGTTGCAGTGCCTTTGGCACATGTAATAAAATTATATATTAAGTTATTGAGTAAAATTCGGCATTTAGCCCTGAATCTACTGAGAGTGCTTTAAAGTACCATAATATTAAAAAACGTATAATATCGAAATGATATAAGAAAAATTTCGTCTAAAACTAATTAAACTAAAATTTCATCTGTATTAATTTTACGTTAATGGTTTTGTCTAAAGTATTCTTTTTTTTTGTTTAATTAAAAAATACAATTATATGTGCTAAGTATTTATAAATAGTTGCATATACGTATTGCATATATATAGTATGGTTCTAATTAAAAATTTCTGTTATAAATAGCCCCTGTAGCTAAAATGTAGAAACCTATATCATGAATAGTCTCTATACCAAGTTTAGTGGTAATTTTACTTGCCCATTTTAAATGAAGAATACTGTTTATAACAACAGATTAATTATAATGACTCTGTTTATATATTTTCATATTTTTTTTATTTAATTATTAATAAATGTCTGTTATTAATACATTTGTCTTCATTAATGCATAAAAATAATGAAATTATTAGAGCTACTTGGTATTGGCCGAATACTTAGTCAGAATTTGGCCGAGTACCGAATACTTGGGAAATTGGCCGACTAGGTCGAGTGCCGAGTACATGCAAAGTACTCGGTACACCTCTAATAATTACTTTTTGATACCTATATGGTAAACAATATATAGTCTGCAGTATAATTTTCAACGCTGATATTTTCTAATAATTACGCAGTTTACGATGTGAATACGAAAGTCAATTTTTTTAGCTTTTTTATCCGTGAGTATGTTTTTTATCAGCAGAACTTAAAAATAAACAGTTGCAGAAATTCAAATTTATTATATTAAAGCTTATAGGTTGCCACATGAAAAGTTTGATCAAGTTTTGTGTGTTTCAATAAGTGGTACGGTGGAATGTTCTCTGATTAATATGGAATGAAATTTTAAAATTATTAACAGCCTTTATTTTATTTTATTTAATTATTTAATTTTTTTTAAATAAATATAGGTATTACATTTACACCCCGCGACAAAAAGATAGGTACAAAGGGTTTTTTCTTTGATTTTTCATAAAATAACATTATCTAAATTTGTAGAGTTTGCGCTCCTGCAAACTCCATCTTAACTTAGATACTTAGGTTACTAAGAGAACACGAGACTTTAAATAACAATAACTAAAGTTTATTTGAGCAGATTAATGGGAGGGCGGCCTGGTAAATTTATATAGCTCAGTCAGCGTATTACTTAATCAAAATATATGAATCAACAATTTAAGTAGATAATCTTAAATATCTCACCACAGCAGATAGTTGAAGGTGTAGAGACGGTCGCACTCGTACTCTAATACTACGGCTTCACTATGAGACAGAGGAGTCCCTGCTATCCCAGCTTGAACCTCCGAAAACTAATAGACACTCACCAACACTCTACGCTACTTAACTTCACGTCACTAAATCTCCACTACTCAACTTCCGATATTCTCCAAAATAAGAATCAACACCATTCGCTATAAGATCCTCCAACATACACTATCGATCCTCCAACATCCACCCTCGATCCTCCAACATCCACACATCTACTAAAACCATCTCTATTTTTATACTTATTTCTACACCCTCCTTTCACTACATTTCAATCCGTACTTTTAAAAATCACTTCTAATTTAACTAATATTCAAAATCTAAGTCTTTTAATGCAGCACCCTGCCGACGCAAAACTACTCCGACCTCAACCGTCACCGAGCCACTGGCGACGGAGTGATTTTAACCGTCCCCACTTCCTATCTTGCTGGATCCAGCTTAATTGAAACAACTGTGGTGACGTTCTAACGTCTCAACCTCACAGTCCCCCTCCTAGAAAAAAATTTAGTCGGGAAAATCCCCAACGGGTTTGATCGATTAAATTTAAATAGCTTCATTCCCTCTCTAACTATCTCAAATCTCTGAAGTGTGAGTGCAGCCGTCACTTAAATTTTAACTGGGTGAGAAAAACTTAAAAATTTGTTAAATCCCTGAGCGAAAACTCGGGGACGCAAAAAAAAATGAATTTAAAATTTTAAATAAAAGGCGTACGTTTATCCCGAGAACTCCGGGACTGACTGAGCTAATACCAGGCTTACAGTAGGATTAACAAACGTCTCCCTGTTAGGCCAGGAAGGCAATATAGTAAATTCAACTTGATCTTGGCTTTACAATGTAAGTCGCTTGTGACAAAATGCGACATTTAGAGTTTGTTATAACACAAGAGTAAGTGTCTTTAAAATAAAAAGAGAAAAAAATGATAAAGTCTTTATTTGACTGGCTGACTGGTATCTGGAGCTCTACGTCTGCAAGGTAGCTGAGTAAACCAGGATTAGTCTGAACTTTTTTCGCCCTAGAGCAGACGTCAGAATCCACAGGCTGTCCATATGCAGGAAAAGGAACTTTGACATCAAATTAAGATCTTTCACTTTAGATACAAAGGGTTTTAACATCAGCTTAAGAGAATAGTCCATCAGAGTGTCTGCAATGGGAAAATCTTTTACAGTATGCATAGTAAAAAAAGTGACAATTTATCTCTAGAAGAAACTGAGACATGTTCGTCTCTATTAACATAATATATAGGTTACATACTGAAATATTTCTCCCTCCTTAGCTAAAGCATAAGCGGAAAAAACTGAGTAGTTAGTCTTTTTAATGTTATATAGTTAAACACGACTGTTATGCTTATAGCAGGGATGGAACACGGGCGCAGAATTCATACCGGAATCCGTTTAAGAAATTTCTCTATCTATAATATCGTTGATTTAAGAAGTAGAAATTTTTCTTACATTGATAGTGGTATGAATTCTGCGCCCGTGTTCCATCCCTGTTATAGCTAAAAAAAAACATTTTACCCCCTCTAAAAGTACATACAGATAAACTTTTAGACAAATATTCAAAAAATTTTACAAATACCAATATGCAGTTTATAAATACATCATTTATAAAAATACAAGAGAAAAAGGGGGGGAAATTTACAAAGGGGCCAAAAAAACAGTTTATATTACCAGCTTTCTGCAGGAGATGGCTACAAGGTAAAAGACTTAATATACATGCATAAAATATATTAAGAGAGAACGAAAATGTGGACATTTGAAGCATAAACATGATTTTCGAAATGAAAGTTCATGTACTAATTTAAATTTTACAGTTTTTCTTTTTAGAAAGTCCTGCTCTTTCATACAAAAATAAGAAGTCCGAAAGGCTTCAAGGCATGTCTTACATTTTGGTACAGCTCTGACAAACAAATACTTGAGAAAAAATAAAATAAAGAACGATACGACCTCACCCAGGGTTTCCGCTGTAAGAAAATTAGCATTAAACATTAGAGTCCTGCTGGACATTGCACTGGCCGCAGAGATCACAGGGCTGGAGGCTTGCAGCAGGAGGTCAGGCGTTGCGAGGTCACCTTTTTGGGCTGCGATCGAACACGGCACGCTGTCGCTGTCCGTAGCTTCAGTGGACGATTCCGCTCCATCTCTACTCATGAGTGTTGATGTCTTGGAGGGCTTACGAGCTTGGAAAGAATTTATATTTTTAGTTGAAATTACTACATTTGCTTTTAAATTATCTAGCAGTTTACGAGAAGCACTGATGGGAGAATGTAAATTATGTTGAAGACAGTTTAACCGGTCATTTTCATTTTGAGCCTTTTCATTTAAACTAGAAGATTCTGTCGGCTTGACATGTAGCAAACTTAAATGCCCTTTTTCATTACTTTCATTTAAATTAGTTACGAGCTTTTTGTTGAAAGTAGAGGAGAGATATTTATAAGCACAGTGGCTTAACTTTTCGTTTAACACAGTGTCTGTGAAATTAGATAACTCCCCGGATTTGATCGGTCGAGTATTTGAAAATGATTTAGCATTAGAAATAGCCAATTTTGCCGACTTGACAGTTTTAGAACTGAAATGTAGTTTATCAGGAAATGCATGAATACTAATAGATAAATCTGTTGGTTGAACAGAATGAAAACAAGAGTTTGATGCCTTTAATAAAGATTTAGTACCAACATTAATTTTAACATCATTTTCTGCGAAAATTTTTCCTGTTACCCGAGATAAATTTCCGGACTCGACCGGTTTAGCTTTTGTATGAGATTTATCAATAAAAATAGCAGAATCTGCCGACGATTTGATAGTTTGAGAATTAAACTGTAATTTATTATGAGGTGCATTTACATTACTAGAAAGATCTCTTGACTTAACAGTTTGAAAACATTTATTGGTGAAAGGATTAGCCGCTACATTTAATAAACTTTCATTCTTCTCTAAATTTGAAGGAAACTGAGAGTTTGGATTGTAAACGCATTGAGAAGAATTTAAATGCTGCAAGTTGACTGAAGAAATAGAAAGATAATTTAAACATATAGATTGTACTTTGGTATTATTAGAGTTCATTGGATCCTGTGCAACATTTTCAGATTGATTTAAGTCACTGGGTCTTGCTTGTGAAAAGTTAGCTTGTTGCGGATGATTGAAATTAACATTTTGAGGGGGGGCGAAATTTTCTCGCTGTTCGTTTTGAACATTGACGGGTTCTTGCCAGCGATTAGACTTATCCGCCTGTTTAATAGCGTGACGTGCTTGATATTTATCGAGAACTTGAAAAAGAGTATCAACAGATGCGGTTGGCTTTAACTCGAGGTAATCTTGAATTGGCACCGTGAACAGCGGATTAACAATATCAAATATTTCTAAAAAAGATAAATTCAGATCGAGTTGTTTAATTAAATCAAGCTTACGCAGGAAAAAGGTTGTCGGTTTATCAGATACAGACATTTTATATGTATAGAGTTCCTGCCTTAATCTTGCTCTATCGGCACTTAAGGAAAAGGTGTTTATAATTTTGATCTTTAACTCTTCATAGGTGGGATTTTGACCCAAAGAATGACAGGCTATTAGGTCAAGCCACATTTTAGGTTCTCCTTTTAATGAGTATTTTAACCATTTACATCGATCAGAAACATCTATATGACATACATGAAAATATCGCTCAAGTTCATCAAAAAATTCAAGTACATTATTTGAGCCAGTAAAATAAACCCGAGCGGGGGGGGGGGGGTGTCGAATTGGTTTGGGCGCCACTGTAGAGTTTGCGCTCCTGCAAACTCCATCTTAACTTAGATACTTAGGTTACTAAGAGAACACGAGACTTTAAATAACAATAACTAAAGTTTATTTGAGCAGATTAATGGGAGGGCGGCCTGGTAAATTTATATAGCTCAGTCAGCGTATTACTTAATCAAAATATATGAATCAACAATTTAAGTAGATAATCTTAAATATCTCACCACAGCAGATAGTTGAAGGTGTAGAGACGGTCGCACTCGTACTCTAATACTACGGCTTCACTATGAGACAGAGGAGTCCCTGCTATCCCAGCTTGAACCTCCAAAAACTAATAGACACTCACCAACACTCTACGCTACTTAACTTCACGTCACTAAATCTCCACTACTCAACTTCCGATATTCTCCAAAATAAGAATCAACACCATTCGCTATAAGATCCTCCAACATACACTATCGATCCTCCAACATCCACCCTCGATCCTCCAACATCCACACATCTACTAAAACCATCTCTATTTTTATACTTATTTCTACACCCTCCTTTCACTACATTTCAATCCGTACTTTTAAAAATCACTTCTAATTTAACTAATATTCAAAATCTAAGTCTTTTAATGCAGCACCCTGCCGACGCAAAACTACTCCGACCTCAACCGTCACCGAGCCACTGGCGACGGAGTGATTTTAACCGTCCCCACTTCCTATCTTGCTGGATCCAGCTTAATTGAAACAACTGTGGTGACGTTCTAACGTCTCAACTTCACAAATTGTGCTTATCATTTATTATTATCATAAAATAACACTGGACTAATTTTTGTTGTTAGACTAATTTAGATAAGTTTTAAGACTAAAATTTTTCTAATTTAAGACTACACTCCGCGACAAAATGATAGGAACAAAGGGTTTTTTTTAATTTTTCAGAAAATAATATTATCTAAATTGTGCTGATCATTTATTATCATAACAAAATATTATCATATCAAAAACGCATTAAATATTTGAATCCTATTCAAAATATTCATATTCAAAATTTAAAAAAAAGCCTTTGTTCCTATCTTTTTGTCGCGGTGTGTAGTCTTAAATTAGAAAAAATTTAGTCTTAAAAATTTTCTAAATTAGTCTTAAAATAAAAATTAGTCCGGTAATAGTGTTATTTTACGGTAATAATAAATGATAAGCACAATTGAGATAATGTTATTTTATGAAAAATCAAAGAAAAAACCTTTTGTACCTACCTACCTTTTTGTCGCGAGGTGTAAATGTCCAAACGAGGATTGAGGGTGGATGGTTACTCGCTCTTAAACATAGGTACAGAAATATATTTCAATTAAAATATTGTTCTTAAACCTATTCTGAACTGTTTTTAAAGGACGTTAGTATAAACTACCCGTTATTTTACCATGTAATCCGTAATTTGTCTTTATAGTATTTAAATTGTGGGTAAAAGTGAGCGACGAACCAAATTATCTTTTTTAAATTCATTCATCTTTATAACTATTCAATGGTTTGTCTATTAACGCACATTCCATTGTTATTAATGATGAAATTTCTATATAATTTATTGTCACAGACAAGTAGCACGTGGACAATAATATCACATAGCGGTATAAATGCATAGGTAGTAAGACAAGGAATTTAAAGCTGCATAATAGAATGAAACATGGAAAAAAAAAAAAAAAAAAAAAAAAAAGGATGACGTACTTGGTATATAAAAGAGAAGAAGCATACGCTTCTACAAATAAAAGAAAACAAGAAACTCTCTTGCGACAATTCACAGTAGCAAATGTGAAAATATTTATGAAAAATAGAAGCAGGATATGAAGTTATTAACATGAAGCAGTAATAGTCTACTAAATTATAGTCTAGTTTCCCAAAATTATAGCCTATTTCCCTAAATTATAGTCTAGTTTTTTCCTAAATTTGTATTGCTTCGTTTGATTTAAACAGAAATTATACATTTTAAAACATCTAACTTTCCTATTTGTTTAGATGCATCTGAAAAAATCTATTTCTTAAGTTATACTTTGTAGTTGTATTTTGATCAGTTTAAACACGAGAAAAGATTGCAATATATTCATGCCGAAGTAGTCATTATCTGAGACCAGGTGACTCTCTTTTTTATGAGAACATAATTAATATAAGATAATTAATTAAAATATTTTAATAATAAAATATCTGAGAATTCGGTTAATATCTTTTTTCCTCTTTTCGCTTGAAATTTGGTTTCTTATATTATAAACAAAATTACGTTTAAAATTTCCATTTTTAAAGAAGTTCCCCTCACACAGTTTAAAAACATTTCTTTTACTTCCATTACCTTACTATCGGAGATGATGGGAGGATTGTATTTGGTACCAAAAATTCGATATCAACTTTTTACCTGATTTACAAGTCTCCTGAGTTTGAAAAAAAAGTTTTTGGCAACTGATCATCATGTGTGTATGTATGTGTGTGGGGAATCTTCTGATTATCATATCTTCGAAACTAATAACTGTAGAACGACGAAACTTCAGAATTGAATTAGATCTGGTGTACAGATGACTTTTGGAACTTTTGGGGAAAATTGGAAAACTGGAAATGGGACATATGAAACTGGAAGTAGGATCGTAAGTCCATATCTCAAAAATGGATCTAGCAATTTTCATTAAAGTTGCTAAATAAATACCCCATCAAATGCCCTTTCGTATAAAATAGCTGGTTACTTCATGAAAATTGATAGGCATCTTATATAAGTAGGTCAATTTGAGGTCTCGCAAGTGCGTTTCTTTTAAACCAGCTGCACGGATATTTTTCAAACTCGCCATATTAAGTCTCTTTCAGATATCCCTTCGTATGTAATTGTCGTTTTCCGGTCAATAACTGAGTTTGCCAAGCTTTGGTGAAAGTCGATATCTCAAAAACTGCTCTAACGATTTCCTTGAAGATCGCTACATAAGACCCCTTTCAGGTATCCTTTCTCATGTATTACGTGATTATTACAAAAACAATAACAGTCATGTTACCCATCCTGGTTAGGTAGGACAATTTTAGATCTCTTAAATGGGTGTTTCAAAAAAACAGCTCTACCGACTTTTTTTTTAAATTTTATTATTATTTTTTTTAAATTTTGCTATGTAAAATCAATTTTATATGTCTTTACACATGTATCAGTTTTCTTTTAGAGAAAAATTGTCAGGAGTCTAACTTTTTAAGTCAATTTTATATCTTCTGCCTACTAATATCGCCAAATGGGCATATAATACGTGTAATAGTGGGTAATGGAAATCGTGTGGTTGCTACACACCAGATTTTTTGTGAACATTTCATTATAAATGGTTGATTTAAAACAGACGCACAAGATTCCGCAAAAAATATCTGGCAGTACGGTTCTTAATAAATTTCTAATATTCTGTTTACCAATGACTTAAAATTAATTTTTTGAAGGAATTTTCTTAAAATTATTTTTGTTTAAGTGGTAAAGTTTTCTAATATTTTGCATATATACAATATTTGATTTATATTCTTAGAGCGACAACAAATTTTCTCGCATTCAGAGAATTCAAAAATTCCCCCCTATAATTATTCTACAATAGTTCGTTTAAATGCTATTTATGTACGGTTAAAACTAATATGATATAGCCATCACAAAATTTTATTTTATATTTTCTTATACAAATTTATGTAACTTGACAAAACAGTGAGAAATGCACTTTACTTTGCAAAAATGAGAAAAAATGGTGAATAATCTGAGGTGATTCCACTCGATTTTCCGAACAAAAAGTAATTAATGGTTGTTTAAATAAAATTAAGTAAGATAAGCCTAAAATCAATCAGCTCAATCCTAATTGTGTACATTTATACCAAATTTTGTTCTACACAAATAATTATGCAAAAACGGCAGGACATCTCTACTTAATTAGCGATCGCACCAAAAGTTGTTTGTATGTCTGGCTATCTCATCCCAAATCGTCGAACGCAGAAAGGCGAGAAAAGTTTCAAAAGATATGAATTAACCCGGGAATTAAGATTTGAGAATTTAAATAAAATTATTCTTATTAGTTAATAGGATATCAATTTAAAGCACAAGCGAGTATAAGATAAACAGCACAACGTACCGCTAAAAAAGTGTCCGCATACAAAAGCGCCAACTGTTTGGAGCGGTTTGGTGGCAAATACGACCAGGGGCAACGGCATACGTTAGAGAAATCTAAAAATCCAAAATCACATGTAACCACCCGAAACAAGGTTTTTAGAGATTTGAATGGATTTTTTTTTTTTTTTTTTTTTTTTAATAAAGTGTTATATAAAATACTGATTAAAGTTTTCAGAAGGTTTTTTTTTTTAATATGAAATTGACTTTGTCATCGTGTCTTCGTGTCACGCTAATAAAAAAGGCGCCTCCATTTTAACGTAAATATAAGATGCTTAGTTTGTCGCTCCATGGCTTAGTTGGTAAAAGCGTCATATTAATAGCGCGGTGGGCGGGAGTTCGATACCCGAAGGTCCGCCGTGTTGATTTTTGCAGATAATTAGTAGAAAAAGTTGTCAATTGATAAAAGAAAATTTTTCGTTGACTACACAATATCTTAAGAATTTTTAAAGAGTTTTTTAAGAAGTTTTTTTTTTTTTAGATATTAGAAAACACAAAATATTTTAGATATTAAAAAATCTCAAAATAAAAAGTTTAAAATAAAAAATACATAAATTAATATTTTTTAGAAGTTTTATATATATATACTAGCTGACCCGACAAACGTTGTTTTGTCATATAAATTATTTCTAGAGAATATTTTGCTAGAAAAAAATAACTAACTTATTGTAAGTGTGTAAGGATGTGGTATATAAGTGAAACAGGTATGGAGCGCTGTGAACGGTGACTGTGAATTCCGATTATAATGTAAAAGACATAATTACCGAAATTTTTGCTACTTGCTTCTTGCTACTTGGTACTTTCTACTTGTTATTTAAAACCTCCGCTGAATGTCGAACAGCACAAAATTGTATTTCATATGGCAAATATTTCAATTTATGAGAGAATCTCTGATAGCAACGAATTTCACATAAAATTTCCGTCTTTTTTGAATAAGCTGTAACAATCTGGACCGATTTGATGAAAATTTTTATCAAAAAGTTATTACAATATCTAACATCATTACATGTACATTTATCACAATTCAATCAATCGATGCATGTGAGTATGTGTATAGTATGAGCGAAGTGAAATGTAGAGTCCGTATTAATTAAAAACTTGAACTCGTTTTAATTAAAGGTGAAAAAGTTGAAACTCAATTTATTTTATAACAGGTATATTTTTTTAATCTACAAAAACTTAATTTATCGTAATGCCATTGGATGTACAATGTGTTTGGTTAATCCTTGAGGAGTATACACAAATTCGAAGGTTTTCTAACCCTGGAACACGCAACATATAATTGGCCGTGAGAAAAGCACGGATTTTCTAAATCTAAGCCACAAATTGGAACCCCTTCGGTGACTTTAAATATTTTAAGCCATTTTTGCGATGAATTGAAATGGCTATCTCAATTGTGGAACTAAAGATCTTGGCGAGAAGCGTCCGAGCTACTTCGGTGCCAAATTTCAAATTTTGCCAAAAGGATCCGATACTAAAGGTGTTCCATACAAAAAATAAATAAATAAAATATCAGTGACATACACACGCACAAAAGTATGGGACCCCTTTGGTGACTTTAAATATTTTAAGCCATTTTTGCGATGAATTGAAATGGCTATCTCAATTGTGGAACTAAAGATCTTGGCGAGAAGCGTCCGAGCTACTTCGGTGCCAAATTTCAAATTTTGCCAAAGGGATCCGATACTAAAAGTGTTTCATACAAAAAATAAATAAATAAAATATAATAAATTAGCTACACAAATAAATTTGTAGGTTAGGGTGGTTGTTAATCAACGCGCGTGTAAATTTGATAGAAAATTATATAAAATACTCACTCCAATTCCGCACTAAATTTGCAAATTGTATAGTTTTTTATGCACACTTCAAAACTCTTCAAACACTAATTACATCTTGATGTAATATTTCAATTAGGACACAATTTTTTGTGTAACAATAATAACACGAAGTTACAAAATATTTTCCTGAATTTGATCGCAGCACCACCTGTCGGGACAAACTGGAATTACAATAGAATATACGCAAGCGAAGTGTGACGTCACTGACCGTCAGTGGATGCAAGAAAAAGATTTCCTATGTTAATCTCCCATTGGATATTTTATAAAAAATTATTAAAAATCGAGGAAAATTATTTCTCGATTTTAATCCCCATATTTTGGTATAGATATGTATTAGTTATCGTATGCATGTGTTAGATTGAGTTATTTTGCTCTCAAATTGACAAAATTTTAATTTTAAATTTCAAAACTCTGTCTTTCTTGGCGTCTTTTGTATTTGGCGATCAAAAACGTAATACGAAAATATACATGCCAGATGTATATTTTCGTAATATGCATTGTACGAAATTGTTTCATATTATTCATTACTCTCTTAATATAAGTTGTTGAAATATAACCATTATTTTTGAAAGAAATTAAATATGTTCGCCAGATGATATGGCGATATTTTTTTTTTTTTTTTCGCCAAGGATGACAGAGTTTTGAGATTAAAAATTCAAATTTTATCAATTTTACAGCAAAAACAACTCAATCTAACGCATGCACATGATAACTAATACATATCTATACCCAAATATGGGGATTAAAATCGGGAAATAATTTTCCTCGATATTTAGTATTTTTTTACAAAAAAAACAATGGGCGATTAACATAGGAAATATTTTTCTTGCATCCACGGACAGCCAGTGACGTCATCACTTCGCTTGCGTATTATTGAATCGATACTACGATCGTAGCGCAGTCTGCCGGATCCAATGTGAAACATTCGAAAATCAACAACAATTTATAAGTGATAAATACTAGACGGTGGCGGGCCTCCAAACTCTCATCCAGGGTCCAAACCAGTATCCAATCGTGTACGACTTTACATATCTGATGAGTGAAAGAATCAGACGAAGCGTTAGACTAGTGATTGTCCTGAGATGAATGTAAACAAAACTGGAATGTATTTGGATGAAAATCTTTTTACTGACGATCTGAACGCAACGTAATATAAAAGAAAATAATCCGTAATATAATAAGATAATTCATCCCAAAATCCGGTACCCCCCTTCAACATTAAAGAATTTAAGGAACAGCTTTACTATACGGCACCCATTGCTTAATTGCCGTTGCCGATGTTTTGATCACGTGGTATGATGGTGTTTTGATTCGGTTTGTGTGTCGATACTGCGAATAGTTTCACAACGTCGTGAATCGAATCAAAATGTCATGAAACAATACTTTTCATTATTATGAAACATTTTTTTTTATGTTTCACTATGTTTTCTGCTGTTTGCTCGCTTCGCGAGCATTAAAACAAAAAAAAAAAACATCACTGGACGCACCTAATTCGTGAAGCATGAATCAGTAAAAGCATGAAAATTCATGGAGCAGCGGTCACTATGTTTTTTGCTGTTTGTTCGCTTCGCGAGCATTAAAACCAAAAAAAAACATCACTGGACGCCCCTAATTCGTGGAGCATGAAAATTCATGGAGCAGCGCTCACTATGTTTTCTGCTGTTTGTTCGCTTCGCGAGCATTAAAACCAAACAAAAAACATCACTGGACGCCCCTAATTCGTGAAGCATGAATCAGTAAAAGCATGAAAATTCATGGAGCAGCGCTCACTATGTTTTCTGCTGTTTGTTCGCTTCGCGAGCATTAAAACCAATAAAAAACATCACTGACGCCCATAATTCGTGGAGCATGAATCAGTAAGAGCATGAAAATTCATGGAGCAGCGGTTACTATGTTTTTTGCTGTTTGCTCGCTTCGCGAGCATTAAAACCAAAAAAAACATCACTGGACGCCCCTAATTCGTGGAGCATGAATCAGTAAAAGCATGAAAATTCATGGAGAAGCGGTCACTATGTTCTCTGCTGTTTGCTCGCTTCGCGAGCATTAAAACAAAAAAAAAAAAACATCACTGGACGCTCCTAATTCGTGGAGCATGAATCAGTAAACGCATGAAAATTCATGGAGCAGCGGTCACTATGTTTTTTGCTGTTTGCTCGCTTCGCGAGCATTAAAACCAAAAAAAAAAAAAACATCACTGGACACCCCTAATTCGTGGAGCATGAATCAGTAAAAGCATAGAAGTTCACGGAGCCTCGGTCACTATGTTTTCTGCTGTTTGTTCGCTTCGTGAGCATTAAAACCAAAGAAAAACATCACTGGATACCCCTAATTAGCGATGCATGAATCAGTAAATGTTACGCTTTGTTACGTTTCGATACAACAGAAAAAAGTATCGATACTCTGATTTGGGTCTCGAATCACCATCATATCCATATCACGCAATCAAAACATCGGCAACGGCAATAAGCAATGGGTGCCGTATAGTAAAGTTTAGCCGAAAAGGAAATAAATGCCCTCCTAGCAATATTTTGAGTACAAAATGTAATAGCAATTTTTTTTTTCTTTGAAAGTTAAAAAATAGTCCATTCTCTCTCTCTCTAGTAATTAATAATGTATTTCTCTGCATATATTTTTAAAATCACGTTTCTATTTATACTATTCGCATTTCTTTAAATTTAAAAGAATTTATGACATTTATTTATTTGTAAATGCTATTTTTAAAGCACTTACCTATCTTCTATATTAACGTATATACACATGTATTAAAGAAAAAAAAAAATAATTTAAAATATTTAGCTTATCTTCTCTGAACACAAGATTGAATAGTGCATCTTTTTTTTTTTTTTTTTTAAGTTAGTGCCAAAATAAGCACTAGGACTAAAATAAAATACACAAATATAAAATAAAATCATAAAACTATTCAACAAATATAAATAAATAATCGACGTCATTGCGAAATCTGCCACAGACCCTGGATAAGAGTTTGGAGGCCCGCCACCGTCTACTGTGATAAATTAATTAAATAAACAATTTAAATTGGACTGAATTGCAAATCTAAACCATTCTCGAATCCACCTGAAGACACACAAAAAATTTCATTAAACTCAGTCCAGCCGTTTAGGAGGAGTTCAGTGACATACACACGCACAAACGAAATATATATGATAAATACAAAGGCACAGCTTTAGTATAGACCTCCCCCCCCCCCCTTGTCGACTTTAAATATTTTTGGACATTTTTGCGATGAATTAACATGGCTATCTCAATTGCGTAACTGACGATCTTGGTGAGAAACGTCCGTACTACTTCGGTGCCAAATCTCAAATTTTTCCAAACTAAAGCTGTTCCATACAAAAAAAAAAAAAAAAAAAAAAGAAAAACTGTTTTATGATATATACAAAATAAAAATAAAAAAATTCTAATAAATTCGAAATTATTACTATTTACAGTTAAGGTGAAAACTGAAAAGAACCTTTATAAGTTACACATAAAATATCAATCAAAACGAAAAATTTTGTTTTACTGTAGAAAAGAAAAGTACTACTAAATTAAATAAAAATTTTAAGCTAATACCAAGTATCTCTTTGAAAATATTTATTTACACGCGAACATTTTCATAGTATATTAATTTTTTTTTTCTAATTTTTATTGTTTATCACGCGAAATTAAAAATATTTAATTTCCGGAAAAAATAAATAAACGTGAATTTTGTTTATTTTGGCGTCAAATATATTTTTCTTTTTAATCATTTTAAAGTTAAAATGGAGTTTTTATTTAATATCTTTTGATCCAATTATCCGATTGAACTGAATTGTAAATCTAAACCATTCTCGAATCCACCAGAAGACACACAAAAAATTTTATTAAACTCGGTCCAGCCGTTTAGGAGGAGTTCAGTGACATACACACGCACAAAAGAAATATATATATAAAGATATATATATATATTATTATTATTATTATTATTATTATTATATGAAATTGAATTCGTCATCGAGTTTTCTGTCACGATAGATAACAAGTCACTTCCACTTAAAAAAAAATAAAAAAAAAAATGTAAGCAATTTATTGTATCTCTTAATGGTTCAGTTGGTTAGTGCGTCCTGTTAATTTTTGCAAATAATTAATAGAAAAGGTGTCAGTTGATAAAAGGAAATATTTCGTTGTGTACATAACACAGTATCCTAATAATTGTTGAAGAAATTTTTAAATAGCTTTTTATCTAGTTACTAAAAAGTACAAAATAAAAATTTAAGTAAAAATAAATAAATAAATAAATTTTTTAGAAACTTTTTATTGAAACTGGATTTCGTTATCGCTTCATCTCGTCACGCTAATAAATAAGGCACCTACAACTTTAAAGTAAATGTTAGCAGGCCTTATCGTCGCTCACTGGCTCAGTTGGTTAGAGCGTCAAGTTGGTAATGCGATGGGGTGAGTTCCATCCCCCGAAGGATCGGTGTGTTAAATTTTGATGATAATTAATAGAAAATGTGTCAGTTGATAAAAGAAAATTTTTCATTGTTTACACAGTATTCTAAGAATTTTTGAAGATATTTTATTTTTTTAAGGAGCTTTTTTTTTAGGTACTGAAAAGCACACAAGTTAAGTAATATATATATATATATATATACATACATACATACATAGATACATATATATATATATACATATATATATATATATATATATATATATATATGTATTAGAAGCTTTTTATTGAAGTTGAATTTTTATCATCGTGTCTTTGTGTCATTCTGAAAAAGGAGGCGACTCCACTTTCATGTAAATTTAAACAGCCTTTTTTCGTCACTCGTTAGCGCATTTGGTTAGAGCGTCATGGTGATAACGCGATGCTCGTGTGTTCGATCCTCGCAAGCCGATTTGTTAATTTTTTGCAGATAATTAATAGAAATGATGTCAATTGATAAAAGAAAATCTTTCATTGTCTACTCAGTATCCTAAGGAATTTTGATAGTTTTTTAAGAAGCTTTTTTGAGTTACTAAAACGCACAAAATAAAAATTTCAGTAAAAACATAAATAAAAAAAATTAATAAAATAATAAAATAAGATAAATAAATTAATTAAAATAACACAGAAAGTTTTTTATTATTGTGGAGCCTAAAAAGTCTAAAATAAAAATTTATTCTAGCCGAGAGAGGAAATAAATTCATAACAGTTTCAACCTTAAGAAAATTTTAAAGAAAAATATAGATATTTCACTTTTGCAAAAGATGAAAAATTTGAAATGTTGCAAATATTTTAAAAAACATTCGAGAACAATATTCCTTTTGTATAAGTATTTGATCGATTTTTCTAGAATGTTCTATGATTTTTATTGACAGTTCTTAGACTTTTTGTTAGAGCGTCATGCTGATAACGCGATGGTCCCGGAATCGGTCCTCAAAAGACGATATAGTACATTTTTGCAGATAAATAATAGAAAAAAAATGTCAATTGATAAAAGAAAATCTTCCGTTGTCTACACAATATCCTAAAAAATTTCAATTAGTTTTTTTTAAGAAGCTTTTTCCTTTTTTGTAACTAAAAAGCACAAAATAAATTTTAAGTAAAAAATCATTTTTTAAAGTTAGAAGCTTTTTATTGTGAAGCCCTAAAAAGCATAAAATAAAATTTGTTCTGGCAAAGACATGCTACAAAGAATGGAAGTTTCAATACTAAGAAAATTTTAGAGAAAAATATAGGTACTTTCCTTATGCAAAAGATGAAAAGGTTTTAATGTTCAAAATATTTTAAAAAGCTTTCGAGATTTTTGGAATTTGTGGCCTAACGGATGATTATGTATAAACCAATAACTAAGGATATTGGTCTCGAAAGCTTTTTAAAATATTTTGAACATTAAAACATTTTCATCTTTTGCATAAGGAAAGTACCTATATTTTTCTCTAAAATTTTCTTAGTATTGAAACTTCCATTCTTTGTAGCATGTCTTTGCCAGAACAAATTTTATTTTATGCTTTTTAGGGCTTCACAATAAAAAGCTTCTAACTTTAAAAAATGATTTTTTACTTAAAATTTATTGAAAATTAATTTAAATATGGTGGCCATCAAAATAGCCAATGTCTGCTAGTATCTTTTTATTAAATTTTGAATATTAGTTCTTGATCTAGAGTTGCCACAAATTTTTTTGTTACACACAAAGAAACAAACATACAGAAGACATATGGACATTTTCTAAAAATTGTCCAATCATGTTGCAGACATGTCAAAACGTGTAAAATCATCGAAAATTGGAAATCGAAAGTTTTTTCAAATCCAGTTCTTTCTTCTATTCATCATAAAGAGAAATATTTATTTAATTTTACCGAAATCTACTACTCTTTTGGATCCTCCCCTCCCTTTCCCCACCTTTAGAGATAATGTAAATTAAAATATATTCTACACTTTTGTAGAAAAATACAGCTAAAAAGTAGAAAAACTACCAACTTAGAAAATAAATATATTAGCATTAATATTTCTTTTGTTTTGAAGAAATAAATCTTCAAAAATAATTTCATAAAGACTGCACAGAAATATTTTTGAGAAAGCGAGAACAAAAATTTGCCACAAATGAATATATTACAGTCTAAGATTGATGATATTTCTTGGTAGTCTGTTTCTGAGAAAGACGAGAACTGTATAGAATAACTTTATATAAATCGAAAATCCATACTGAAATCATAGTTCTCGTCGTTTCAAAAATACATTTGAAATGCAAATGCATTTTTAAGAAGGCGGAAAATATATGCAATGGTGCAAAACATATTTTTTCTTATCATTTTAAAGTAACCCGTTTTTGCTTATTTTGTAATAACAGAACGGAAAAGATTCTTGAAACGATTATCTTTAATGAAATTTCCAGAAATATATGTTAGCATTTGAGCATTGAAGTTTGCTTACAAAATTTGAATTTCCAATAACTATGCTTTTCATCAAAGCTTGGATATCATACGAACATTCTATATAGCTAAAATTACTTTTTTATCTAAATTTTGGTATCTATTAGTTGTCAAATTATTCCATAAAATAGTTGAAGAGATACATGTCTAATGCTAAGCATACAGGCTCAGTTTAAAACTGTATAAAAATAAAAATTTTAAATTATATTTCAAAGTTTAAAAGTACTTATTTTTTCACTAATGTAACATAGAACTATACTATTTCTAATTGAATAAAAATAATGCTATTAAATTTTAAGAGAAGCTATTCATTTTCGAATGAAATACTCATAAATTTTTGCCTCTCAACAATAATATTAAAAAGACTGTAAAAAATTAATTAAATCTATATATATATAATCTTTTGTCCTGAGTGAGTGAGTGATCCATCATCGCCCAACCCAAACCCCTAAACCCATAAGCATGAAATTTTGTGGCAATGTTCCTTCTGTTACGTAGATATCGAATAAGAAGCGATTTTACAAAATTCGCCCCCGAAGGGGGAGGGAAGGCAAAACGTGATTTCACAAAATGCTTCATATCTCAAACAAAAAAACAGATATCCGTAAAATTTATGCTTTAAAACTTAGCTAACACAAATACCTAAAAATGAATTTTTGGAATTTTGGAAATTCGGTCCACAAGAGGGTGGTGCGTAGCAAAAGGCGATTCTACATGTGCAAAAAGTGACTTCACAAAAAACCTTCATATATCAATGAAAAAAAAAAAAGAAATACCTGTAAAATTTTTGCTTTAAAATACAGCTAACATAAAAATCTAAACATCAATTTCTGAAATGTTAGAAATTTGGCTCCTAAGGGGGTAAAGGGGGAAAAATGTGATTTTACAAAAACCATTATATCTCAAAGAAAAGAAAACAGATATCCGTAAAATTTTTGCTTTAAAATTTAGCTAACACAAATATCTAAAAACCAATTTTTTGAATTTTAGAAATTTGGTCTCCAAGGGGAGGGGGGGGGGAAGCAAAGCGTTATCTATATTTTTTCTTCTATCTTCTATCTAATATAGCTATTTCTTCTATAATAAAGATTTAAAATCATTAATTGTAATTTTTAATTGTTGCCAAAGAAGTTTACGAGTTAATTTATTTTTCGACATATAATAAAATATATTTTCACGCGAATACTAAAAAAAATCTGGAGTGACTCCTCTCGACTTTCCGAACATTGAGTAATTAACGGTTTTGTAGATAAAGTAAAGTAAGGGGAGTTGTTAAATAAACAAAAGAGAAAATTATAATAGTTTGTTTGGGTATTTTTCTTTATATAGTACACAATGTTTAATTTAACGCTATTTTAACCAAACACGTAGATCATAATGATAAAGAATAATTCATTGTGTCCCTGTAAAAACCTACAAATGCTAGATTCGCTAAAATGCTTACAGTTAGTGCAACAGTGACTTATAATATTTATATAAATTTTCAGCTCCATCGGATAAGGCATTTAGATGCTATCGCAATTTAAAGTTTGAGCCCATATGCTACAATTATAAAGAAATTTGCATTTTGTCCCTGTAAAAAGAACCATAAGTGCTAGATTCTCTAAAGTTCATAAATTTCGTGTGATGGTGATCTATAACTCGTATATAAATTTTCCACTCAAACGGATAAGGCATTTGGATGCTATCGCAAGTTAAATAATTTCACCACATAGGCCATAATGATACAGAATGATTTGTTGTGTCCTTGTAAAAAAAATTAGAAGTGCTAGATTCACCAAAACCTATATAGATCGTGAAACTGTGACCTATAATATGTGTGTAATTTTTTTGTTCAATTGAATGAGGCGATTAGACGCTATCACACTTTTTAAAATTTCGTCCCATAGGCCATAATGTTAAGGAATTTTTCTTTGTGTTCCTGTAAAGGAACTATAAGTTCTAGATTCACCAAACTCTATGCAGTTCATGCAACTATTACCTATAATATGTGTATAAATTATTTTCTCAGTTTAATAAGGCATTTTGACGCTATCGCACTTTTTAAAATTTGGTCCTATAGGCCATAATGATAAAGAATTTTTCTTTGTGTATCTGTAAAAACACTATGAGTGCCAGGTTCTTCAAAATCTATACAGATTGAGTAACTGTGACCTATAATATTTGTATAATTTTTTTTCTCAATTGAATAAGGCATTTAGATGCTATCGCACTTTTAAGAATTTGGTCCCATAGACCATAATGATAAAGAATTTTTCTTTGTGTCCCTGTAAAAAAACTATAAGTGCCAGATTCCCTAAAATCCACAGAGTTCGTGCTATGGTAACTTGCAATATGCGTACTAACTTATAGCTCATTCGAACAAAGCGTTTAGACGCTAGCGTGTTCACTCCGATACATACACACACACATACATACATCATCGTAAAAATAGTGAAAATGAACTCAGGGGACCTCAAAACATATAGAAACACCAAAATCTCGAATTCGGATTTTTGACATGATTACAATACTTTCCTTACATATGTATGTTCGAAAGTAAAAATATTAAATATTAAATTTGCTCAGGCATATGATAAAATGACGTCATTATCAAAATTAAATAATAACAAAATGAAAGCTAATTCAGATCTATATTAAAGAGCTTTAATTATTGATAATCCTGGGTATTTTCTGAACTTTTGATGCTGAAGTAGATAGGACATTTTTCGCCAACAAACTCTATTTTTGTGACAGCCACATTAAGCCAAGTTGTCCATGAAAAATATAAACAAATCTGTATACTCTTTAACTGCATTTCTTGCGACCATGGAAGCCTCTGCGCAAGTGCGTATTCAACGAGTCCACTAGTAAAATAGGGGAGACAAGCTTTTCGTTGAGAGAAAATAAGCGATAAGGGAATACCAAATGACTGGATGTTTACTAAATTCAAACTTGTTCTTCAACTTGGATATCCTCCAAGATTTTCGACACGTCCTCACTGCTTGGCGTAGGAAACGTGGTTACACTATACTTATATTTTACTTTAAGGGTAAATAAATAATGTAGTTCAACCTTTAGAATCACTTTCAAGTTCTTTCACAAAAAGTAAATAAAGACATCAGATTATAGTTAACATGCTATAATCTGTATATTCATTGTAATAATCTAATATTTTTTACTGTAACTTAACACTTTTGTTCACTTGAGTTTTACTTTATTATGAATTGTAAATATAATAGTTTAAGTTACGTGATTTTTTAATAAATTACTTACAGTTTCATAATATTTATTGTTTTCTTTTTAAACTGTGCCTAATATAATCAATAAATGGATAATCAATAGTAACTGGGCTCTTTAAATACTTATTTTTTACACTGTATTAAATTTACCTTTGATTAGAACATAAAAAAATAATTGAAACCTATTTTTTCTTTGTCTAAGAATTACCCCAGGATGTCTAAACATTAACCCAAGGATTGTCTAAGAATCACCCCCAGCATGAAACAATACAACAATGCCTTTTAGAAAGGCCTATACTCATCTCAGTTTATGAATTCTGAAATTTTCTGTTAATAAATTTGAAGGTAATGAATTTCTTCTTTAACAAAATTTAAAATCTGCAACTAAACTAAATAAATATATGCAATAAGCAAATTTGAAAATATTGAAAGTAAATGTTGATAGGTACTTTTTCAGAGACATTTTGCTAGTGAAATAAAAAACTTGCTAATACGTGGATTACTGCTTAGGAAATTTTTATACAATGAGAAAAGACATTTAAAAACTAAAATTCAAATACATAATCAAATAAAAGTTAATAGCTTTTAAACACCAAGTGCGTCTAAGAATTACCCCAACGTTACCGTGTCTAAAAATTACCCCGGTTACTACTACTCGAAAATATGCAGAAACATTTTTTTATTTATTTATTCATTTTTTTTTTTTTTTTTTTTTTTTTTTTTAGGAAATTTATGTATTATTTAAACCTTTTCTGGGAAATTAAATTTTATGAAATACAAAACAAATTTATAGTATATGTCATTTGTATAATCGGTATTTGTCACTAAATAGATGACTTTGTTATTTAATATGTTATCGCAAAATGTTAGAAACTGAGTGAAAACTTTTGCAAACTATATGTAAACGGAAATAAAGATGTAATAAAATATTTTTTAATTCTTTGTAGAAAGATATTATTTTATCATTTTCTGAAAATTCAACTTTATGAAGTGCAAATCAAAATATGACGATATTGTGTGATATTTAACTAGCCTGCATGTGTCACCAAGCTGATGACTGATGATTTGGGAGCAAAACTTTATCGCAATAAAGTTAGCTTACTTATTCAATGTCAATGACGTACAACACCATAAGCTAATTAATTATAAATCTGGATTGACATTTTAGTTATGGAATGTCGAAGAGAATATCGGAACATAAAACAGATTTAGAAATAGAATATTAAGGTGATATTATCGAATACATGGAAAGCATGAATGTATTTTCTGAAGCATTTCCTTTTAAATTTCTTGCTGTATAACAACTTAATTTTATTAAAAGATTAGTTATACAGAAAAAGAAGAAATATCGATACATTAATACGCAAACATGAAATTTTCCGTACATTTTTAGTCCATTTTTAATAAGAAGAGGTTCTTAAAATTACTATCGTTCGAAGGGTATGTTTAATGTGGGTTGCAGAAATATATATATATATATATTCTTAAGATTCTTATATGAGGTCACGAAGGCAGACAAAAAAAAAAAAAAAAAAAAAAAAAAAAAAACTTTTATTAAGACAACAGAATGATTGTCTGCAAACAAAATAGAACAATTGAAAAAGTTTTTTCTTTTTTTATTCTTTTGGCATTTAGTCAAAAATTTATTAAATTAAAATTATGAAAAAAAAAAAAAAAAAAAAAAAAACATTAAAATATGCAAAAAAGAATTTTAAAATGAATAAAATAACCGTTGCGAAAGGCACAACTTCATATTTTAAGGTAAAAATCAGTTATTTATTTCATTCCATTTATTTATTTACGCTTTTTGTATACTTAGACGAATTAAATATTTTTTCTCTTTTTTCCTGTCTCATCAAGTTTATATATATATATATAATAAAATTGAAAGAAATCGCGTAGAAAATTTTTGTAGAATTTATTATAGTAACCGTTGCTAAGGAATGCAACACAGTTACAACATTCTTTTCCATGGAAATATAAACTTTTAAAAAGTCCTGTCATCCTAAATTAAATATCTGTTATCTAGATAACAAAAATAGGCTCCGGTTTCTTTTTTCTTTTCTTTATACACATTTTTCCTTTTATGCTTATATTCTTTCGCATTTAAAATTTCTATAGAAGAAAATTCTTAAATCTTTATGTGAAAATTTTTAAAAGGCACTGCAACGATTTGTGATTTATTCGTAGTTTATTTTCGTAAGTTCATAGAGATGTTCGTCGACATGTTAATAAATATGCTGATAGTTCTTTTTTTATTTTATTTTTTATTTATTTATTTATTTTATGATAGAATACTATTTATTAAGAACATTGTTTGCATAGAAATTTTGAATTCCTCTATTTATAATTTAAATTCTTACTTAGCAAAAATTGGTCGAATTTTGACCACAGGGCGATACTAATATTCTACAATATCTCTGTTATGCTGTTTAATAAAAATTTAAACTTTGAAGTAGAAAAACTTATTTATTACATATAAAATATGAGTTCTCTCTTTTTTAAAAATCTTTTTAATGTGTTACTTAAAAAAAAAAAAAAAAAAAAAAAAAAAAAAAAGAAAAGAAAAGAAAAAGAAAGAAAGAAAAAAGAAAAAGAAAAAGAAAAAGACATCGTGAAACTTGAGATTACAGGAATCATGCTTATTTGATAGCATCAAATAAAGAAATTGCCGAAACAGGGAGTGTAAGACTTTTTAAAAGAGAGAAATTTATATGCATGCAATACTTATACGCATAATTTATATACCAAGAAAAATCTTTATTTAATAAATTTCAGATGAAGTCTGTTAACGTTGGTTTGGTAAGTTTGCAATCAAAGTAAATAAGTTATTAATAAAAATGGCAATTAAACTCAATTAGAATTTTTGAGAATAATTTCTTAAAATTAAAATGGCAATTAGTTAACTATAAATTAAAACATGTGCCCTCATTAAACTCCGATAATGTCTTTTCTACGTAATTTGAAATAACATCGTTTGCATTTTCAACTCATTTAAAACAAATTTCTAATAATACCCTCAAAGTTTGCACATATTACACGTGTCAGGAAGTTTCTAATAAAATCATACTCAATATAGTAAAGAGGTATTTTATTTACAGGTATAGTGGAGGTTAGACATGAACCATCAATCTTCTGAGTTAATGCGTCTGAAAGAAAAAGGAATTAATATGAAGCGCAATATCCAGGAAAACATGAAACGGGATTTGATTTTCCAAGAAGAATTTATTTGAAAGTTAATGCAGCAATGCGCGAGGATAGCATTATTGAAAGTTAAATCAATTCGATATGTTATTGTAGCAATAGTATCATGTTGAATGTCAGATTTTTTTTAACCCCTTAACGCGCGGTGTCCTCGCCACGAGGACGCAAAATTTAAGATCCAGCTGCAAAAATTCATCCCGGAAATATTTTAGCAAAAATTCACGTTTATAGCATATCAGAAAAGGCCTTTTTTTAAACCTTAAAATTTAAAATTTCTTTTAGTTTAAAATTCCGGTGGCAGTATAATTTAAATGTTTCAAACTGTCTTGCGTCGCAAAGGGTTAAATGCATTCAATACCAATGCTTGATTAATAACTCACCAATTTGGTATATAGGAAAGCCAAACCACAACTTATCAAAGTCTAAGGACAAAACAAATACACTAAAACTAGTGACAAAATGTAGCGATAAACCGTTAACAATAATAATAATAAACGATTATTTAAAATTTAACGGTGCTTTTTTTTTTTTTTTTAATCAAAATAAGGGAAATCGAGAAATGAAATGTAAATTTAATTTAATTAATTTTGAAAAATAACTTCAGAGTATACTCATTAAAATCGTCGCTAGGTTTATTTATCGAAGGGATAATACTAAATACTTGAAATTTATTATATTTTTTCTCTACCTGAATCGATCCTGACAACAGGAATGTACTATAATTTTTTTTTCGGTTTGAATTTATTAATATTTATGTTAATTTTAGTACGACAGGACTTTTTTAGTCACTGCTGCCAGCGTCTACTATTTTGTGGTATATCACCTTAAATAAACGAGCAAACTTTTTTTTTTTTTTTTTTTTTTTTTTTTGTTGTTGTTGTTGTTAATTTAAAATATATAAATTTGAAAGTATGTCATTGTATCAGTCCAGATTTTTATTTCGCTATATAAAGCTACACCATTTAACGGATCCCTACAAAAATTGGTACACTTATTATTGAGAATAGAAATCTAAGTAACCCCGTTCTTTTTAGTTTAATCAGATACTTGATTAAAAAAATTATTAAATGAAAACCGCTTTTTAAATTTAAAATTATTAAAAAGGAAAAATCAAATTAATGTCAAAAATAAATAAATTAATTAATGAAAAAAGAAAAACTATAAGTCGATTAAAAGGGAAAAAAAATAAGAAAAGTAGTAAAAAATCATGCTAAAGATACGGAACAACTTTAGCATAAGATTCCTTGGCGAAACTTAAGATTTTGCCCCGAAGAAGCTCGTATGTTTTTCGCCAAGATCTTTACTTACGTAATTGCGATAGCCATTAATTTATGTCTTCAGGAAAAATTATAATGTTCAAATTTAATTTTTTTTAATGCGTTAGAATAAGTGACTCAAACCCTGCATCTTTATGATTAAAAACATATTTTTAATTGAAAAAAAAAATTAAATTCATCTGTGAAAGTCTTATGAATTGTGACCTATATTGATTTTTGCATTAATAGAAGGGCATTGTCAAAAACATGGGTTTCCAAATTTACAGTTCATTCCTATAATTATTTTTCGAGTTACAGTGATTTTTTTTTTTTTTTTTTGCTATTAAAATGCCGTCATTTGTCAGGATTTGTGTCATCTGAAACTTTTCATATGATTTAAAATAGTTATTCAAATTAGTTTAGATGCAAAAATCATTACGTAATTAGTATTGTATATTTTCTGAACCGCCTTGATCTCAGGAATTCAGATATGGTACCAAAAATGGCTGTTTACCATTCGAGTTGAGGTAAATTTCAAAATGTGGACGACCCTCTAAGCAAAATTTAACTATTGCATTAATAACTAGATGCTATTACAAATCTATTGGCACCGGCTACATGTTTCTGTGATAATTTACCGCAAAATCAATCGGGGGTGTAATTTTTTTTTTTCTTCTTTTTTTGTGCTGACTGTACATACAAACTAATCTGTCTAGCTACATTTTGTTGTATGTAATATGAATAAGAGAAAACCAATTTTTAAATAAATTAACGAGAAACATACAGAATTCAGCAAATTATTATTAATTTTTTGCAAATTTTGATTCTGATATAAAATACCCTTCTAAAAAATTAAAAGTTTTAGATATAGTATTTATCACAGGCAAAATTTTTGTGCTAAACACGTTTACTATTACTTATATTTAGGTTTAGCATAAGAACCATAATTTATTCTACGAGCCATATATCAAAAATCCCATAAAAAATAAATCTTGCAACAGTTAAAGTAGCGTTAAGATAAGAGTTGTATAGAGAATTCAATTTGCATATATTTAGAAGAATATCTCAAAGGAGATTAACATGGGATTTAAAATTGCATTTTACATGGCATGCACGTACTGGCAAAATACACAAAATATGAGATTTTTCTCCTAAAAAGTTATCTTTAAAATATTAAAATCTTGAAGCTGTTACATAACATTACAAAAGTTTAAAAAATTCTTGGCGGTAAGAAATATTAAATTCATTTCAATGTATTTAAAAGAAGTTTGGTTAACATAAAAACTCGCAAATATTAGTCATCTTTCTAAAAACTAAGGAAACTATTAAGTTATGGTCATCACAAAACTTTTTACTGTATTTTCCTATAGAAATTCATGCAGTGTATGTTATTTATTGAAACTATTTTTAATGATGAAATAGTCGATTTTTATATCAGTATAACACTAACTACTGAATGAAAATCAATTTTGTATTATATAGATATAGACAACATTAGAAAAAATGCATCTTTTCCTTCTTTTTTTTACTATATATATATTTATGCATGTATATATTATTAAAAATGAAAAAAAAAAAATAGATTGTATGAAATTATCACAGACCTATGGTTCAACCATTCGTTTTAAAAGTATTGACAAGCTCTTCTGAAAGACCTCCATATTCAAAATTTATACCCCTTAGGGGTTCACTTCCCCCTCCCCCCCACCAGGGCGAGGCAGAAATACTCTTGCATGCAAGTTTGTTATCCTAACTGATTACACTGTTCTGCATGAAAATTGGCCCCAATACCATTTATTCAAATTCTTATGTAAAATGACCTCCTGAATCGGAATATGACATCCATTTTGTCTCATCATCCACCGTTTTTTGCGGACGCCACCCCATTTTTATCACTTTTTGACAATTTTATGGCTATAAAATTGATTTGGAGAGAAATAAAGAATTATTGTAACTGTTAAATATCTTCTGAGGGTCTACATGCAGAGAGGAAAAATGATAAAAAATGAACATTTGTAGCAAGGGAAAGATTTAGGGGGGGGGGGATTCGCCACTAAAATTAGAAATTACATTTGTCATATTTTTATTAATCTGTATTACTGTTATTTATTATACCTTATATATTTTTGTTTTTAACAGTTAAAATAATCCTTTTCTATCCTTTAAATAAAATTCATGACAATAAAACTGCGGAACAGTGATAAGCATTGCGGGAGGGAGTAACGTCCCGCAAAATTTGTGGGTGGTTGGGCAAAATGGAGGTCATATTCGGTATCAGGAGGACATTCTACATAAAAATCAGCAAGAATGGTATCAAGGCTCGATTTGTTTTAGGACTGAGGGCCTATTAGTCTCAATCTGGGATTTTTGCGTTGTCGATTTCGATAGTTGGACATTTGTCGAAATCTAAAATTTATCGAAAATATAATTGAATAATTTGAAAGCGATGTTATAATTTGAAAAAAAAAAAAACTAATAGTCCTCCGTCCTAAACTAAAATCTGCTTTTGCCAGAATTTCATCAAAATCTTTTTTTATTTTTTTATTTATTTATTTTTTTTATTATTGAAAGAAAAATAAAAGAAAATTAATAATAATCAGTATCGTTACAAGCGATATCGAAAAAGATTTTTTAAATAATTTTGAATTAGGAAATAAAAAGTGCGCGTGAAATAATATGAAATAAAAATAAGTAAAAAAATGAATTTAAAGATTTAATGTTTTTGTTTTTCGGGGGCTGCTCATGCATATAAAAAATACGTATTAAAACGAGTCGAAGAAGGAAGCGAAATAAGTATTGAGTTATATTACGATAAATACGATATATAATATGATACGACATATTAGACCTATCGTCCAGGGTTAGTAGGCATTTTCGTTGAAAGAAATAGTTTGTTCGTTCGGTGCAACTTGCACATTAGTCCCCTTTAAACATATTATTATTATTTTAGTTGTTTGAATAGCAGTTGCTTTGTGGAGTCGGTTCTATTTTTTTACAAAAAGATTTTATTAAACGATAAAATTGGCGGTTGTAGAAGGTGAAAAGGAAGTCCAAGTGCGGCTTTTTTTTTTTTTTTTTTTTTTTGTCGCTTAGTGTACATGCAATTTATTCGTGTCTTCAGTATTTCGGTGTGAGCTACAGAGTGAGCATACACTTTGTCCTTCGTATAGTCCCATAAGGAGAAATCAACAGGGGCTGAATCTGGAGTTCGAAGAGGCTGTAGAAAAATTACAAGAAATACGATATAAAATAAACTTAAGGACCGATAACGCCATCTGAGGGAAAATTTTGGAATTAGTTTTTTTTTTTTTTTTTTTTTTTTGCAGCGCAGTGTTATAAATAATTCTTTCACAATATTTCATTAAAAATATTTCTCATTGTAATTATTTAAATAATTCTTGTCTCAATAAAACCATAGTAAAAATGTAGAAAAAACGAGAAGGAAGTGCCATATGCAGAGTGATTTTCATCAAACGTTGATAGGCGCTAGTTTATGTCACATGTTGCAACTATGTATTTAATTATATGAAATTATGTACATTAGTTTTTGAATTAGAGCTTCCACAAAATTTTGTCCCACACACATATATTTTCTAAAAATAGTGAAATTGTATTTTAGATCTCTCAAAATGCGTAAATACATTGAAACTGGAAGTTTTTATGAATGCAGTATATAATTCTATTGAATATATATTAGAAGAAATAAAAAACTGAAGTATAACTTTATGACTAATTGGCACTCTTCCCTCTTTTTCGTATTTTTTTAATTCTCTAAAACAATTATAGCATCTCATCTGAATTGGCCAGCCAAATTGGCTTTAAGCACTTGACATTGCATGATCAAAATATTACAGGTAAGATAAATCGGGTGAAGATGCAATATATAAGGATGTTTTATTTAGTACAGCCAAATGTTGAAATGATATGATAACGAAAAAATACACTATGCTCTTTAAAGTTTAATTAATTATGTATACTTATAAATTACTTTCACAGTCTGTACACAATTGACAAATTTAATTGCAAATAAACTCGTGTAATTGTGGCATCTTCCCCCACATGTACGGGGAAGATGCCACCAGTTATGAGGTACGATGCAACGCTACAATACATAAGGAAAATAAGACAAACATTGGAAAATTACCAGTGAAGAATAACTATGGAAAAGCAAACAAATTTGTAAATTGAAACAATTTTTTTTAAATTTACTTTGCTAAATCTAGAAAGGTTACAAGTTTGAATTGTAAGGCTGCACAACATTTAATTTAGTGCAAATGATCAACATTGCAATGCGCAATCTTTGTGCTATCGTTTTTGGCATTTGATGTTCAAGATTGGTGGAGACAATGGCGTTTTCTTGCTTGTGGAGGCAATTGCTGCTACCTCTAGCTCTGCTGGTGGAAGCAACTATTGGTGTAGGCCTATTGTCACATGTGACGTTTGTGAAAGTAGTAGATCTATCATTGCTGAAACCAACAGAAATAGCACACGTATGATCTGGGATTGTTTGTAGGTTATAAGGATAAAACTCAGTTGCTGAAATCCCAGAAATTTCTTTTCCTACTGTGGTTGCCTTCCTCCAAGATGTATTTAGGCGAGATTCTTACTGATGTCTTGAAAGTTTATTAAAATGTTATTATAAAAATTTTAATTATTATAATATAATAATCATAATTATTAATTACAATTATACTTTATACTATAATATACAGTATATAAAATAAAACATAAAATTTAAAGGTCATTTAATTTATTTCTGAACCATGTTGCGTCTTTCCCGTATAAGCTTGTGAAGTGAAGATGTCACACACGCTTATTTTCGTATTGCTGCAAGGCTATTGCTGATTCTACTAACCTTGTGTGTGTAATAGAATAAGGAACTCGCTTATATTGTTAATATCTTATTTAAAATAAAACATCTGTTTATGAATTTTAAATATAAGCAACCGGGGCTTTACTCACAAGGTTAAATGCTCACGCGATCTAAAATACCGGCGAATGAAAGTGATAAATATGTTCACAATCCAAGCGCTCATTGGGACAAGACTTCTGAGACATGCTGGGCAGTATGACTATGCATTGACACATAAAACTGCTAGGAATAAATTTTCGTCTCCCCCAAAATTACCTAATATTTCTGAACAAATTTTAGAATAAAAAAAGCTTAAAAATGTGTTATCTTTATCTACTTAGAAGAATATATCTTAGAGAAAAGTAAGTTTTAAACTTTGATTTTGATATAGTGAACGTGAAATTGTTGTCTTGCTTTGAAACAGTGATCTTGAAATTGTGATAAAAATGGCGGTTCATATCTCTGTATATAAAACGCAATGTTTGTATGCGTGTTTGCTATTGACTAAAAAGATACTGACCAAACGTCCCCATTTTCTGGAAACAAATGGGGGCGACTTTTTTATAAGGCATTTTTCTAAGATTTGAAAAATTGTAGAAACTAAATTATTAATCAATAACAGTTTATTTTTAGTCCTTATTTATTAGGAATGAAAAAATTCATCCATAATTTGATAATTGTAGCAAAAAGATACTTTGATCTGGTCAGCCTATATTACAGTGAAGTAATGCCCATGGATTTTTTCCTGTTGGATGCTAGTTAAATTTGACAATCTTATGAATGCAAAGTAACAACTCTTATTACTGTTTATTTTCCCCTTTTTTGTAATTTGAGTTTCTTCAGCTATGCCGGACAACAATGTAAGTAGACAACTGGCGGATTCACAGAATACCGGCCAGGTCCATAAATTTAAAATTACTCCTCTTTCAGGACATTCTCACTCTGGTTCGTTAACATATAGTCACTATTAGCGGTTTTGGAATAACACAGGACGAAAAAAAATATTTTTGTGTAATTTCTGCACTCACTTCTGACATTTCGAGTTATGTTAGTGATATTAAGTTAACATCGTCGGGAATAGATAAATGCAAACACCCTTAAATCATGGTTAATTGGAGTATTTTTAGATTTAGAACAGAGGAGAATTAGAGCTGTCGTGTCTGAATCAATTTTGGGGGATAAAAAACTTTCACATCTATTATCGAAGAGGAAATAACTAGCAGGGTGGGACACTTGGCAAAGATTTTTATAGAAAGCTCTGGTTACAATGTCTACCTACTCAAGTTCAAGCTATTCTTTCTGTCTCAGAAGGCAATTTTCTAAATTGCCTTCTGATATAACACATAATACTGCAGTGACGCTTGTCAGCCTACAACTTACAAATCCGGGACAGACATAAATTTGTATCCATAAATCATGTAAAACCAGCATTCATCTTGAATGATTTAAAACCAACACCAGACAGGGCACCCAGCTATTCAACCCAGACTCTTAATGTTTGCGAACCATGGCAACATTCAAGGGAGGTTATTCAGGTGACAGTTTGAAGCAGACTGGTTCTGGGCGTTAATTTCGTTTTCCCCCAAGTGTCGTTATACTAGAAATGGAGTACTGCGGTATCCTCTAACCAGAACACCAGAACTTTTTTGCCATTTATTGACTCCTCGATGCAGCTGAATAAAATTAACTGTTTTAACTTTACAACATCCACAACTGTCAATGCAACTAAAATGAACTGGCGAAGTATTGCCATTCTTTCGTCCGTTTCTGAGTGGTTCTTTACTTATCCTCTTTTGCAGTATTGGCGATATGACCATTGTTTTTCGAAACATGGTTCAAGTTTTAACACATTTCAAGTTTTATATAAAGGTTATGTTAGGTTTTATTAAAAGTTTATGTAACTCCTTTTCAACACATTTCAAGTTTTATTAAAAGGTAAAATCGAGCTAAGAATTTATTTCTCGCATTCTACACACCAAATCACTAATTATAGTTTACTAGATAACTGATATATAATAGCTAATCATAGATTTCTGTATTATTTTATCAATAACGTTGTTACTATTGATATTAATATCAACACCAGTGTCCTATCATATTACACTTTAATATTAAAATGGAATTAACATTTTATGAAAAATTAACTGTGCATGGGTGAAAAGTTTTTTGATAAAACTGACGTCATAATAGATTTAAAAAGTTTAAATATACAGCACTCGAGTTTACTCGTTGCTTACGCTACAGATGCGCTTCAGCACCTCTAATTACTGAAAATGCTACAAATTTGGCCTCATCTTGAATTTTAACGCTTTTCAGTGTGTGCAAACTTTATTCATACTTTCAACAACCATTTCTAGATGCAAGTTATATTGAATTTCTGAATTACAGTAAAATATGCAATACTATCAATTTTTACCCGATGTTTTAACCTATTCATTTGTATGCGTAATCGACTATTCTTAGATGTTCATTTCGACAAAAATTTCTTTAATTTGTTAAAAGAATTCGTATCTAAATTAGCTTTTCCTGTGAGCGCAGCGCTCATGGATAAAGCGCTGTCGGAAGATTCTGTTTCCGGCACTCTGCGAGAAGCCGTTGCCGAAGGCATCGGGAAACATTATCAAGGTTTTGACCGATTTCAATGGAACTGCGCCTTAGAGTTTATTTCATTTTTAGATTTTATATTTATAAATGACTTGCACTTAAATATAGAGACCAGAGGAAGCAATCAAAAAACTTTATTTGCTAAATAAAATGCGGAGCCCCCCCCCCCCCCCCGCCTTTTTTTTTTTTTTTTTTTTTTTTGTAATATACAGAACATTTTTTTTTCCAACTGTAAACCTTATATTTTATATATTTTTAAGTTCCTGAAATTTCCTATCTCCCTTTCGAAGATAAGAATTAATATTAGTTAGTGTACAATTGCCATTCTATTTTATCGAACAAAACACAAATTTTAACACAATATGACTCAGGAATATCTCGCAAAAATTTCTTTCAAAGATTTAAGTACCAGTTTTTAATTACTTTTTTACGACTTCTAATGAACTTTCTCATTCCTTTTTTTGCTACGAATAATCCAGAAAGCAGAATACAGATGATATTTTAATGACTATAGGAACAGCTGTCGTAATTTTCAAAAATACATTGTTCTTTCAAGGAAAAGAACTTACAACATTTTGTTGAAATGCCATTTCTTTTTCCTTTCTTTCTTTTCCTTCTTCTTTTTTTGTTTTTTCCGAAACATATCTGAGTTTTAGTTGCCAATAAAATAGAATATGAATTTGGTATATTAATATTTGAAAGATGAATACTGTATCAGTTGTAATCATCTGTAATAGTTCTTATTAAAAGAAAATAGTTTTTTAGAAAAGAAATAATATATACAGCAGGTACTAGAATACGAGCAAATACTAGATAACAATGATGGAAAGAAATTTTACTCTTTTTTTTTTTTAATACGAAGGACTGACTATTAGTCTCAATCTACGGATTTTTACGACAGTTGGACATTTGTCGAAATCGAAAATATAATTGAATAATTTGAAAACGGTATTATAATTTGAAAAAAAAAACTAACAATCCTCCGTACTAAACTAAATTCTGCTTTTGTGAGAATTTCATCAAAATCTTTTTTTTTTTTTTTTTTCCCAAAAACTTTTTTTATTTTGGAAACTTTAAACATGCAAATCAGGTGAAAATTCGATACCGAATTTTTTTTTTTTTTTTTTTCCCAGTTAGGATTGATTCAATGCTATGAAATTGCCTTTTCTGCGTGTATTTACTATTGAAGAAAACGTTAATAAATCAGTGTGTTAAACATTTCTATAAATGGTTGCATTTGATGAGAATTCAGGAGGGGTGCTTTTAAATTGTTTCATATTACATGTGTTTAATAATAATAATTTTTAATAATATATAGGAGGGGATTTAAACCGAAGTTTTTAAAAAGTT
Organism: Salticus scenicus; assembly: GCA_963930645.1. Taxonomy (NCBI): domain Eukaryota; kingdom Metazoa; phylum Arthropoda; class Arachnida; order Araneae; family Salticidae; genus Salticus; species Salticus scenicus. Next base: position 128,172,711 of record OZ005655.1, on the reverse strand, counting down.
TTAAAGTAAATGCTTTGCAGAAAAGTATTTAAACTGGTGATTTTAAAAAGTTTTAAACCGGTGCTTTATTTTATTTTATTTTTTAATTTTATTATATTTAAAGGTGCTTTTATTTCGTAATTCAAAAAATATTAACTACCAAGACTGAAATTAATAACGTATAATAAATGAACAGTAATTCTTAAAAAAGGTAAAAATAGGAAAACGCTTCATCAGGGCCTGATTAAGGGGGAAGCTCGCTCATACCGGAATATTTTTACAATTATTTTTTACTTCATGTCATAAAAATTCCACGTTTTGACGAGGAAATATTTTTTATAAAAAATGAACGGTGTAAAACAATCCAATTTACTCACCGTTATTAGACACCAGAATTCTTTTAAAATAATTTTTAATGAAAATTTTCTGTTTATTATAGGAGGAAAGTATTTGTTAAAAAATAACGGTGTAAGTATAAATAATGTGTGAAGAGCGAGCTTCCCCCTTAATCAGGCCCTGCGCTTCATTCTAAACAAGTTGGCTAAAAATTACAAGATACATATATTTATTACAAAATCATATTAATAATTAAACTAGTTGGCATAGGTGGACTCTGCTCAGTTCCCCATCATATATATGTTCTCATAAATTTCTAGTGCGAGACATATTATAATCATGATAAAATGAATTTGACCAAAGTTTGAAACAGTGACCGAATGAAATCCCCGCCTAATAGGCTATCCTCCGTTCACTTTGATATATTTATCTTATTCTAATCTATTAATTTATTTTATCAGGGTCGATTCCGTTGTTTAGTTTTCATGCTACTGTTTCCAATGCAATAATCCTCAAAATTCATATTTATATGAAAAATTTACAATTTCGCTATGTTGATAAAATCGTAAATTACGAATAATTTACGAAATTTTCCTATTAGAATATTTGTATTCAATCATGTTCAAACTAAATGCATAAATGTAATTTTGAAGTTGTCTAATGTATTTATGATCCTCAAAATGGAAGTTTATGCTCAATTTTGCCTTATTCTGACATGTTAAGAAAATCGTAAATTCCAAATAACTTACGAATTTTTTAAAATGTAAAATTCATAGTCTATGATATTCATGCCAGTATCCTAAATAATATTCCGAAAGTTGTTTGACATTTTTACGATAAAAATATCCCTCAAGATTGACGTTTATGTGAAATTTTGCTCTATTCTGCATGTTAAGAAATTCGTAAATTTCCAATAACTTACGAAATCTTTATATTGGAAAATTCATAGTCATTAATATTCATGCCAGTGTCCTAAATAATATTTGAAAAGTAGTCTGACATCTTTACGATGAAAATATCGCTAAAAATTGACGTTTATGTGAAATTTTGCCCTATACTGCCATGTTAAGAAATTCGTAAATTTCCAATAACTTGCGAAATTTTCAAAGTAACATATCTATAGTTACTGATGTTCATTCCGCTATCAAAACTGATATTTCAAAACTAGTATAACATTTTTACAGCAATAAGTTTCCGTTTAATGCAGGTTTAAGTGAATTTTTGTCCTGTTCTTCCATGTTAAGAAAATCGTAAATTTCTAATAACTTACGAAGTTTTTTTATTCGAATGTTCCAAATAAATAGAGTTCTTGCCAGTATCGAAAGTAATATTTTAAAACTGATCTGAGCTCTCTGCGATTATTTGTTCGTGAGATATCATGTAAACAGGCTAACAAACTAACGGACTGACCCACTAACGGACTGACCCACTAACGGACTGACACACTAACAGACACAGACAGACACCATACAAATTTTGTCATTTTCGGATTTCTCACACCTGAAAATGTCAAAAAACCGAGGTCGAAATTTTTCACGATTACCTAAGTTCCCTATACCTATAGTATGATGGGGAACTAAAAATGAAAGAAAACTTTCATGAATATTGTTGTAAATAATTTGTAAATAAGCTTTTATACTTTTCTTAATAACGTCTGAGACGTTTTGGAGAAATATTTGATTTTCTCTCGGCTAGAGCTCTACTGCCAATAAAGCAAAATCGCCAGGCAAAGACTACGCTAAAAACAAGCAAATTCACAACATTTGAATAGACTTTTTTAAGAAAACTTGGCCACTTTTGGGAAAAATCACGAATTCTAAAATAATTCAATTTCGAAACTCTACGACTATTGAAAATTAGAATTTATAATTTTGACCAAATGGGTATGTAAGATCTAAAAGAATTATTATAATTAGCCAAAAATATAAATCTTAATTGTTCATTATCATTCAGCAATATTGGAACTTATTCTTAGGCTGCATTGTTTTTCATAGAACAAAGGAATATTTTTAATTTTTAACTGTGCAAAATAGTGTTAGATGTTGACTAGATTAACTTAGCGGCAGAGATTGTAAACTTATGCAGGATTCAAATTAAATTTCTGACCTGGTATCTTTTCTCTCTGGTTAATAATGACTCGTCGTTTTTATCTATGACATTTATGAAGGAGATAATTAGAAAAATCTCCAAATGCTGGTGGAATTTTCTAAGATCTCATAGATAAACTGTGCATATAAAAGGAGACTAGAAACAGTGACAACAGTAAATTCTGAGACGAGATCATATTATGCTCATGACCTGTTGATCATATATTTTCAATTGAGTGAACTGATATATTTTGGGGATGATGCTTAAAAAAATGTTGGGATGGTGCTTAAAAAATGTTATTGGATTATGATGTGCTCTGTAAAAAATTTCAGGATTGTTTTTAGAAAACTTCAGACATTAATGAGTACAGTTTTTATTAGAAATAATGCTCATAAAATATATCCTACTATTAAATAAACATAAACAAAAATTACTACTTAACACTAGCAATTTTCGAACACGTTCAGACATACAATATATATATGAATCACAATTATGTATAGTAATTTAAATTTTTGCTTGCTTAATATTTTAAATTATAATTAATTTATTTATTATTATTATTTTTTTATTTGCAGTAACAATTACATTCATTTCAAATTTTTCTTTGTTATTATATGGTCTTGCAGAGGATTTGGGGTATCTTAGGCCCGAAAAACTGTTTTAACCAGATGCACCCATCTTTAGCCGTGATGACCTCTGTTTCTTGTTATTTATGTTTTATTTGTTTGGATTTGTCCTTGTTTCACATATTTTTCAGTTCATATATTATATATATATATATATATATATATATATATATATATATATATATATTATAAAATAAAATGAACGAATAAAAATAATGGAATCTTTTGCCATCTATAAAAGTGATATTACCAAATACTTTTCCAGTGTGATATGTTACTAAAGAGCAATTTTCGTCTCGTAAAAAAGCCTCTATTTTATATTAAAAATATTGTGACACCTTAAGTTTCAACTGATACTCAGATTATACTGTTTAGTTGCATTTTCTGCTATAAGCGTAATAGATTTGTTTGATTTTGATTAAAAAAAAAAAAAAAAAAAAGTCAAAATAGCAAATTCGATTAGTGATGTTTTATAATTTTTCTGGTTATAGTAACTGAAATCAAAAAAGCTTATTAATAAATTTTCATAGAATATAATTCCCATCATGTTTCAAAAATATTCTCAAATTGATGTCTTATTTTTCCTCACAAATGTTTAAACTGAACAGGGCATTTTAAAACAAATTTAATCCAATATTTTTATCTTTAATAAGTTCTAGAGATTTCAATAAATTTTATACACAACTCAATTCACAGATACAGTCGGCTGCATAATTTTTCGAGCACTAGCCAATAATTCCTATATTAAAAAAGTACACTTAAGACAGTTTTGTTAAATAAATCCTTGTCGAATCATGTTCTTAGACTGACTAAGAACATGACTCGATAAGGATTTATTTAACAAAGCAGTATTAAGTGTATTTTTTTTAGACAGGGATTATTGCTAGTGCTCGAATAATTTTGCAGCCGACTGTACATTTTTTTTTTTTTTTTTTTTTTTTTTTTTTTTCTGCATCTTCTTTTATTTGAAATTTTTTTTCTCAATATTTAAATCATTTTTTTTCTTCAGAAATTAGAAAATAAGTTTAAAAATATTTTTTAAATACTCTTATTCGCAGTTAAAAAGGAGTGTTTGCAAATCGCGTATAACTGAGAGCCGCTCTTAACCCTTTCCGACTGGGAACATTTTTACCTTAAAGCATTACATTCTTCTGTTTTTGTAAACTAAAAGAATAATATGGACTATAACCAACATTCGTTGATTGAAAATTGTACTTTACACTTTCTGCTAATTAGCTTGATCGTTTTTTTCCTGATTTTATTACATACGACTGTTCCAGATGCAAAAACGTGAGTGGATGTCGCGGATGTCTAACCCGTACAATTGTATGCTTTCGATCGGAAAGGGATAACTGAGAATTCCTTATGTTATTTCTTTTATACACTTTATACATTTAGAGGCACAAGAACAGTTTGAAATATTCCCCCCAACATTCACAAAATTTGAAAAAGTAAGCGAATCCTTCACACCAAGTTAAAGATCTATCTTTATTGCTACAGTTTTCATTATTCTGTAACGGAATAATATGTATACATGATTTTAAAAAAAATTACTTTTCAAAAGCAGTTAGAAATTACTGTGAAAAATACTATACTCCAGAACGAAACCAACATATACAGCATCCAGGATCAAAAATTGGTGTTTTCTTTCTGTTTATAGTAAAATAAAAGTTTTCCATATCAAATATTTTCGGTAACACACTTTTAATGATCGATCGTACAGTCGGTAACAAAAGTATCCGAACACTAGCAAAAATTCCTATATAAAAAATGTACACTTAATACTGTTTTGTTAAATAAATCCTTATCGAATCATGTTCTTACACTGACTAAGAACAGGATTCGACAAGGATTTATTTAACAAAACCGTATGAATTTTTGCTAGTGTTCGGACACTTTTGTTACCGACTGTATTTTCCTATTTCTAGTGGATTCTCGCCGCCGAGGAGTTGGCGAGTCAATGAATTTTACGTCTCACTAGAGCTACGCTATGGGCAAAAAGCGACGGTCTGCTACTCACCCCTAAACCCTAAAGGTGTTTCGGAGACATGCCACAACAATTTTGATTCTCCGTGAAGGGGATGCCCTCCCCATTTTCCTCTGCTAAAGATAAAAATTGTGATCATATGCATAGAGATTTCCCCTGCGGGTGTATCCCAGACTGTTTATAACTAGTAACTAATATTGCGTAGCTCTAATGCTACATAAAATCCACTCAACCACAACCTATTCTTCCGGACGTGACTTTAGGAAAATGGCCTATAACTGAGTAATGCGCATAACTGAAATACGTATAAGTGAGAGGTCACTGTACTTGAAAAGTTTGTTTTATTGCTTTTTATATATTTTTTAAAAATAAAAATGCATATTTAATTTTAGTTCATTAGTATTGTGTTATTAACATGGATTTTCCTTTCCCATGGATTTCTGTTCATGGTGATAAATCAATTATGTTCATGGTGGTAATATTTAGGCGAAATATTTTAATACTAACAAACCCTTGCGAAATTTTCGCACTTTCTTTCTTTTATTATTTACTTTTAAAATTTGAAACTCAAAAATATTATACCACTTTCACCACCTAATTAAAATTTGAATTTACCAGAAGCCAAATTATTATTAGAACCAAATTAATATTGTGCAATAGTAAAACCAGAATCATTCAAAGAAAGGTTTCAAAAATAAAATTCATGGTTAACGACCCAGTTTTCATACTTCCACAGGTAGAACAGTTTTAGTATAGGACCCCCATGACTTCTTTTAAATTTTTGTCTCCATATTGGCGATGGCATTTTATTTATTTGTTTTGGCATAAGTTTTGTTAAAAATAATAATAATAATAATAATAATAATAATAATTCCAATTTTGATTATAGTTTTTATAAAAGCGTTTTCAGTCAATTTATGATAATAATTCAAATTCCGTATGCATATTTAAAATATTGCTAGTTTTAGAATGACGTTTGCAAAAATTCTGAAAAAAGAAGCAACTTTGAAAAATACATTATTCCATAAAATGGTCTGATAACAAAAATGTCATTTTGTTTCTTATTAGATCATTAAGCTGAAACCGCGTGCTTAAATATTGTCCATTTAAAGGTATTATTTTTTTATCCTTGCGTATTTTATTAATTATATCACTATCGTATCGTTTCGAGAAAATGTAATCATAATTGGTCCACGTTAAAGAAATATTATATAGATGTTCGTTTGTTACGGCGCTAAAATTTGCATAGAAAGAAAGAGTATTGATATTATAAGCTTTCGTATACTGTAAATAGATGCACAGTTGTAGAATATTTAAATAAGACATTCAATAATTGAATTAGAAATTTTGAGTTGGTCAGTAAAATAATTCTATGTGAGATTTATAAATTTGAAATAAAAGTGTATTAAAAAAGTATCGAAAGCACTGAGAAGAAAATATGGTGTTTTATACTACTAAAAAAAAAGGGGGGGTTGAAATAGCAGATGAAAAAAAATGAAAATACTGCAATATTTTCTACTTAAATAGTTTCGAAATAATTGCTTTGCTTTGAAAGGGAATTTTAACCAACAATTTAAGTAAGTTGATAAGTAAAAGTATTCGCCCAACGAAAAATAAAAATTAAAAGGTAAAATAAAAAATACATTTATGAGGAAGGTCATATAAAATGGCATTACACGGGTGACTAAAATAAACAGAGATTTCCTCTCGAATGAAAATCGATTATGTCAGCGGTAAAACTTCTTAGAGAAATGTGATTAGGATGGGAAAACGATTTTGATATAAAAAATTGAAGTAGAAAGTTTATTCTACGGAAGTGAAGAGTAAAAATATTTGAAAGGGTTGCGGATATACCCTGATATATATTTATAAAATTGGATAACAACATGATCGCTTTATATTTAATATAGCAAACATAATTTTGCAAAACTACTCCTTGAGATATCCTCTAAATTAAATATTTGAATTCATTTAATATACAAAATACATGGCAATATACAAAACAACAATTAAAACTAGCATATTGTTGTCACCATAAAAAATTTTGCGGGAGTTTCCCTTATAATTTCACGAAGTTCAAATTAATTAATAAAATTATAATTGATCAAAAATATGCTTTTATGGTGAATACAGACAAATTTCACCCCAGAGAAGTATTATATGCTAAACGTTGATAAAACTTTTTTTGTGTGAGTGTGCCTCATAGACAGCATCTTAGAAAAGGCATTTTGTGAGATATTTTTCGTTTGTTTGTTTGTTAAAGTTATAAAAAAAAAAAAGATAGTTTTGTTTTAAATGGGCTCTTCCCACCATCGTCTGCTCAATCACGTGATAGAGGAAAACGAATAATCGAATTCAATTAAGTATTGTTCTTAAGAACAAAGGTGTTAATATTTAATATAAAATAAAATAAAAGTAATATTGTGCATTTGTAAACAGTAGAATAGTTGTATTTGTAAATTTAAGAATTTTTTAAAAACACTTTATGTGTTTATTTATTTTCAACTGTAAGAATCGATTTTTGTATGTTCCAGTTTAACTGTTACAATAACTGATCTAGCAATAAATAATAGCTTGTTCTTGTGGAATGTTTATGAATTATAAAATTAATTTAGATTGGATTTAATGGACCATATTCCTCCTTTGGGTTCGAGACTATAAAAAATCAGCTGTTTTCGGTAAACAATTCTCAACTCTACCATAGCAAAGCATTGTGGCTTGCAAATTTTTATCTTGCAATATTATTATTTCTAAGAGTTACAGATTATATGAAATTGAAGTAAGAGTGATATAGTAATAACTTTGTTTTGTTTTTAATCCAGTTTTAGTAATATACTTTAATCTTAATCAACATATGTAATATTAAAAGATGTGATGTGAACTGTGGTGATGTTAACAAATTTAAATGAATGTTCCATCTAATAGATTCCTTTATTAAAATGATTGAAATTCTAATTATTTAAGCTTTGATGTCTATATATATGTGTGTGTGTGTATAAAATGTTCTTATTAATCGTTTATTCATTATATATATGTATGTGTGTGTGTGTATACATAAAATGTTCTAAAATTTTACAATATGGAATAGTCTTAACTTTATCATTCGCTTCAGTTGTTTACATTTCTCTTTTGTTCTTGTTTGAACATTGTTATTAAGTTTCACTGCAGAAATATTTAGGAAAATGTTATGCGTAACAATAATATGGCATCTTGAATCTAATTTGTTTACAAAATATGGACCACGTGTTCGGCGATTTTACCTACGGTGACGTCACAGGAATATTGTCCATATGGATTATAAAATTTAATTTAATTGCATAAAGGTGTTACAACAAGTTAATTAACTTAGTTACTGGTCTAAATGGATTTACGTAGTACGATATTGCACTTTTAATGATATAAGTACCAAAAATCAGAGCACTTAACATGTTCTCGATGCACATCAATAACAAATAAAAACTAAATGATGATTGTAAATGTATACAGCAAACAAAAGATGATGAAAAATGATATAAAATGGATTAAAAATGATGATGTATAAAAAAATAACACAGATTAAATACTATTGATCAAAAATAAGAGTAGAAAATATGTTATTTCAGCAATTGGTATAGATAAATAAGACTTCGTCTGCTATTTGTTTTTCCTCTATCATGTGACCTCTGACGTCAGGTGGGAAGAGCCCATTATCCACATATCATAGTTCAACTATTCATTTAAAGACATTGACAATTTCTTTTGAAAAATACTCTTATGTAATATTTACAACTCCGTGGGGGGAGCTCCTACATATACAAATGTAGGTATATATATATACAAAGCTTTATTTTTAGTTGTCAAATCTATACTAATATATAAATGCGAAAGTTTGGATGGATGGATGGATGGATGGATGTTTGTTACTCAATCACCCCACAGCGGCTAAACGCATCTGGATGAAATTTGGTACAGAGATAGAGAATAGTCTGGAATAGAACATAGGCTACTATTTATTCCTGAAATTTGATTAGATTTTTTAAAATTAATTAAAATATGAAAATAATAAGCTGGTAATTGACTTAATATAAGCCATTTAAATTTTTAATTGTTGCCAAAAAATTTTACGAGGTATTTTTATTTATTTATCTATAGGGCAGTTCCTTGTTTGTAAACAAACATCTCAACTTTTATGAGTGATTGGCAAAAAGGCTTGGGAAAAGCATAGCGATGGCGATTACTTGATTACTACCAACGGAAAATCAATGGTGGGCGGGGCGCGGGAAAGTCGAGCGCGCTTTTTTGCCAACCACATGACGTCACAAGGAAATGCTCTATACTAATATATAAATGCGAAAGTTTGGATGGATGGATGGATGTTTGTTACTCAATCACGCCACAACGGCTAAACGCATCTGGATGAAATTTGGTACAGAGATAGAGAATAGTCTGGAATATAACATAGGCTACTATTTATTCCGGAAATTTGATTAGATTTTTTAAAATTAATTAAAATATGAAAATAATAAGCTGGTAATTGACTTAATATAAGCCATTTAAATTTTTAATTGTTGCCAAAAAATTTTACGAGGTATTTTTATTTATTTATTTTTTATCATAAAACGAAATATGCTTTCACGCGAAAAATAAAAAAATACTAAATGTTAAATTGGTCGATGAGAAAATGACACTTTATAATTTTAAAATAAAATAGTAACATTACAAATCTAACATATTTCTCCTGAATTTTATTTCATAGCATTTTTTTATATACCTCAACTTCAGATTTTTTTTTTCTTTAGTACGGCGGGTGAAACACGCTTGGCATGAAAGCTAATTTACCATTATATTAAAGGTATTTTCTTATTGATAATTATGGACAATTTTTTAAATTTTGATGCTGAAGTAGATCGGACATTTTTCGCCAAGGGAAAGATAGAAAGAAATACGCAAGGGAAGTGATGACGTCACTGGCCATTCGTGGATGCAAGAAAAGTATTTCCTATGTTAAACGCCCATTGGATTTTTTGTAAAAAAAAATATTAAAAATAGAGGAAAATTATTTCCCGATTTTAATCCCCGTATTTAGATATAGATATGTATTAGTTATCGTCCATGCGTTAGATTAAGTTATTTTTGTTGTAAAATTGACAAAACTTGAATTTTTTATTTCAAAATTCTAGAAAAAAAAAATGGCAAACTTCCATATTCGATTGAAAACACAAACATTTCATTTCAAATGATGATAGTAACGCAATAAATATCCAATTAATATACTAATTAAAAGGAAAATTATAAATATTCTATCCTAATTTGAAGTCACATTTGTTTCCAAATGTCTAAATAAAGTATCTGATATTAGATACTAATATGTTGCAGCGGAATAGATTTGATATCGGTCATCCTTGGCAGAAAAAAAAAAAATCGCCAAATTATTTGGCGAACATAATTTAATTCCTTTCAAAAATCATGGTTATTTTAACAACTTATTTTAAGAGAGTAATGAAAAATATGGAACAATATTTCGTACAATGCATATTACGAAAATATACATCTGGCATGTATATTTTCGTATTACGTTTTTGATCACCAAATACAATAAGCGCCAAGAACGGCAGAGTTTTGAAATTTAAATTTAAAATTTTGTCAATTTGACAGCAAAATAACTCAATCTAACACATGCTCATGATAACTAATACATATATATATACCCAAATATGGGGATTAAAATTGGGAAATAATTTTCTTCGATTTTTAATAATTTTTTACAAAAAATCCAATGGGCGATTAACATAGGAAATCATTTTCTTGCATCCACATACGGTCAGTGACGTCACACTTCGCTTGCGTATAGGAACAATAATTGCATAAATTATATTTTGGTCTAAAACCAACGAGATATATAAATTAGAGTGCTGATTCGATGGATGAAGGATTAGCTTTCCATGGTTCAGGATGAATCACGTGACATGCTCCTATATAGGTTACTGTTTTTGGCCCTTTATCGCTATTTTGGCATTTAAAATATCAGTTCGACAAATTATCATTATTATTAGGTAACATGACAGTCCTATGACCGAAATAAATTGTTTTTAAAATAATTTTACACACATTTCACATTTTAATAAATAATAAAATACCTTTTTTTCATCGTTTCCAAACGAAGTTTAAAAGTGTTTATAAAAGAAAGTTTAAACTTTTAAAAAACTAAATTTAACAACAAATAATAATTTTTCAACTATTTTTAAGCATTTTGTCGGTTAAAGTTCAACCACACGAAATGAAAAAGAAGTAAAATCAAAATCAAAATTATTTAGAACAAAATAACATTAAACTACATAAGTAAACAAAAACATTGGCTGCGAAGAACAATCTCCAAATCGTTGCCATAGAAATTTACTGAAAATATGCTGTTACCAAGGGAACCACCGAATACGCAGGTGCAAGGAGAGCATGTCACATGACTCATCTTGGACCTTCTCAAGGGTTACCATTTATCACTCTACTTTATATATCTCGTTGTCTAAAACGGCAACAAAAATTCAAAAGTCGCCAAGGGCATTAAGGCTGTACCGTGATCAAGTTTACATATTAATTATTTTTTTTGTTTCTATATACCAACTACTATTAACTAAGCATGAAGTATATATAACCACAAAATAATAATAATAATAATAATAATGTCTCATGCGATAGAAGTAGCTGATCATAGCATATTGTAATTGTAATATTATATGTGGCTTGAAATTGCTGTCATTCTATGGTTGATCGATTAAATCAAATAAATATAGGAAATAACTTGAGAGCAAATATTATGTACATCACGTATAATGTTTTTCATATGTAACTGGGATTCAGATATAAAAGAGGTACTTCAAATTTTTCGATATTGTCCGTATCGAAACTCTCATATATTATTAGCACCCAAATGGAAGCCCACGGGTAAGCTATTGTCGCAGGCAATTGGGAAAGGCACCGGAGATTGCAAGGACAAACAAGTCGCTGGCGAAGACAGCGGAAACCCAAAGTGAGCTTTTGACCGATTTCAGTATTTTTAGTGCTAGAGGCCTATTTCAGTCGGTACAGTTGTCGAATTTTTATACGTCACTCTTAATAGTGCTAAGGGCCTATTTCAGTTGGTATATTGAATGGGGATTTATTGAATGAAGTCCCCCCAAGGCCCAACTTTGATATGAGTCCCCCCCCCCAGGCCCAACTTTGACATGAGTCCCCCCCAAGGTACAGTATCTGCAGCTGAAACACATTGGTTTGATTTAATGAAAACTTTATCATGGAATTTAGATCGTCACGAATTAACTAAAGAAGAATTTGTCGATATTAACAAGTTTAGCAGTAGACCTCTGGCACTAAATTAAAATCTGTCAATGTCAGATTTTCATGTTTTAAATAATGAAATAATGTCGTGTCTGTATAATTTTTATTTTTTTAATGAATTTATTTTTTATTTTCTTTTTTTTTTCATAAAGCTATATAGAAAATAGTTTGCCAGTGAAGCGGGCAAAGCCGTCCAAAATTGTTTAAGAACTAAAATATTACTCAACAAATTCGCCGGGAGAGGAAAAAAAAAATTTCTTTGTAAAAAAAAAAGGAAAAAAAAAAAAAAAAAATGAAACTTATAAATATTATATGAATTTCACCACATAATTAAAATTTTAATTCACCAGTCACCAAATTATTATTAGAACCAGATTAATATTGTGCGATAGTGAACTAAAATCATACAAAGAAAGGTTTCGAAATAAAATTCGTAATTGACAACCAGTTTTTATACTTCCGCAACGCAATACTGTTTTAGTACAGGATACCTATGAACGAATTTTAAATTTTTATCGCCATGTTGGCGATAACTTTTTATTTATTTATTTTGGCATTAAAAATAAATAAATAACGGTCAATTACATGTTGGTTGTTCACGTGTTTCAAGTGCCCAGAACTTGCATGTGCTGACGGAAAATAATAAGTCATTTAATGTTGTACACAGATCGGTATTAGAATAAAAATAAATTGTATATTTTTCCCGTAGGTCTTTCAATGAATTACAATTTTTTTTTAGTATACTTTATCAGACTCTCTTTTCCACAGCACCACAATGATAAGGTTTCATTACATTACATATTATGATCAAACTGTCAGTTCCCACACATACACATCAAAATTTCCACGTGAACGAAGTCGCGGGTAACAGCTAGTACTATTATAAATATTGTTTTCATTTTCTCAATGATTGGTCCAAATAATTCCCGTTCTTTAAATTTATGCAAAATTTTGTCCTATACTGTCCTATTAAAATTATTATAAAAGGTGATGCAACACCACCCTTTCGGTGATTTGCCACAAAAGTTAGTATCATTATTTTATGCCATGGTATAACTACATATAAATTTATATGAAATTTTGTCTTCATGAGCTGTCATGAAATTTTTGTCACACACATCCACGCAGACATATACTAAAACTAGTTAGATCGAGTTCATAACTATTCAAAACGTTTAAATTCCTGGAAAACTCACCGTATAAAATTTTTATGAATGCAGTTCTTTCTTAAATTCGATACAGAAGAAAGTAACAGTTGCTCAATTACTATTTTAATTTGTTTACACCTATACTTTAAATAAGTAAGAAATAATAGGGAAATACGAAAGATTTTTCATTAAAAATATTATGTAAAGAATAAAATATATTGCAAATAACTTTTTTCCTAGCGCTTGAGTTTACCTTATAATGATTTTACCAAAGGTACTGCGCCTAGAATATAGTGTGTCAAGGGCTTATATCCGAATGCTTAAATTACTACTAAAAAAATTAACCCTATTTCCAATAGCGCTGAGATCGAATTTTTTGCTCGAATTGTAAACATTGCATAAGAATTGATTGGCTTTTTCCAATTTCGTCTGCTCAGTCAAGAGATCTAAGTACATAAATAACCAATAAATATATTACTTTCGGTTTTTCAAACAATAATCTTGATCGCACTGACAGGAGAGCAGGGTTCCTAACTTTTATAGTTTATTCACGAACATTTTTAGCTCCGCCTTCTTTTCGCACCAGAAATTTTGTAGATTAATATGTGACAACGATTAAATAAGAAGAAAATCATTTTTCAAATTTTCCGGTATGAAAAAGAGGCCGGGCTAAAAATGCTCGTGAATAAATTATGAAAGTTGGGAACTCTGCAGGAGAGTCTAAATCTGGGAGACTGGTAAGAGTCTAAACTTTTAGGGCACAGATTTTCTGGTAGCTTTCCACACTATGTATTCTAGGACCTGTACCATAGGTACTCTTACATTTATAACTCTAAGAATTGTAATTCTAAATGCAGTTTGACGAAATGCTAGCGTTATATATATATATATATATATATAAATTGAAGTGGCTAGAAAGTGAGAAAGAAAGGGTTCTAGTTTCGCAGTCGAGGAAACATATAAACAAAAAAATTATATTTAAAAATCTTAATTAAATATAATAATTCTCTGCTAGTGTGTACTGGTCAATCGAAATTGTTGACAGTAGGTGTACAAAATTTATTTACAGGGCTATGTCAAGATGACGTGGATTCCGTTGATTTTCCTCTTCGTTCTTCTACAAAGTTTAAAACACAGTAAACTGCTTTTAGAATGAGAATTCTTTTTGAAAAGGAAAATTCATTATAAGATCCTTTTAATCTGCAGTGATAGTGCAATAAGCAAATGGAATATTTCAGTATGATTTCATTCAGTTTACATTTGACAAAGAGGGTATTGACAGCCAGAAATACGCAATGATGTAATATAATGGTGTTGACATTTATGCGCAATAAAAGCCAACTATATAAGATTTAGTAAAATGATTACCACTTATCAACAAATAACATTTCTTATACCGTATGAAATGAGTATACATTAAAAAATATACGCAGATTATCCATTATTAGAAAAAAATAAAACTTTATTGTAAAATTGTAATATAATTTTATATATAATGTTGAGTTATATTGCTGAGATACAAACTCAACATAACCGAACATCTGCAGCGAGGAATAGAAAAAACACTAATAAATAATAATAGAAAAGGTTACTGGAAAAGAACTAAGAATTCGGGTAGAGGGTTTAAATTGAGACCATTCTAACTTTACAAATGCATCTAATCCGTTGTAAAGTATAAATGGCATTGTTCGATTGCATAAAATGTTATCCATAGACGTAAGAAAGTCACAAAATTTACGTTAAGAGGAAATGGTCAAGATACATAAAATAAAGTAAGGAATTTATAACGCCAGGTGATATTTCGATTTTAAAACACAATCATAAAATTCTAAATCGAATGACCAAACATGTGTGGGAAAGAACATAAAATTTTAGTCAAATAACAAACCCTTGAAATTACGAGACTGGCGAAAAAAGGATGGAAAACTCAGATGAAATATAAAATTGGAAGAAAATATTTTATGAAAAGTAAGGGAGTAGAAATTTAGTAGCTATGAAAGATATACGGATGTGAATAAAGAAAGGGTCCAGTTGTAGTGGATTTTCAGGCGAATAAACAATTTTTGAAAACAACCTGGACGAATATACAAATTTTTATAACACCTGGAGTTGAGGAAAATAAAATTTAATAAAAATAATCAAGAGGGTGAAGTTAGACCAGTAAAAATTATGTGGGTGTGGCCGAAAATGAGGATTAGATTAAACCATAAGCGTCCAGTGTCTCATTTGAGGACAGCTAATAAAATGGCAGGTATATTTTTTGTGGTTTCTTGGAGTGACTTCTTCATTTTAGTGACAGTTTATAGCGTCACTCTAACTGATCCCTGAAAATTTTATGTAGCTACCATTAATTATTATTTCATAATTTGGATAGCCATTTTATGATTTTTCATTCGTCGAACATATCTTTGCTTTTTGCGCAGGTATACTAACTTAAATAGACAATAAGACTTCTTAACACACCATAAATTTTAAGCCAGCACAACCGGTTTCGATAGGATGTAGCCTTCCTTCATCAGGTGCAAAAAAAACACGTGCAGAGCAAAATCCAGAGGGGGAGGAGCAACACAAACAACCAATAGGAAACATCATGCAGGACCAATCAGAGAGGAACACACATGCACACACAAAACCAAGAGGGAGGGAAGGAATAAACAATTAATTTTATTTATTTATTTATTTTTTATTATTTATTTATTTATTTTATTTATTTATTTTTTAATTAATATTATACTAATAAGTAAATTTAATAAAATTTATCATTATTATTATTATTTTTATTTATTTAATTAGAATTATTTAATTGCAACTATTATTATGTTATAAACATAATGAAGGAAATTATTTAATTGAATTAAACAAATTTTTCCAGGCTGTAGACAGCAAAGTGGAATCAGATTTTTCATTGACAATTTTATCACGATTAAGGTAAATAGCTAAATTTTCCAAAAAATCCAGTTCGGAAA
The DNA here is from genome assembly GCA_963930645.1 of Salticus scenicus. NCBI lineage: Eukaryota > Metazoa > Arthropoda > Arachnida > Araneae > Salticidae > Salticus > Salticus scenicus. The sequence goes on along the minus strand of OZ005655.1, from coordinate 128,156,267 downwards.
CGTGTTTGGCATGAAAGATAATTTTGGCACTCTTAAAATTAAAACTATGATCAAATTCCCAACTGTGCTTCGCAATAGAAGATTTAGAAATTTCTTGATTAACAACATACCGAGAATGTTCACGTAAACGGCATTCAAGATTTCTTTTTGTTTGACCAATATAACATAAATCACAATCATTACAAGGGACATTATAGATACCCCACTTATGAAGCTCGGGAACAGGGGATTTAGTTGAAGGGAATTGGAATTTATTGACAGGTTTAAAAATAACGTGAAAATTTTGTTTAATTCAATTAAATAATTTCCTTCATTATGTTCATACCATAATAATAGTTATAATTAAATAATTCTAATTAAATAAATAAAAATAATAATAATAATGATAAATTTTATTAAATTTACTTATTAGTATAATATTAATTAAAAAATAAATAAATAAAATAAATAAATAAAGAATAAAAAATAAATAAATAAATAAAATTAATTGTTTATTCCTTCCCTCCCTCCTTTTGGTTTTGTGTGTGCATGTGTGTTCCTCTCTTATTGGTCCTGCATGATGCTTCCTCTTGGTTGTTTGTGTTGCTCCTCCCCCTCTGGATTTTGATCTGCTTTCAGTCTTGCTTTTGCCTCCAAGGCAGTAGCACGTGTTTTTTTGCACCTGATGAAGGAAGTCCTTTCGAAACCGGTTGTGCTGGCTTAAAATTTATGGTGTGTGAAGAAGTCTTATTGTCTATTTATCGTTTGTACACCAGTTTTGCATTTAGTTTTGATACTAACTTAAATCAAGTTAAATTAATATATATTATAATACTTCCCTTTCGAGATCTTTGTCAACATATAATAGGAAATTAATTTGTTATCTCAAAGTTTTTCTATCTCGAAGTTTTCTTGCTAGAACACTAAACGTCAATAAATGAGGATAGACTGTAAATTTAAAACTATCACATGAATTGTTTAAGTTAATATATCTTAATGTCAATTGTCTATATTAATTTAGAAGTGAAATAATCAGCTAATAATATTTTGCAAATTAATTCGGGCGTTAACGGATTAAAGTTGAGGGGATGAAAATTAGAAGAACAATTTTGAGGAGAGGAACTGAGAGAGAGTAAAATTTTTGAAAGTGTTGGTTCTTTTTTTTAAGGATTGTACTTACAAGAATGGAGATCCTCCCGCAGATGCTGAAAGGTAAAACATTTACTTAGTTTGTTCTGAGAAAGTAAAAGAAATTTAATGTATGTTTTATTTTATATATTAAATTATTAAGAAAAGATTTAATAATTAAAAAAAGTATTTAGAAGATGACTTTGTAGACAATTCTGAAATTTCTGTAATTTATTTAATGGAAAATAAAGTTTATATTTTGTTCAATCTAAATAAAGTAATCTCATTTTATTTTATTTTATTTTATTTTATTTTATTTTTTATTTATTTATTTTTTTTTTTTTTTTTTGACACAACACAATGAATAAAAATATTATTTACATTTTCATAATAATAAATTTTCAAAAGAAATTAAGCTAAAATAGACTAAGTACTTTAACAATAATTATAATTTTACAATATAATTTAATAAAATTATGATATAATTTTATAAATATATATAATTTTATTGATATAATTTTTTTTTGATATAATTTTATAAATATCTGGATAAAATTATGATATAATTTTATCCAGATTTTATAATAAAGTAATATTATAACCTAATTTTATTTCCTATGAGCCCAGTTTTTAATGCAATATTTTGGGTCGAAGCCGCAAGCAAGCGGAATTTGCATAATCAGTTTTTCATGGGACTCAAGAATGCTAGTATTATTATTGGCTGCAAAGGAAGAGAAGAATTTGTTGCAAGCTCACGGAGGCGAGAGTTTGTTGAAGTGAGGATTTTCACAAGATGCGAACAGACTGGTAGTGTTTACCTTAATAAGAACACATTAAATTGTGGACGCTATACAAATGTCATCGAGTGAGTGTTTGCTACACTCAGCATTTTGTGGGGTAGCGAAACGACTGGTCACTGAAATCAGCTCGTGTCTAATAAAATTTTCCTAATTGGTTCCAAATTCCATATCGTGACATTTCAATAAGTAATTTATATTTTTTAAAAGCGATTATTTTATCATTTTATCGTACCAAATCTACAAGAACAACAACATTAATAATATTACACTGTCAGTACACACCAAAATAAAACAGAATTTACAATTTTGTGCGAATTTCATTACATATATAAATCTCCTCTTCATAAAACTAATATAATCTTAATAATAATCAGCCATACACAAAATTTCCTTACAATCGTAAATAGATTATAAAGTTTTCTATTACTTACATAAAATATAATGCAATTTTTATTTCCTGGCTTTACTGCTTTTCGGAAATAAAGTTGGAACTTTTTAAAACAACTTTCACAGATTTATGATGCTAAAAAAACTTTTCAAAGATAAACATTTCATATGCTCTATTATTGCTTTGCTTACACTTTAGAGCTATAAAATAAGTTTTGCTTAACGGTAATTCTCGGAGAATGCTTTTACGAAACTCATAAAGCTGTAACTGTAATTGAGAAACCCTGCAGTGTTTCAACGATTTAACATGGGAACAATATTTAAAAGAATAAATTGGGAAAATTCGGTAGCTAAATTTCCCCTGCTTCAACGAGGAGAAGAATAGAATCAAATGTTTAAAGAATATTCAATGCAATGATCTTACGTTTAGAAAATATTAATGAGATTTCAATTTAGACGAAATAATAAATTTTTGTTATTCAATTAGGAAATTTAAGGATGTATTTGACACAATAAATAAAAATAATTTAATTTTCACAACTTTGAATCCTGAGATGATTCTCTTTTATTTATTATCGTCATGTTTTTGCAAATGAAAAATTAGTACAGTTAAAAATGTTAAGTAATGGTAAAAATAATTAAATGAGCTTGTAAAGATATTCTTGAAGAATTGAAAACAAAATATTTGAATTAATTGAAATTACAGCAATTTCCGTAAGTGATTTTTAAAAAACCGTTAGCGCCCAGTGTCCTCATTTGAGGACAGCTATTAAAATGGCATGTACATTTTTTGTGGTTTTTTTGGAATGATTTCTGCTTTGTAGTGACAGTTTATAGCGTCACTCTAAATCATCCCTGAAAGTTTTATGTGCCTTCTATTATTTATTATTTCATAATTTGGATAGTCATTTTATGATTTTTCATTCGTCGCACATATATTTGCATTTTGCGCAGGTATACTAACTTAAATCAAGTTGAATAATAATATATATTACAATACTTCACTTTCGAGATCTTTGTCAACATATAATAGGAAATTAATCTGTTATCTCAAAGTTTTTCTATCTCGAAGTTTTCTCGCTAGAACACTAAACGTCAATAAATGAAGACAGGCTTTAAATTTAAAAATATCAGAAGAATTCTTTAAGTTAATATATTTTACTGACAGTTGTTTATATTAATTTAGAAGCGAAACGGCTAATAATATTTTGAAAAATTAATTCGGGTGTTAACGGGTTAATTATTTAACTTTTTGTATAATTATGTTAATAATGACTTTTCTAATGATATTTTGTTAGTTTTTAACACTTTCCAGCAAAATTGAAAAGTATTTACGATTTCGGTTTGTCTGTCTGCCTGAGCTCTAACTTCCATAAATATTAATGGATTTCCTTAAAACTGATACATGTTATTCAGGTTCACTATAGAATGTTTTGTTTTGAAAATGACGTAAACAATACGAATGGTTTGTGTGAAGGGGAACCCGAAAGAGTTCCAAAGAATTGCGTACTGCGGAAAGTATTCCTATAAACTACATTTTAAAAACTTAATTTTACACAAAACACAATGAAATTGTCATTTACTATTCACATGTACAAAACATGTATTCTATAGAATACAGTATAATTACAATATTATTTACAAGGCCAAACAAAAATATCCAGATACATTAAGCACTATAACCGGAAATTGCTGGAATCGTATTTTCGATTTTATAAAGCGTTTTCAACACTTTATAACGATGTTTAAGAGTAATTATGATTTTAATTAGCTAATTTTTCGTCAGTCTGTCTGCTTTCGAGACTCTAACACTCGTAATTATACATAGTATTCCTTGATATATGTAATTCAAGCTTACTATGGAAGTTTCCGATTAAAAATGGGATAAATACCACCAGTAGTTTGTGTACAGGGACACCCGAAATAATTTCAAAACCTTAAGTTATATGAGAGTTATTTCTAAAAACCACATTTTAATACCTTTATTTTTCATAAATTATAATGAAATTGACATTTGATATTTATATGCACAAAAAATATTTTCTATATGTTCCTGGTATAATCACATAGGCAAAGTACATTGAAAGTTCAATGAGGAAAAGAGTACATACACTTGGAAAGTGTTAATAATCAATGCGAACCGCATGACTGTACGTTCTTGTTTAATTAATTCCCTTAATAATAAATTTTCTGAACATTTTATATAGCCTTCCTTTTTTATATAAATTTTAAAAAATATTATAACTTGAAACAAAATCAACTTTCTTTTACTCAAAAGAATTATATTTTAAAAATTTTATATTCTAATCAGTCTAGACTAATTTCCAATCATTAATCTAAAAGCTTATTTTTAAAATGATTTTTATGCTTTTCATTGATATTTAAGTACGTAATAAAGACGATTTGTTGACAAGTAACAGGTGATTTCTCTTTGCTTTGAAATATCAGAACCAGTAGTTGTATAACACTTTGATAGCGGATCTTCAAAGAATTATTCTTAAGAAGTAGGGGAAAAAATTTCTTTGATAAAGCTTTGAAAAACATCTTTCAATTACGTATAGATTTTGAGTAGGATTACTCTTTATGTTTAATGTAATTACAAAGTAAAATAATAGTATATATTTTGTATCTTACTTTTGCTTTCCTTTGTTATGGAGAAAGTTTTCTTTTTTTCTTTCCCTTCTTTTTCTTTTTAAAACTCTTTTTTGTGTGTTCGAGCAGAATTTTTAAATCGATTTTAAGCTTACGAAAAGATACGCTCAAACGATAACAGAGTTAAGGGAGGGGACTCAAGACCCAAACTTCAATTAAAACACGATGTCAAATTTTAACGCGCTTCCTATTACCCGACCGAACTGAAATTATATGTAACTTCAATGACTACACATGCACATTCAGAAACGGACCTGGGCCCCCAAATTCAACTAGTGGATCTGCAGATCAGGAACCTCAACGTCCTATTTGCATCAGATATTATTGAATAGGTCATTCTTATTTATTCCTTATTATATAATAGTATATATTGATTCGATTGACTTGTTGCCATAATCAGATACATTCCTGAGGGGGGCTGCCACCCCCTCAACCCCCCGCTGTATCTCTCTTTGCATATCATATATATGTATTCTTAATAAACGACGGTTTTGTATTATTTCCCTGAAATTCAAAAATACCAAATTTCATAAGTATCAAATTTCATGCAAAAAAATTACATACATATCGGAAATATTTTGCGTAACCCTGTCAAATAATTACCAATTCTATGCCCACAATTTCCAACAGAAAAACATCTTTTAAAATACTAATAAAATTTCATTATATTTAATGGGGTGTAACCATGTTAAAATACACTTTTAAGAAATTCCAACTATAGACCGTAATAGTACGAAATTCTTTTATGTATCCCGGAAAAGTAGCCACAGTTATTATAAACGCCAATAATAAGAATACGCCTAATTAATTATAACTCATTAATTTTTCAGACTAATTTGACATCATTACAGTACTTCCTCGGAATAATTTTTTGTGTGGTCCCATAAAATATTTACTCTATGCATACCTTTTTTTAAGAGTAAACATGATTTTAAGCATCTTTATAATGTATGTTAATTCTAAAAAGTTTAATTCAGCATAAACGCATTAAAGTGCGCGCTTAACTAACAATTTGTCCATAGGCTCTAATGTTACGAAAATCTTTTGTGTGTCTCTGTAAACGAACCATAAACATTGTATACACCAGTAAAAACTATTCAGCTTATGTTGCGTTTAAAATTAATAATTGCTCCAAATTTAACATCGTTTGAATGACTACGTGACATTGTCAGAACACTTTTGTAAGGTCCTGTACATTAATTAGAAAGCTTAAGAACACATATTTTCTTCAAGCAACATAAGTTTAAGCATCTTACTCACGTACGCTAGCTTCATTTTCTTGATTGCGAAGTAATGATGTTAAAATGTGTTCAAACGAAATTCCCCCATACGCCGTAATGTTAAATATTTTGGCGTGTCCCTGTACACAATCCATAAAAAAGTATAGACATAAAAAAATATAGAGCTATATCTATACCGAGCCTGAATGTGTGTGTCAACTTGCAAGTCAATCAGAGAATTTTTGCGGCCGCTATTGCGGTACATACAAATTCTGCCCATAGGCCGTAATGATAAGAACAAATTTTATGTGTCCCTGTACACGAACTACAAATGGAATACACACCCAAAACTATACAGCAAAAATTCTGTGTGGTTCATAAATATGTGTACCAAATTGTAAGTCAAAAGCGTGACTTTTGCAGCCGCTATCGAACGACAGACAGACAGACAGACGGACAGACGGAACCCAAAATCCTTTTGAGTCTCAACAGAGGGCCTCCACTGACGTTTCCTCAAAAGTTGAAAGTCAACAGCTTGATTTTTGCGGTGGCTATTGCGATACATACAGATTCTTCCTATAGGCCGTAATGATAGGAAAATCTTTGGTGTGTCCCTGTACACGAACTGTAAATGTAATACACACCTAAAACTATACAGCTAATTCCGTTGGGCTCATGAATTTGTGTACCAAATTGCAAGTCAATAGCGTGATTTTTGCAGCCGCTATCAAGCGACATACAAATTCTTTCCATAGGCCGTAATGATAAAAAAAAATTTGGCGTGTCCCTGTACACGAACTACAAATGGAATGCACACCCAAAACTATACAGCTAATTTCGTGGGAATCATGAACATGTGTACCAAATTTCAAGTCAATAGCGGGTTTTTTGCGGCCGCTGTCGCGTGACATACAAATTTTTCCCATATGCCGTAATGATAAGAAAAACTTCGGCGTGTCCCTGTACACGAACTACAAATGGCATGCACACCAAAAACTGTACAGTTAATATCGTGGGGATCATGAATATGTATACCAGATTGCAAGTCAATAGCGGGATTTTTGCGGCCACTATCGCGCGACAAACACACAGACCAACACACAGACGGAACCCAAAACCGTTTTGTGTCTCAACAGAGGGTCTCAACAGACGTTTTTCGGCAATTAAATATGATTTCGAAACATATCCCGCTTCCTATTATCCGATTGAGCCAAAATTTTGCATACATGTATATGTATAACTCCAATAACAATACACGCTGAAGCAGAAACGAACTTATAGTATGTGCCTTTTGGAACCTGGGACCAAATATCCAGTTAATTCATTTCAAGTTTTAATTACTTCCTATCATTCAATTGAGGTAAAATATTACGCACATGTATAACTCCGATGAAAATAACGAAGAAATGAACTCAAGCAGTAATGAACTAAGGGAAAGGGCTTTGTTGTCCCTGGGACTTAACACCAGTCAATGTATGATTTCGATCTGAACTCGCATATAAAACTCCGATGAAAATAAGTGATAAAACAGAAACAGATCTAAGGAAAGAGGTCTTGGGGATTATGGACTAAAAATCCAATCAAATATTTGATTTTCAGTTTTAACCACTTCCTATGCCATCCAGTTGAGCTTAAATTTTGCATACGTATGTAACTACGATGACAAAATATGCTGAAGTAAAAACGAACTTAGTGGTGGGGGACGGGCCTTGTTCTTCTAACTCCAGTTAGAAATTTGATTTTGAGTTTAGCTAAAGTTTTGCATACATTTATAGTTTTGCATACTCAGATAACAATGTGTGTTCAAGCAGAAACGAAAGTAAAGAATTGGACCTTTAGAGACCTGGACCTCGCATTCCAGTTAAAAATTTAATTTCGAATTTTAGCTTTTTTCTAACATCCAAATGAGCTAAAATTTTACAGGGTGACAAGAAAAAACTTGGACACACACGATACATTATAACTTTAATGCTAATGAAAATATTACGACCAAACTTCAAAATAAATATGAATGCATTATTTTGTCTAATATATTTACAAATTTTCAAAGTGGCTACCTGTAGCCTTAATACAGAGCTTTAAACGCATCACAAAATTTTCGGCTATGGGCCGCAACTCACTTACTGATATTTTATCCCACACCTTGCATAAGGATTTCTTTAGGGATGCCAAAGTTTTATGAGGTTTGGCACACTCCCTTGTCTCCAAGAAGGACCAAACAGAATAATCCATTTGGTTCAAATCTGGGGAATACGGTGACCATTCTTGAGCTCCAATGAAGTCAGGAAAATTTGTCTTGCACCAATCTTGAGTGGGTTTAGCTCTGTGTGCAGGTGCGGAATCCCGTTGGAAGGTCCATCTTTTGTTTCCAAAGAACTTTTGCGACCGAGGTAAGACAACATCTTCCAAAATGAGTTTGCTATATGTTTGTTGATTAATCTTTATCCCTTGATCAACAAAAACAAGTGGTGTTTCCCCACTAGCACATATCCCACCCCAAACCATTACAGATTGGGGTCGTTGACGCCGTTGAACAATGCAAGAAGGTTCAGGTGCTTCTGCTGACCAAACTCTATCATTGTGGCTATTGTGAGCTTGTTCAATCGAGAACAGTTTCTCATCTGTGAAGACAAATGTTTGCCATCGATCACCTGCGACCCGCTTTAACAGTTCTTCACACCTGTGAAGTCTTGTGCGTTTGTTCTCTGCTGTTAGCGTTTGAGCCTCTTTCATTTTGTAAGGGCCAAACTCTACTCTTGCCATCAAACGTGCTGTTTTTCTGATGATCTTCATCTCTCTAGCAACCTTTCTCATTGAAATCCTAGGATTTTGTTGAACTCGGTTTTTGATAACTTTCAGGTTTCTTGATGTGTTAACTGTGCACTTTCTTCCTCTTCCTGACCTGTCACCATCATGTCCGAGTTCTTTAAACCTTTTGATTGTGTATGAAACCGTCTGCTTAGGCACTCTCAATAGTTGAACAATTTCACATTGTTTCTTTCCTTGCTTATGTAATTCAAGTATGGCAGATCGTTTGTTAACCATAATGGTTATCACAACTAACTTACTTACACCTGTTTAGTTGCTTTCTTGGATCAATACTTAATGAAATAAATTTATAACTTTAGTGGTAATTACAGATATTTCGTTTGAAACTTCGTCTAAGTTATTTCTTGTCACCCTGTACATACATGCATAACTCCGATGACAATACATGCTGAAGAAGAAACGGACTTAAAATAAAAATTCTTTAAGGTCCTGGGCACCAAACTCCTGTTAAAAATTTAATTTCGAATTTTAACCTCTTTCTACCATCTAAATGAGCTAAATATTTGCATACATGTATATCTTCAATGAAAATACATGCTCAAGCAGAAACGGATTCAGGAAAGGTTTCATACTAGGCGAGACATATTAACCCTGGACGACAGGACCAATGCCCCAGCCCGCCCGTTTCCGCTCTTCGATGTCTTTTTCTAATCAATTTTCTCCTCTTATTACTTCCGGTGTGAGCCTTTTTTTTTTAAACACACTTGAAAGTGTGAGTTTTTTTTGGTTTTCTTCCCATGCTATTTCTATGGGGTTTTTAGCTCCCCCCCCCCCTCTTTTTCTACATTCTAGAGTGCGGTTCACCCTAGGTCCCAAATTCCATTTAAAAATTTGAATTCGAGTTCTAACCAAATCAAATCAAATTAATTGTATTACAATTGTATACAGTCGTGAAAGAATAAAGGAATTTATGTAGGCGGATCATTCCAGAGACAACAGCGTTTTCACACAAGTGCCGGTCTCAAAGGAAAGTGAGAAACAGTAACTTTTATATACTTTTACACCGACATCAGAAGTTATAATATTAATAGCAGTGTTTATGTTGTCTGGCGAATGAATTTTATTTACATTTTTAGGCACAATTAAAATTTCATTTTATGTAAATTTTCAATTTATTTTCAGTAGACTGAATAATAATTATAATTTCTTAATCGGATCTTTATTTTTCATTTATTTTTATTTTTAATGTTTTTATTGCATTGCAAATGATATGAACTATTGTAAAAAATTCCTCAAAGACAACTAATACTCCTTACTATTATTTTTTGCTTGCGCCCCACGTTTTTCTTCTTAAATCTTACAAATCAATTCACAATCGCTCATTTCACAGGATGATGAATTGGGATACATATTTGTACGGGGCAAGGAGAAATTATTGCATACATTTTAATTCATTTTAAAAACGTGGTATATTAAAAAATATATTTAAATTATTCTTTCATTTTTTTTTCTTTCTAAATCCCCATCATACTATACGTATGTGGAATTTTTCGTAATAAAATTTTTTGTAATAAATTTTTTGTAATTGTGAAATTTTTCGAACTCAATCTTTTGACTTTTTTACACGTTTTCAGGTGTGGGGAATCTGAAAATAACAAAACTGAGATGATGTCCATCTATACTGTTTCAGTTCGTTAGTAGATTAGTGTGTTTTTGTGTCTGTGTACACGATATCTCAAGAATAAATGACCGCAAAGAGATCGAGCCAGTTTTAAAATATTACTAATGACACTGGCAAGAACTCCATTGTTTTTCAACATTCTAATTTGAAAACTTCGTAAGTTATTCGGAATTTACAACTTTCTTAACATGAGAATAGAACAAATTTCCACTTAAACGTACATTAGGGGGAATATTTTTACTGCAAAGATGCGAGATCAGCTTTATAATATCAGGTATGATGCAGGCTTGAACATAGTTAAATATGAAAAATTCAACTTTGAAAACTTCGTAAATTATTTTAAATTTATGAATTTTTTAACATGCCACCATAAGGCAAAATTTCGCATAAACGTCCATTTTAAGGGATATTTCCATAATAAAGATGTGAGACCACTTTTAAAATTCCATTTACGATACTGACTTGAACATCATTGATACAAATATTGTAATTTGAAAATTTCCTTAGTTTTTCGAAATTTTAAGATTTCTTCAATATAGCAGAATAGAGCAATATTTCATATAAATTTGCTTTATATGAAATATTGCTTTGATCGATACATTGGAAATAGTGCATACACTATTTCCAATGCATAATTGCTTTAAAACTAAACTACGAAATTGAATCTAATAAAATAAATTAACTAATTGTGTTAAAGTAAATGTATCGAACTGAACGGTAGTTAGCGTTTCCGTTGGGACATTTGAGTCTGCCACCGTGTTGAGCGATATGTCAAATTAATTTCTGTCAACAAACGTACGTATATGTATGTCCTACATTAGAAATTTATAAGAAAATATGCATGATGGAGAACATAACAGAGTCCACTATGCCAACTAGTGTTTTTCTTTCTTTTAATAGTAAGATGGTTTTAATAAAAATGAATTCATTTTATTTATTTTTAAATTATATATTTATCGTTTAAGTATGTCTTTTGAATAGCTACAGTCAGAAGCTCAAACTAACGTGTGAAAATAAAAAATATTTATCACAACCAAAAATGAAGTTTTAAAATAAATAACGAACAGATTCTAAACATTAACCTTGTTAAAAAAAAGTTATTTTTGTTCCAGATTTTCCAATAATGCATTAAAAAGAGCAAAAATTGTTACACTAGTTTTAAAGTAAATCAAACTTTTCAAAAACTTTATATATTTCTATGGACACAGAAAAATTAAAAATGTTTATATCTAGAAAATTTTAGTGAACAGTTTCCATTATGTTATAATGGTATCCTGTAAAATAAAGCCTTTTAGTTTTAACTTCACATACTTTATTTAATAACACATATTTTTTAAAAAGTCTCACAGTTTAGAGAAACATTTTAAATTGTACATATTTTTATTGATACTATCACATAAAAATTTATTATTTACTGTTTCTTTATTCGAGGCTTAGATAGATTTGGACTTTAGACAAGCCTTCAAACTTTTTTAAAGCCTTCCTCCCTACCTTGAATGCAAAAAAGTTTACAGATATTTCATCCAACATCATTTCATTAAAAATAATCTGGTGTATCACTCACACGACTTTCTCTTACCCTGAAATTTAATACCATAAATACAGGTTGGAGATTAAGAGGTAAGATAACGAGTACTGTTATGTAAACCTATGTTAAACAATTCAAACTAGACTTCGGAAGAGTTTTATATGGTAATTAGTTTTGTGTGAGGGGGTAATACCGTCCCCTCAACCCCCCGTTTCATTAATGCACCTACATTTATATAGAATTTAATTCGGTTATTAAAAAATAATTCTGTTTTTAAATAATAATTTATTGAAATTATTATTTAAACAAATTACCTTTTATGATAATGCAGACGATTTCCATATTAGAGAAGTAGTATAACACTAAATATCCAAAAAAAAAAGTTGAATTTATTCTCAATATTACATTTTTTTTTTTTTTTTTTTGTTAAAAATGAAAAAAATCGATAACTTTATTTTAAATTATCGCAGATCGATGGTTCAACCATTCGTTTTAAAGGTATTGGCGAGCTCTTTTGAAAGATACCCTTCACGAGAATTTACTCCCCTCGAGTGGGGAGTTCCCCCCAGGGGGGTGGGCGAGGTTCCTACATACACACAATTCTTTTCCCAGTTGACTATCTCTATTACAAAAAATATATATTCGTTTCATTTGGTTTAATGCAGTCTATAGATATTAAACTCACCTGCAATTTCCCCCATAGACGTAATGTATTTGAATACTTTTGAGTGTCCCTGTATACGAACCATTTGCTTTATCTCAACGAAAAGCTTACTGTAGCATCCTTATATGATACACATTTAGAATACCGAGTTTGGAATTTCAGCTACTATTTGTTCTTGAGATATGCTGATGACAGACACACAGACAGACCATTCGCTGAAAACATGATTTTCGTTTTCAGGGGACCTCAGAACATGTAAATATAACAAAAACTCACGTTCGAAATTTTGACCCTAAAACAATACTTTCTCGACCCTATGGGTAAGAGAAAGTAAAAAGTCTCGTTTAATCATACTAATAATGGAAATTTATTTTATTACATTATGAATTATGATAATTTTATAAAATAAAATCTTTGCAATTCCTTTTAAAAAACATACGAAGTTTATTAGAAAAGTATGTAAAGTTGTAGTGTTAAACAACTCAATTTACATTATTTTATGCAACCAGTGAATAAATGCAGTAAAATATCTATAAACATGAATAGCAATTTCTTCACAACAAAATCACCGTCTTAAGTGCTCTATAAACTTCTATTTTAGCCCCTAAAATTAACGCACGACAACGTTATGAGGTTTCACTAATTGAACTTGATTGCGAATTACCAAGTTTAATTGTCTTCGAAAAGGCACATTTTATAGAACAAAATTGTTCTAAGCTTATTAAGAATTCATTAAAGGGGAGTTAAATTTTCATATATGCAGTTAGTTCTTTGAATTGCGTGTCATAAAATGCTACGTATAGAATGCTTAATATGTAAAATAATTCATGAAGATAATTATAAAATAAGTTAGTTGCTACATAATTTTTTAATCTTCTGTATAGTACAAGATTTTAAATTTATATTCATGCAAATTCATGCATAAGTTTGTTTAATATTACTGTGGTTTAGGACATGTTTATGAATGCTAAATAAATATTTTAATTACAATTATATAAAAATTTCTTGATAGCTTGTATAATAAAACCAAGTTTATAAACATATTTCAAAAATCATTTTATAAGCATTTAGAAGAATAAAATTAATTTCGTAAACAAATTAGATGATTAAAGTAAAACGATAGAAAATACTTTAAAATATCTAAATGTTATTAAATAGTTATTATATGAAAGAGATGAAACATTTCAGGGGCTATCCCTGAATAGCGGGTTTATGAAAATTTTGTTTTCACTGAATTTTGTTTTAGTAGAAATTTCTTATTTACAATTATTAATTAGCGATGGTGAATTAAATAGCTCAACAATATCAATTATTATACAGACATAAATTAATACTTTTAATAAAAATTCTTATAAAGTCCACCATTGCTATTCACTCTTTACGAGATTTATACATATTAATATATAATATTTAATCACGATAATGCATAAAAATGAGACAACAAATCATGATAAAAATTATTAAGAATACAACCAGTTTAACTAAAGATTAGATATTAAGTAAAATGCATTACTCGACTATAACCTGCTTATGTCTTTAAGAACTACTTTGTACATCCAGAAATGTCGAAAACTTCCATAACAATATCATTACGGGTTCTATCATTTGATTTTTATTTGAGAAAGTGAAAAAGTGCCTCACTTAATAATATATATATATATATATATATATATATTTAATTGTATCACTCTTACTGGAAAACCCTTTATTTAAATATTTTTCCTAATAATCTTATTACTTTCCATCTACGCAATATTTTTCTAATTTACTAGTTCATTTTTTCTCACATGGTACGTCCTTTATGTTTATTGGATAACGTTGTAGGGTATTGCTGATATGCATTTGCTATTTCCCTTTACCATCACAAAAGCAGTGTTATTTTTATCAACCTGCAATCATAAGTATCATCAATGACGTCTTGTCCGATTTGTTTTAGGTATTTTCACAGTTATTATTTCATGGTCTTCCCTTTTTACTTTCTCTTACCCATAAGGTAGAGAAAGTATTGTTTTTGGGTCAAATTTTCGAACGCGAGATTTTGTTATATTTACACGTTTTGAGGTCCCCTGAATACGAAAATCATGTTTTTAGCAAATGGTCTGTGTGTATGTCTCTCTGTGTGTGTGTCTGTGTGTCTGTGTGTGTGTGTGTGTGTGTGTGTGTGTGTGTCTGTCTGTTATCAGCATATCTCAAAAACAAATTATGGCAGAAAGTTCAAACTTGGTATTCTAAATGTGTATCATATAGGGATGCTACAGTAAGCGTTTCGTTAAGATCAAACAAATGGTTCGTGTACAGGGACAATCAAGAGAATTCTAATACATTACGTCTATGGGGCAAATTGCAGGTAAGTAGAGTTTAACGTCTACAGACTGCACTAAACCAAATGAAACGAATATATATTTTTTGTAATAGAGATAGTTAACTGGGAAAAAAAAATTGTGTATGTAGGAGCCTCGCCTCCCCCCCTGGGGGGGAAGTCCCCCCTCGAGGGGAGTAAATTTTCATGATGGGTATCTTTCAAAAGAGCTCGCCAATACCTTTAAAACGAATGGTTGAACCATCGATCTGCGATAATTTAAAGCAAAGTTATCGATTTTTTTTTTTACTTTTAACGAAAAAAAAAAAAAAATCGCCTTTTTTTTTTAAATATTGAGAATAAAATGGACTTTTTTTGGATATTTGGTGTTATACTGCTTCTCTAATATGGAAATCGTTTGCGTTATCACAAAAGATAATTTTTTTAAAATAATAATTTTAAAAAATTATTTTTTAAAAACAGAATTATTTTTTAATAACCGAATTAAATTCTATATAAATATAGGTGCAATAATGAAACGGGGGGTTGAGGGGGGCGGCAGCCCCCTCACACAGAACTAATTATCATATAAAACTCTTCAGAAGCCTAATATGAATTGTTTAACACAGGTTTACATAACAGTACTCGTTATCTTACCTTTTAATATGCAACCTGTATTTATAGTATTAAATTTCAGGGTAAGAGAAAGTCGTTTGAGTGACACACCAGATTATTTTTTTTTTTTAAAGCTTACATTATGCCTTTAAGTATGAAAATAATATCGTTCATGTGAGCACCACGACTTATCTGTACATACCGCATTCTGTCAACCCAATTTTTCATCACTCTTTCTCATAACTTTGGTGTTATTTCATGAATAACATGTTCGATGTTGGTTTTTAATTGTTCAATTGTTATTGGATTATCAGCATAAACTTGTGACTTAACATATCCCCAAAGAAAGAAAATCACAATCTATCGAGTCGATTAACTAAATAATGTCGTCCATGAATTCTTCTCAAATTTCTCTCAATTATTCACATATGAACACTGATTTTGGTAAAACAATTTAATAATTTTGAAACGTTGTTCAAGCGTGTATCTTTGCATTGTTAAATGGCATAGCATACTAAACGCAAATGATATAAGAAATGTCAAAAAATAATACGTAGTGTTGCCATTCTAACCATTTAAAGTTGTATCATCCCTATTGGAAAACCCTTTACAAAAGAAGGAGAAAAAATATTATACAAAAGCAATAACATATAATTAAAGATTAAAGATTAAAAAGTATATTATATAGTAATATAAGTAATATATTTATGTCAATAAATTATAATAATATTAAAATACACTTGTATTCTACAAACTAGTATGCAAAAGTTTATTATAACCAATAGTTTATATTAAGTTATTTAATTTATTCTTGGATTCATAAAAAATATTTAAATTTAAATTTTTATACTGTATTTAAACCAGAATATAGATTAGATACTATACTTTAATTGATGATTTATTAAATTTTAAATTATTACATATAAGAGTTTTATTACTAAGCAGTTTAAAATAAAGAGATTTAATATTCATTTGTATATGAATAATGCTAACATAGTTTGTGATTAAAATTAACAAAATTTATAATTAATTGGATATTGCATAATTTCCATACATGTATTTCAATTTTTAATAAATCACTATTATAAATGATGTATTTAATTATATATATATATATATATATATATATATATATATATATGTAATTTTTTTTTGTGTGTGTAATTTTAGTTTAACTTGAACGACCTTAACTTTTGCAACTGTTAGTCCTAGATGCATTACGGGCCGCGGTAGCCCAGTCGGTAGAGCGCCGGCCTCGTAATTGGAAGATTGCGGGTAAGTACGCGATCCGGAAGTACGCGATCCGGCCAAAGACCATCGTGTACACTAATGATGGCTGGTGCACGTAAAATCTGTCGTGGCCGCAATGTCCTCCAGGTTCCCATCAAAAATTATACCTCTAGGGGTCACCGAAGCGGTAGAGCCCTCCCTTCCGTGGAGGATCAAAATATGTGATGGCATGTCTCCGGACCACCTCTAGGGGTGTGTCCCAGACCGTCGCCAATTGTCCATCTGCGCAGCACTAGTGCGACGCAAAACCCAACCATCAACCATCAACCTAGATACATTACTTCCACGTACAGACTTGGTTTAAATGAAGAGTAGCTTTGAAATGTGGCATTTGTTTTAGCAAAGGGCTGTTTACATATTAAATATATATATATATATATATATATATCTTTTCCTATGAGTTATATTTAGAAAAAAAGTTGCTCTCAGTATAAAAAGGAAAACAAAATTTAAAAATGATGACTTACTCCACTTTATCTGTAATTTTCAGATCCGTTTTTCGATGCCAATGACTTTACTTTAAAAGAGTTATCCATGAGATGATAAAAATTAATTAAAAGTCTGTTTATTTTAAAATAGCAATTAAAATCATTTAAGCACACAAAATCAACAGCTGTAAGAGCTAAATGCAAATTTATATGCTGTGTTATTAAAAAATTATATATGAATATCATAAGGAATCACCTTCAAACTGCAACACATTCAGAGAGAAAGATATATTAAAATACAGATAAATGACTGGTTTAGTTTAGTTTAAGGTGTTTCAAAATCTGGATACACTAAAATGCTTCGAAAGGAAAGCAATTTAGCTGAACGCATTCATTTCAAAAGTTTCATTCATTCAAATGATCTATCAGATGAGGTATAATAGGTGGACTCCAGGGACTCTAAGGACCCCACTTAACACATATTCATTTTTTTACAATAGAAAACATACTTTTTCTTCACAGAACCGTGTTAAAAGGAATGTACCTGTTTCAAAAAATGTTTTTCTTTTTCCATTTTTCAAAACTGGGGGCCCCTGGGCACCGATTGTAATGTTTGAATGAAAGTTTGAAAATGCCCAATTATCTTAAATGCAAGCGATTTTGCTGATGTAATTGATATCAGAAGTTTCGTGCATTGAAATAATGTATCACATGAAGTATAGTAGCCGAATCACTGGGGCCCCTAGGAACCCTACGTGACACAGATACAAATTCAACTATTTCAAATTGAAAACATACTGTTTTTCTTTTCCATTTCCTTTCTTTTTTAATTGTTAAAGAGAAAAAAATTTGTTTTAAAACATATTTTGCTTTTTTCATTTTTCAAAGTAGAGGTCCCCATTGTTACGAGTATTAAATTTTATTTTCGATTAAACAATAGGGAATACTTGTATTGTATGATTTTTTACCAGTTATTTTTATTGGTCTAATTAGATACATTAAAATAATAATAATAATAGTGAAATAATCTTTTAAACTTCTCTTTTGGGTATAAAAAATCACGAACTAAAAACGGTGACGTACGATATGTTTCTACAGATACCTGATCACCATTCAGCAAAACGTTTGTTGCTAAAATTAAACATTTTTCAAAACTTATTTTTATTCTTGAATGATGTAGCTTATGATAGTAATAACTTTTGCAGCAAATGGATTAAAAAAAAATGTGCTTCATTCTACACATGCATGGCTTCCTTGCACTAAACCTCAAAAAATAATCTTGAAGATTAAACAGGATTAAGATTCAGAAGCTTGACTTAATCCTATTTTAAAACCAACATTCCTCGACATGTTTGTTTTCATGTATATTTCATAAGTCGATAAGTAGTTATCTGATAACAAATATGTGATGAAATACTGTTTATTGAAAACAATGCTAAAGTTTGTTACGTATTTTAAGATACTGAGTGCTATAAAAATAAACTCGTTCAATTTTATACAACTTGTTTTCAACATAAGTCAGTACATTCTAACTTAGAATTTATTAAGATAAAATTAGAGATATTTAACAATAGAGTCCTATTAACAGTTTCGCGACCGCCGACGTAGATTCTCGTCATTTGAAAATCTGTAATTCCACCAGTAGGCGTTTCTATCCCGATTTGTACGTTATTTATTTCTTAAGAATATACCGAATATTCATATTTGTACTTTCAATATATTATGGATACAAATACTTTGATCAGAAAGAGTATAATTATAATGTATATTCATTTGTAATACAAATGTGAATACAGAAAATTTTCTTCTGAAATATTGTAACTTGGGAGAATAACGCCCACAGGCGGACCTTACTGTCAAAAAGGTAAAAGTATGCGGTCGCGAAAGTGTTGAAACATCTTAAGTCTCTGCACATATCATTCTTCGGATACTCATTATTTTAAGAAGCCTAAATTTTCAACGCATTTTGCTTACTTTTGTTCCGCCTTAACCTTTCTAATAATAGATGAAATTTATGTAAATGCTTAAGAAATATGTCAGTTTTTTCTCATATTTAAATTTAAATCTTCATTTTAAGCCATACAAATTAAAAAATATAATTATACATTGAAATACATAAGCAAATACGTTAAAAATAAATACAAAAAAGATACTTTTATGATAATATTACAAGAGGCATATTTCAGACAAAATTCTTTACTTTTTGAGATATATATATATATTTATACTATTGATTAACCAATTCAAATGTACTGTATATGTACATGCTGGAATGCTTTTTATTATATCTTTATTTCTTTTTCTTTAAGGTTGCTTCTACTTTTCGACGGGAGTAAATGCCTTCTAATATTTTTTAAAACCCGTCACGATGCCCAAATTATCACAAACAATTTTTTGTTTGTTATATTTATATATTTTTTTAAGTTTGCGTTGCGAATGTTTCCTATATGAAAGAATATGAATCGCCACTTTCTTGTATCTCTGTCAATAGTTACTATCCTTTGATGTATGCATAAAACAAAGGTTTAGTATAACTGTTTCAATATGTGTACTGTTTGTGTTATAATTTCATGTAATTAATATTTGGGTTTATCCATCCTTAATACTTCTCTGAAGCTAGCTAATATGCCAAACGCTCAATCAAATTACTGTTTCTCAATTTATCTATTGTAGTCAAATATGATTGAGAAAATGAGTAATGTTCTAGAAAGGTAAATAAATATTTAAGGAAACTCTAGTTATCATCGACGGAAGCCCTAGCCAAAGTTATTCAATGGGAAATTTTGTCCCATTATAACACATTAACTAATATGTATTTTTGAATTCTATTTTCACATTCAGAACAGTATAACAACTATGAAATTCATTATCGTTAAAATTGTATTTTTAGGACTGAGGACTATTAGTCTCAATCTGGGATTTTTGCGTTGTCGATTTCGATAGTTGGACATTTGTCGAAATCTAAAATTTATCGAAAATGTAATTGAATAATTTGAAAGCGATGTTATAATTTGGAAAAAAAAAAAAAAAAAAAAAAACTAATAGTCCTCCGTCCTAAACTAAATTCTGCTTTTGCCAGAATTTCATCAAAATCTTTTTATTATTATTATTATTGAAAGAAAAAGAAAAGAAAATTAATAAAAATAAAAAAAAAATATTTTGATGAAATTCTGGCAAA
This sequence comes from Salticus scenicus, assembly GCA_963930645.1. NCBI lineage: Eukaryota > Metazoa > Arthropoda > Arachnida > Araneae > Salticidae > Salticus > Salticus scenicus. The sequence goes on along the minus strand of OZ005655.1, from coordinate 128,135,649 downwards.
AGCAGAATTTAGTTTAGGACGGAGGACTATTAGTCTTTTTTTTTTTTTTTCTTTTTTCAAATTATAACATCGCTTTCAAATTATTCAATTATATTTTAGATAAATTTTAGATTTCGACAAATGTCCAACTATCGAAATCGACAACGCAAAAATCCCAGATTGAGACTAATAGGCCCTCAGTCCTAGTAATAATCAGTATCGTTACAAGCGATTGCAAAAAAGTTTTTTTTTTATAATTTTGAATTAGGATATAAAAAGTGCGCGTGAAATAATATGAAATAAAAATAAGTAAAAAAATGAATTTAATGATTTAATGTTTTTGTTTTTCGGGGGCTGCTCATGCATATAAAAAATGCGTATTAAAACGAGTCGAAGAAGGAAGCGAAATAAGTATTGAGTTATATTACGATAAATACGATATATAATATGATACGATATATTAGACCTATCATCCAGGGTTAGTAGGCATTTTCGTTGAAGGAAATAGTTTGTTCGTTCGGATCAACTTGCACATTAGTCCCGTGAGGTACAACTTTCACATTAGTCCCTTGAGGTACAACTTTCACTTTAGTCCCGTCAGGTACAACTTGCACATTAGCCCCCTTTAAATATAGTGACCAGCGAAGCTGGCAAAGCATTCGTTGATTCACTACCTCAATTGATTTTACATTCCGTTATTTTTTTTTTTTTTTTTTTTTTTTTGTCTTAAATATGTAAAGCTTAAAGTTGGACATTTTATCTGCCCAGATTTTCTTTTCTTTTTTTTTTTTTTTTTTTTTTTTTTTAATATTTACTTAAATTAAATTTTCAAGCTAATGATAATAAAATTAAATGTTGACAATTTTTACTTAATATTTATTTATTTATTTATTTATTTATTTTGTGCAAAACATTGACATCTTTCGGCATTTAGTGATAATTTAATACTGTCAGATCAAAATAGTCTGCATTTACAATTGGAAAATAATTTGATAATTTAATAAATAATTTGTATTAAATAAATTTTGTGCAAATTTATATAGAAGAAAGTCATGTGGTGGCCACATCATACTAGTTTTTATATTATTATTATTATTATTATGGAATAGCTTTAGTATAGGACAACTTTGGCAAAATTTGAAATTTGGCACCGAAGTAGCTGGGACGTTCATCTCCAAGGTCTTTAGTTGTGATAGCCAGTTGAATTCATCGCAAAAAAGGCAAAAAAATAAAAATAAAAATAAATAAATAAATAAAAAAAATAAATATACAGACACGACATTATTTCATTATTTAAAACATGAAAATCTGACATTGACAGATTTTAATTTAGTGCCAGAGGCCTACTGCTAAACTTGTTAATATCGACAAATTCTTCTTTAGTTAATTCGTGACGATCTAAATTCCATGATAAAGTTTTCATTAAATCAAACCAATGTGTTTCAGCTGCATATATTGTAACAAATAACGTTGGAAGTCCAAACTGTCTTATAGCTGCAAAACAACGTTTTTTCACTTTTTCCCAATGAGGGGGAGGTGTGCCTTGGGGGGGACTCATGTCAAAGTTGGGCCTTGGGGGGACTCATGTCAAAGTTGGGCCTGGGGCGGGACTCATGTCAAAGTTGGGCCTGGGGGGGACTCATGTCAAAGTTGGGCCTTGGGGGGACTCATGTCAAAGTTGTACCTTGGGGGGGACTCATGTCAAAAGTTGGGCCTGGGGGGGGACTCATGTCAAAGTTGGGCCTTGGGGGGACTTCATTCAATAAATCCCCATTCAATAAACCGACTGAAATAGGCCCTTAGCACAATTAAGAGTGTATTATAAAAATTCGACAACGCTGTACCGACTGAAATAGGGGTGCCTTGGGGGGGGACTCATGTCAAAGTTGGGCCTGGGGGGGACTCATGTCAAAGTTGTGCCTTGGGGGGACTTCATTCAATAAATCCCCATTCAATAAACCGACTGAAATAGGCCCTTAGCACTATTAAGAGTGTATTATAAAAATTCGACAACTGTACCGACTGAAATAGGCCTCTAGCAAAAAAAAAAAAAAAAAAAAAAAAAAGTCGCCAAGGGGATCTCATACTAAAATTGTGCATTTTGTGTTTTTTTTTTTTTTTTTTTTTACAAATTGACTTTAAATACATGTTACACCTCACATATTTCAGCAAACGTTTTTTCCTGAAGAGGAAATGGGGACTTGTAAAAAATTAAAGAAAAATCACAATGTTTTGCATCACCCAGTAAACATTAATGCGTGAAATACATTTTGGCTGTAGCATGCGATTTTGAGTATTCTTCTAATTATTTGTATAAATTTTTATGAGGCTACCGCAAATGTTCATGGAGATACAATGGTTACTTTAAAAAATTGCCCCCTCCCCCCCCCCCCAAAAAAAAAGCCACTTTTTGTAATTATAACACGTAGGGTACTAGGCCCAATACAAAGCCATTTTTAGAAAATTTGACATACTACATTAGACACTGCAATCAGAATGCAAAAATTTTAAATATCTACGAAATATGAGCATTTTTACTAAATAATTTTTAACTACGCATGCGCAGGCTTCATGAAAAATTCATTTGCATAATTTAATTGCTAAAAGTATTGATCTACTTATATAAAAACTACAAAGAAATATCACGTAAATTCAAGCAGTTATGAGCTATAGAATCAATAGAATTTCTGTTCCTTTCAAAATAAAAGGAAGGTGATTAGCGGGCGTTATCAATATTTATTTACAATCAGCGAATAACTTTATTACATTGGGCATTGATTGAATCAAAACAAAAACATGAATAAAACCCCTTATAATACAGCTTTTTTTTGAGAGGAATTAAAACTCTGTTTATTCTATAACTAATAACTTTTTGAATTTATATAAATAGCTCAGTACTTTTGGCTATTAAATTATGCAATTGAAACTATTTAAAAGCTTGCGCATGAGCAGTTAAAAATTATTTAGTCTAAATGCTTATAGTTCAAAAGATATTTAATATTTTTGCGTTCTAATTACAGTATGAAGTTTCTAAATTACTGTACCGAGTTTCCGTTAAATGGCTTTACGCTGGGTCTAATACCCTCTACGTGTTATAATTAAAAAAAAATTATATATGTATATATATATGTGTGTGTGTGTATAGATATAAATGAAATCGTTATATCTCCATTAATATTTTAATTTAGACGATATTTGTTTGGGAATTTTATATAAGTAGCTCAATACTTTTGGCTATTAAATTATGCAAATGAAATTTTTACAAAGCTTGTGCATGCGTAGTTAAAAATTATTTAGTAAAAGTATTCATATTTCGTAAGATATTTAACATTTTTGCATTCTGATTGCAGTATCCTATGACTAATGTAGTATGCTAGGTTTCCTAAAACTGACTTTGCACTATGTCTAATACTCTACGTGTTATAATTAAAAAAGTGGAATTTCTTTTTGCAATTTTTTAACGTAACCATTATATCTCCAAGAATATTTGCGGTAGCCTCATAAAAATTTATACAAATAATTAAAATAATCTGGTGTGTCACTCACACGACTTTCTCTTACCCTGAAATTTAATACTATAAATACAAGTTGGAGATTAAGAGGCAAGATAACGAGTACTGTTTTGTAAACCTATGTTAAACAATTCAAATTAGGTATCGGAAGAGTTTCATATGATAATTAGCTCTATGTGAGGGGGCTACCGCCCCCTCCCCCCCCCCCCCCGTTTCATTAATGCACCTACATTTACATAGAATTTAAATCTGTTATTAATAGTTCACTTAAAATTATTCAGACAAATTTCAGTCGGAGAGTTAACTGTTAAATTATACGGTCACCTCCCTTCATAGAGAAAAATTCCAGCATGCGTATTTGTAACATATTTCTGTAAAATAAGTGTATTTTTTGTTTATTAAACGTCATAGTCCTTCTTCGAGAAAAAATATCATGAATGATTTACGGGTGTGACTCTATTTTTATGGTCAATGTCTGAGACATGTTTTGCCGGTCATTGACCATTATCTACTGTGGAATTTTTTCCTACAGTGTATAAAAAATTCTATTTATTTTGAAGTTAATGTTTGGTTAATTGTGGCAATAATAACATTAAAAACAGTATTTTAATTAAATAACATATGCAATCTAAATAACGATTACTTTAATAAATAATAATTAAATATTATTAAATATTAGGATCAGTATTGCATCACTACAAATACATTAATCTAGTATACACACATTTTTATTTATGCTGTTTATTTTCGTATAAAATAAGGAAGTATCTATTTATATTAACCCGTTAGTGCCCAGTGTCCTCATTGGAGGACAGCTAATAAAATTGCACGTATATTTTTTGTGGTTTCATGGAATGATTTCTGTTTTTCAGTGACAGTTTATAGCGTCACTATAAATGATCCCTGAAAGTTTTATGTGCCTACTATTAATTATTATTTCACAATTTAGATAGTCATTTTATGATTTTTCATTCGTCGCACATGTATTTGCTTTTTGCGCAGGTATACTAACTTAAATCAAGTTGAATAATAATATATATTATAATATTTTACTTTCGAGATCTTTGTTAACATATTATAAGAAATTAATCTGTTATCTCAAAGTTTTTCTATCTCGAAGTTTTCTGGCTAGAACTCTAAACGTCAATAAATGAGGATAGGATTTAAATTTAAAACGATCAGAAGAATTGTTTAAGTTAATATATTTTACTGTCAGTTATCTATATTAATATAGAAGTGAAATAATCAGCTAATAATATTTTGCAAAATTAATTCGGGCGTTAACGGGTAAATGAATCCGAATATCTATAGTTAAAGTCATAAAGTATTTTCCAATAAAATATTAAAAAATTTAGTATAAATGGTAGCAGAAAATATCTAAGTAATAAAAAATTTAAACGATGGATTCATGTGGGCTGATTCATGCAAATATATATTTTTTTAAATAAACATATTCATTCAAAATTAAATAGAAACCTTCCTATTTTAACATGGGACAAAAAGGTCTTGAGAACTTCATAAAAATTTCAACACAACAGCGTTGTATAAAGATCACCCAAAAATAAAAAGTTTTAAAGAACTTTCGACCTGTCGAACACATAAAAATGCAGTTTGCGAAGAACTGAATTCTATTTCCTTAAAAGCTTTCACAAATGCATTTCCTTTACTATTCCTATTTTTACTCTGATACTTTCGTTTGATAGTAAAGGCATATTCCAAAGTTTCCCTCCCTACTTTTTTTTTATGCTGACATGATGTGAAAAAGATGGGTTTTCAAAAATACGTCAAGCGCAGAGGTTTGATTTGAACTGGAACTGTATGCTTTTGAGTGTTATTGATTACAGGGGATTTTTTTTTTTTTTTTTTTTTTTTTTTAAGAAAGTTAAACAAAAATTTGATATCATGTAAGCCATATATTATTCAGTACAAAATATCAGAATTGCATATATTATATGAAACATTAGAGACTGTGTAGTGAAAATAAACTATTAAAGACCTTATATTTCTAAATGTGTTAAAATATATTAAAAAATCATCATTGCTCTAAAATTCATACATGAATAATTACTGAAATAAAAACATATATAAATAAGTAATGGATAAGTAATTTGATATCATCTAGGCCATATATTATTCAGTGCAAAATATTACAATTGCATATATTATATGAAAACATTAGAGAGTCCGCTAAGTTTGTGTGGTGAAAATAAAGTGTTAAAGACTGATACCTTGTATTTTTAAACATATTCAAATATATTCAAAAATTACTATTGTTCTAACATTCATACATGAATAATTACTCAAATAAATACATAAATAAATAAGTAATGGATGCTACGTATCATAGTATTTTAACTGGATTGTTCAGTAAAATATTTGTTCTGTGGACTTTTTAAACATGATTCCTATAATACAAATTAAAAAATCTGGAGTAGCTCCACTTGGAACATTTAGTGTAGTTATCAAGCGATTAAAAACATTTGAATTAAAGAATAATTTTGGAAGCGATCGAAAGTGAAAAGTAAAAAGTGTTTTTCAATATTTCCTCTCAAGTTTAAATGTTTGAACAATGGGACTGCAGCGTATACGAAATTTTTTGCTAGCACGAAAGAGTGACTGTTATTTGGAGCATTAAGAGAAAAAAAAATAATTATAATTATTTTCATTTATTTATTATTTTAAAATGTATAACTTATTTTTTCGGAACAATTTCGCTTAACGGGAATGTTTGTAGCCGAAAAGGTAAAAGCTATGCACAGGAATTTGACTGAATGAGAATTGAAGAGGAAGGACCATCACAATTTAGATCCACCATCACAATTTAGTTCACTCATCAGAAGCCCGGTGAATTACCCGGTGAATTGGTGGTGCAGAGCAAAGCATTCAGATATTAATTATCTTTATTAATTTCGGAGATATGATAGTCAGAAGATTCCCCACAAACATACACACACACTGACCAATTGTCAAAAACCTCTTTTTTTGATTCGGGACAACTTAAAACAAGTAAATTAGGTGAAAATCCGAAATCGCATTTTCGGACCGAATACAATACTTCCATTACCTACGGCAGTCGGGTATTGGAAATAAAAATAATATTAAGCTAGGAGATTGCTTCTTATTTAAATAAATTTCGTTGTTTAAATAATCAGCAGGAAATTATAAAATTTTTCATATTTTTTTTGGAAACAGACATTCTTTTTCATAAAGGCCTTTCACTTATTTACATATTTGCTCTTAAACTAGTGAATTTTTGTACCTTTATAAAGAAGACAGTAAAACTATAAAAGCAAGCATGTATGTTAAAAAAGAAAAAAAAAAAAAAAAAAAGAAATTCTAAGCTAGTAAATTGATATAGGAATATAAGTATGACTTTTTAAAAATTGTCGCAAACATAGAAACAATGAATGTACTACTATACCGTCGTCATAAAAAGATATGTTCAAAACACTAAATGATATCCTTTTTGAATCACGTAGAGACATGCATTAATAAATGTAAACTCATGTTAAGAATATAGCTTTTTCTGTGACAATATCAAAAAAATACTTTTTGTTTAACTGTTTGCTATACGGATCCTTTAACTGTAATATAACTGCAATAAAAGTATTTTTTTATTACTATTATTTTGAGCAGTGGTTTTTCCTGGGATCTGATGAAGTTATTAATATTAATAATGACCATCTTCTGTCAGGAACGATTCCGGTTTAGACCGATTCAAAACAGAGACTTTTGATAGCCTTTTTTTTTCCCCCTTAGAAATGCTTTGTATTTTTATTTATTTACTTTTTTTTTTTTTTATTAATCTGCATAAATGTTACATCATTAGAAAGATCTTTCAAAACTGAACATTTTTTGTGCTTGCACTTTTCCCTTAATCTCAATATGCAAAAAGATTTCAACGAAAGTTTATAACTACCACTGCAATTCTAAAATAACCATGGAGGATAAAATTAAAATGTAATATAAAATTCAATCATAAAAATTATGGGCCAATCCGCGATTGTAATGAAATGGTCGCCCTCTGGTGGGCTATGGGGAAATTACAATTAACATGCTTTAATTCGGCTTTCATCAAGCCGCCATTTCTTGCCGATGTTTAGTTTCACATATATTTATTGAATAAAAATGAATAAATCCGGTAAAAAAAAATAACACTTACTGTTGTGTGCTACAGTGTAACTCCAAAGGATCAAGAAATCCAGAATTAAGCTTCCGTTTATTTCCAAATGACAAATTTAAAATTTCAGTTGCTTCGGCTAATGGAAGTAAAGAATTAATCAGATGATTTGAAACTAATATTTGTTCAACTTCAGTTAAAAATCTACTTCCGATCGAACTTTGAATAAACTGAAACTTTTTTCTCCAAAAGCAATCAATTTTCCATGATGTAATGGCGGAGAAATTATAGTACGAATATTATGTAGAATAACAAAAAGAACAATAATAAATACACGTGGCTATTATATTTACTAACAACAAAAGCTGAAAAAGCGCCATCTATCGATCATTACAAACGCGGATAGTTATTACATCATGTTCTTGCAATCATGATAATGTACTTATCTGATATAAACAAACAGTTGATTGTGACGTCATATTTATCAAATTAGTTAAAACAAGTAAGGTTACAAATAAGGTACTTAAGGTCACTTCGTTACAAATATGGTACCTTTCATTTGGTACTTTATTTGTAACGAAGTTTTGATTAGATATTTTAGAATTAATTAAAATATGAAAATAATTTCAAAATTGGACATTAAAATTTATGATTGTTGCCAAAAAAATGTACCAGTTATTGTTATATATATTTTTGAGGGAGGGGGGGGGGGGCATAAGATGAAATAATGTTTTCACGCGAAAAATTAAAAATTAAAAAATGTTAAATTTGCCCATGCATATAAAAAATACTTATTAAAACGAGTCGAAGAAGGAAGCGAAATAAGTAATGAGTTATCTATATATATAAAAGAGCAGAGTCTGTGTGTGTGTCCGCTACAGAATCCTAGGCCGTTTCTCCGAGCGGGACCAAATTTGGCACGGTTAATGTCTACGACCCGAAAAAGACAACGCCGCAAGCGATTTTAGAAAATTCGCCCCCCAAGGGGGGGAGGGGGGGGGGCAAACGTAATTTTATATCTCAAACAAAAAAACAGATATCCGTAAAATTTTTGCTTTAAAATATAGCTAATACAAATGTCTAAAAATCAGTTTCTGGAATTTTTGAAATTCGGTCCCCAAGGGGGGCGGGGGGGGGGCAAAACGTGATTTCACATGCGTGAAACGTGATTTCGCATAATCCTACATATCTCAAACAAAAAAAAAATAGATATACGTGAAATTTTTGCTCTAAAATATAGCTAATGCAACTATCTAAAAACCAATTTCTGGAATTTTAGAAATTCAGCCCCCAGGTGGGGCAGCAAGGGGGGGGCTATGGGGCAAAAACAAATAGAAGTACAGTTAGGCCGTTCAAAATTGGTACAGATAGGTTTAAGAGGCCTGCAAGTCGAATGGGGATATTTTCGATTGTGTAAAGTTATTAGGTGGGGCAAGAAGGGGGAGGGGAGGGGGGGGCAAAAAAAATAAAAATAGTGTCAGATCGTTCAAAATTGGTACATAGAGGTTTTCGATACTTACAAATCGATTGCGGATATTTTTGAATTTGTAAAATTATTAGGAGGTGCGGGAAGGGGGGGGCTATGGGCAAAAACAAATAGAAATACAGTTAGGGCGTTCAAAATTGGTACAGATAGGTTTTAAAGGCCTGCAAGTCGAATTGGGATATTTTCGAAAGTGTAAAGTTATTAGGAGGGGCGAGAAGGGGGAAAGGGATGGAGGGGCAAAAAAATAAAAATAGAGTTAGATCGTTCAAAATTGGTACACAAATGGTTTTCGATACTTAAAATCGAATGCAGATATTTTTGAATTTGTAAAATTATTAGAAGGGGCGGTAAGGGGGCTATACGCAAAAACAAATAGAAATGCAATTAGGCCGTTCAAAATTGGTACAGATAGGTTTTAGAGGCCTGCAAGTCGAATGGGGGTATTTTCGATTGTGTAAAGTTATTGGGAGGGGCAAGAAGGGGGGAGGGGAGGGGGACAAAAAATAAAAATACAGTTAGATCGTTCAAAATTGGTATATAGAGCTTCTCGATACTTACAAATCGATTGCGGATATTTTCGAATTTGTAAAATTATTAGGAGGGGCGGTAAGGAGGTGGGGCGGTAAGGTGGGGCTATGGGCAAAAACAAATAGAAATACAGTTAGGCCGCTCAAAATTGGTACAGATAGGTTTTAGAGGCCTGCAAATCGAATGGGGATATTTTCGAAAGTGTAAAGTTATTAGAAGGGCCGGGAAGGGGGGGATAGAGGGGCAAAAAAAATAGAGTTAGATCATTCAAAATTGGTGCATCGAGGTTTTCGATACCTACAAATCGATTGCAGATATTTTTGAATTTTTTAAATTATTGGGAGGGGCGGGAAGGGGCAGGGAGCGAAAGGGCAAAAAAATAAAGATAGAGATAAGGCAGCGGGGACCCGGTGCGACATTTTTCCCGATCAGAGTTTTTTTTTTTCTTTTTTTTTTTTTTTCACATGATAAAAATTAATGCAATTTTGAGAATTCATTAATTATAATGATTCATTTAAAAATAGTGACCAGCGAAGCGGGCATAGCCTGCTAGTATTACGATAAATACGATAGATTGATACGTTATATTAGACCTATCGTCCTGGGTTAGTGGGTATTTTCGTTAAAAGAAATAATTTGTTCGTTAGGGGCAACTTGCACATTAGTCCCGTCAGGTACAACTTGCACATTAGTCCCCTTTAAATATAGTGTCCACCGAAGCAGGCAAAGCATTCGTTGATTCACTAACTTAATTGATTTCACATTCCGTCATTTTTGACGGGGTTATTTACTAGTAATAAATATTTTCCCAATATATGTATGTGTGTGTGTGTGTTTTACGTGAATACATTGTTATTATCGGCAGCCTATACCGATAGTCCTTTCACTTCGACATATAACTGTTTTTATTCAATTTTTCGCAATAGTGTACATTCTGGTAAAACAAACCGTAAGCATCTGGAGTGACTCTACTCGACTTTCTGAACATTGAGTAATTAACAGTTTTGTAGATAAAGTAGAGAAAGGTGAGTTGTTAAACAAACAAAAGAGAGAAAAACATAATAGAGTGAGTATTTTTCTCCATATATTACACGATGTTTTATTTAACGCTACTGAACTCTGAGCCCATAGATCATAATGATAAAGAATTTTTCGTTGTGTCCCTGTAAAAATTTATAAATGCTAGATTCACCAAATTGCTTATAGTTAGTGCAACAGTGATTTATAATATCCATATAAATTTTCAGCTCAATTGAAGAAGGCGTTTAGATGCTATAGCACTTTTAAAAATTTGGTCCCATAGGCCATAATGATAAAGAATTATTCTTTGTGTCCCTGTAAAAAAGCTGTAAGTGTTAAATTCACCAAAATCTATACAGTTGGTGCAACTGTGATCTATAACATGTGTATAATTTTTTTTTGCTCAATTGAATAAGGCGTTTAGATACTATCGCACTTTTAAAAATTTGGCCCCATAGGCCGTAATGATAAGGAATTTTTCTTTGTGACCCTGTAAAAAAACTGTAAGTGCTAAATTCACCAAAATCTATACAGTTCGTACAACTGTGACCTGTAACATGTATACAAATTTTTTGCTCAGATTAATAAAGCGTTTAGACGCTATCGCACTTTTAAAAATTTATCCCCATAGGCCATAATGATAAAGAATTTTTCCTGGTATCCCCGTAAAAAAAATATAAGGGCTACATTCACCAAAATCAATAGGGTTTGTACTATCGTGACTTACAATATACGTACCAACTTTCAGCTTATTCGAACAAAGCATTTAGACGATAGCGTGTTCACTCACAGACATACACACACACATACATAAACACATACATAAACACACACATACATACATCATCGTAAAAATAGTGAAAATGGACTCAGGGGACCTAAAAACCTATAGAAACATCCCATTCTCAAATTCGGATTTTTGGCATGATTACAATACTTTCCTCACTCTAGTGTTCGGAAAGTAAAAAAGGATTGTCTTTATCATCGACTTCTGCTAAAAAAAATTCTATATCCCACTGTACAGTTAGGTCTATGTTACTATTTTATGGCAGAAATCGTTATAGCAGGAAGATTTGTTTTGATAGCGTCATTATATTATGATTTTCGAACTGTAGAGACCTTAGATGGCCGATAGAGTATAGATCAGCAATTGTATGCTTGAATTTTATACCTATTTAAAATTTCTCGCTACATTTCTGTTAACTCTGTAATGTGTTCTTTTACATACAAAAAGACAAACATGTATCTTCCTCAGTAAGACAAAAAATCGCAATAAAATAATCTACTTTGTAAAATAATTATTCTTTTTATTTCTTACAAAATATTTTATGATTTTATTTATTCTTACAAAATTCCTTTTTAACGTAAAATGTGTTAGGAATGTAAGTATTCTAAATTCAGAAAATATATATTAAATACAAAGTAAAACAAAATATTTTCATCATGTTTAAATACTTCTTAAAGTACAAAGTGCTCGCAATTTTACGAAAAAGTTTCTGCGTTTTCAAAACATGCGTGAGTACATATGGGCATGAATTTTAGTTTCTATTGTTTTTAGGATTTTCATTTTATTTCTAATCATTCAGGGAGAAAATCACGGAAACTACAGGGCATGCACGCACTTCTGTCATTATAACTTAAAAAAAAAAAATTATATTTTCGTGCATTTTAGAAATAAAAGTTTTAAAACTATATGATATCTGCGCTTTTAAAGTTATAGATAATATTTTATACTAATATTTATAATTATTATTGTTTAATTATGTAATAAAATTTTCATTACGATTAAATGGAATCTTATTTGCTTAAATGAATGTTAAAAAGGTAATCGCACTGTCTACAAGGGCTGTCTAAAAAGCGCAGTGAATGATGCGAAAATACATAATGTAAAATAGTCGTTAGGGCTAGGTCACTAGCGAACAGAGATATATATTGCCCAATGTTGGCTATCGGTGAAATTGCAACCTTAAAGCACATTTTCTTGTTGTAAGCATTCGAATGGAGAACGAGTTATATTTCGTATCATAATGCAATGGAGCAACTTGTAATTATTAAATTTTGATATAAATTGAGGAAAACGGTGACGGATAACCATGTAATATTACTGCGAATCTGTGGAACAAAAACAGCAAACAAAAATCATGTATATGATGGACACACGGATTCGTCTCTTGAAGCATATAACATATTCTTTGATTGAAAAAACGGCTTTTTCCTCATTCATGTTTTAAAAATAGCATTTTATTCTTTGGGTCGTAAATTTGTTGCATGTGATTTATCAAAAGCTAAGATCCTTTTGAAAGATCCCCACGGAAAGCACTCTACCTATAAGCCTAGGACGCTAGTGTAGTCAATCGGTCTTAAGTTACACAGAAACAACAACAACAAGTATATTCCATATCTTTCTTTGTACACACACACACACTCAAATATACACATATATATATTTACAGTCGGGTTCGGCATTATCAACGATGGGCTTTAATTGAAATACAGAAAAATGTGCTTCAGCGTTGAAAAAAAATATGTATATATTATCATGGGCTAACAAGAGAAAATTTATAATAAACCTTTTGAGTAAATTTCGACAAGAACTTCTTCTTCTTCTTCTTCCTCTTTTTTTTTTTTTTTTTTTTTTACTATCTGTCGTTCCTCTTTTTTGATATTTTCTATTAATTTTTTGTGTTTTCTCTCACCCCCACCCCCTCAAAAAAAAAAAAAAAAAAAAAAAAAAAAAAAGTAAAATAAAATAAAATAATATAAATAAATAAAGCATGCGTTTTAAAAGAAATCTGTGACTGTGTTAATTGCATGGTCATTTCTCACATTAATTTTTTTTTTTTTTTTTAAAGAAACTTTTGAAAACCCTTTCTTGCAATTCAGTGAATTACCTCTGTGCTTTTTTCCATCAAATTCATCCATAAAATTTAATTTGACATGAAATTTTAAGCAATAACTTAAAAATGTTAATTTTACTTTATTTATAGAACTAAACTCTATTATAGTATTTTCGTTCAAATATAAAGTGATTTTCCATTTTTAAGTGTATATATATAAAAAAAAAACTATTTCATACAAAATTTATTCTTATCTTAAACAAAAATGTTCTTAAAGCCTGGCTAAGATAAACATTATTCATGGCAACATTTGGTAAAAATTGCTGCCGCATCATATCGGAAATATTTCGCTCGTAACAAATGAACTCCCATAAACCATCTTCCTTTCATACCATGCTCATTTCCTGAGAGTACAAGCCATAAAATTTCTGCTTGAATGCCTTTTAACTCAATAAATTATTTGCATAAATTTATGTTTTCTGAAAAATTTTGTTTTTACATTTACTTCCGTGCCTGTTTTACAGATAAAATGGTTAGTTAGAGTTAGTATTAAATGAGGTAAAAAGCAATTTTAATTTTTCCAACCGATTTAAGATAAAAAATTGTTTCATAGAATAAAAAAATAATAATGAAGATTATATGTGCATCTTTTTTGTTGTGTATAATTAAATGACGCAGTTAGGCTTTCTGCTAGAAAGAAATGGAAAAAAATGTAATTACAGGGAGGCTATAATAAAATTTTCATTTTTAACGTCCTCTATAGCCGAAAAGGTTAGACGGATTACCACCAAAATTTTTATCTACACGTTAGAAGTTGCGCTCAAGTAAATAAAAAGTTAAAAATTATTCACTTGGTGGCAGTTTTCAAATAAATAAGAATGAAATATCACGTGGTTCACATAGATTATTAACACTTTGCAATAAAAGTGTATTCATTGCATCGTTTAACCTTCACTGCAATTTGCCTACAGGATCACACAACTGACAGATGGATGACAGAAATACAGGCAAATAGTTTAATCGAATCGATAATCAGACTTAAACACTGTTGGAAAGTGTTAAAAACGCTTAAAGAAACAGAAATCCAATTGCAGTCTTTAATGCATCTGAATGATTCATTGTAGCCCTGTAAATCTTTATGCGAAACATATCAAATTCTATGAAAAACATTTTTATTCACTTATTAATGAAAAATGTCAATTCCACCATTATTTCTGCAATAGACAGATATTTAAATATGATTTATAAAATGTCTCTCATAGAACGCAATACATTGAGATTCTTTTATATGTCCCTGTGTATAAACCCTGTATTAAAATATGGCTTATAGAAATCACTCTCACAGAACGCAATCTTTGGAATTCTTTTGAGTGTGTCTGTAAATGAACCAGTGATGATATTTATTAGATTTTCAATCTAGTAAATTTTCAATCTTTCATTCCACATTGAACTTGAATAACTTGTATCAGTTTCAACAAAATCTCTGAATATTTACTGGAGTTAGAACACGGACAGACGGACAGACAGAAAAAGAGAAGCAGTAAACACTTTTCAGTTTTGTTGAAAAATGTTATAGAAGGGAAATTATATAGAACTAAATAACTCATATGGAATGCATAAATAACACTGCTCGGCATGAAAATTACCTCTGACACCATTTCAGCATATTCTAATGTAAAATACCTGAATCCGAATATGACTACCATTTTACCCAATCACTCACCGTTTTCTAGATACATCCCATCCCTCATTTTTATCATTGTTTGGTAATTTTATACCAATCAGTTTGGTTTGGAGAGGAGCGATGATTATTTTTACAGTTAAAAATGTCTTCTGACCTGAGGAGCCACAGAGGTAGAAAGTTCGAAAACACGAACATTTGTAGTAAGGAAGAAATTTGAGGGGATTTGTGCCCAGAAAACAAAAGAAAATCAATAAAAACAATCAGTTTCTGTTACCTTTTTTCTTTTTCTTTTTCTTTTTTTTTTTTTTTTTTTTTTTTCGCAATATTTCTCTTATTTTTTACATATTCCATCTTCCAGTTTGCCATTTTTTTTACCAAAACACTCCAAATAATAAAAATTATACAGTGAAAACTTTTTCAAAATTTTGGTGAGTGGAGTAAAGTCTCAAAGCCCTCGCAAGAAAGTTTGGCTGATTTATTGCACGACGTTTGCTATGAATAACTCCCACGTGTTTTGGGCAGTAAAACATGAACAGTAAAATCTCCTGATTTGTCACGTGTTAAAGGTAATTTCTCTTATCATTGTAGTCGTCAGTCGTTATCTACCTTTAGTACACATTTTGCAATAAGAAAGTGAACTTTATTGTGTTCTCGACGGCGGTGATCTTGTGTAGTAATCTTTAACACATGTCAAAGGAGGATATTTTATTGTTCATATTTTACTTCCCAGAACATTTAACTTCGGAGTTATTATTGAAAGCAAACGTCGTACAGTGAATCAGTCAAACTTTCTTGCGAGGGCTTTGAGACTTTACTCCACTCACAGACATTTTAAAAAAGTTTTTACTGTATAATTTTTATTATTTGGGTGTTTTGGTAAGAAAATGGCAAACTGGAAGCTAGAATATATAAAAAATAAGAGAAATATTGCGAAAAAAAAAAAAAAAAAAAAAAGAAAGAAAGAAAGAAACAGAAACTGATTGTTTTTATTGATTTTTTTTTTTTTTTTTTTTTTTTTTTTTTTTTTGTTTTCTGGGTACAAATACCCTCAAATATCCTTCTTAATACAAATATTCGTGTTTTAGAACTTTCTACCTCTGTGGATCCTCTGGTCAGAAGACATTTAACGGTTAAAATAATCATTGTTCCACACCAAATCAAACTGATTGGTATAAAATTACCAAACAATGATAAAAATGTTGGTGGGTGTATCTAAAAAATGGTAGGTGATTGGGCAAAATGGTGGTCATATTCGGATTCAGGAGGTCATTTTACATAAGAATCTGCAAGAATGGCATCAGTATCAGATCTCGAATTTTTTTTTTTTTTTTCTTTTTTCAGAGCAGTGTAATCTGAATGATTATCGATTTGTTTTTGAGCCCTTGTGGTTCGATTCATTTGCCAAATTTTCCCAATTTCAATGCAACGTGCCATCTGCTGGAGATTTTAAAAATAAAAAACGCTTTTTTTAATACCTCGAGCGCATTTTACGAACCGTTCACGTACAATTTTTGGTAGGTATCTGTTCAGTCGTTTTGGCTACAGTTGTTTAGTTGTAGCAGAAATTTTAATATAACCACCCTGTACCCAAGTAGCACAAGAACGTTCTTTGAACGTCTAATAACGGTTACAGTAGTTCAAACACCGTGTTTCGTGTCAATATAACGTTCTATTGTACGTTCAAAAATAGTATTATTTAAAACGTTCTGAAAATGTTTGCTCTGTACCATCTATAACACGTACAATTCTAGTTCTATATAGAACGTTCAAGTATATGACCGTCATAACACGTTCTGTAACAGTGTAATTATAACGAACATGACAAAATGATTTTTAAGTATGCTATTGGTAGGCAAACTTGTTTAATCATGAAAATTTTAGACTTCGGTTTTCGAATTTTTTACACGTTTTGTGGTGTGAAGACTCCGAAAATCAAAAGGTTGGTATGGTGCCTGTTAATGGGTATCGGTGCCTATTAGTGTGTTAATCTGTTAGTCCGGGTAAACGATATCTCAACTACAAATGATTGCAGAGAAATCGGACTAGTTTTAAAATATCACGTATGATATCAATAAGAATCGTATTCAGAGATTTGCAACATTCTAATTTAAAATCTTCGCCAGTTATTCGAAATTTATAACTTTTTAACATGATAGCGGATAGGGCATTTTTTATATTTTCAGTTTAACGTTTTGTTAGCACGTCAATGAAGAATGCTCAGCTAGAAGTAGTAGCGGTGAAGTGAAAAAAAATTACAAAATTTTAAATTGGTGAAAAAAAAAATTGTGGATATTTTATTTCAAAAATCAATGGACAGAATTTAACGAAATTTGTTACATAATTGAAACTTGCCCTCAATTGGTGTTTTTTTTTAATTGCATATGGGATATTTCGCCTGATAGGTGGCGCTGCTACGTAGTGAATCTCACCATTTATGTGATGGTTATATCTCAGCTTCTATAGTGTACAAATTCGTTAAACTTGATATACGGGGTGTATGTATAAGGAGGTGTATATACAATTTGGAAGTATACATTGGCCAACAGGTGGCGTTACTAATCTGCAATTTAATTCCGTTATCTGAAAGGCAATATTTCAACTTATGTGATTTAAAACTAAACTAAAACTTCTAAATTTTGTGATATACTGAAGTTATATGTGAAATCGATTTTATGTAAAACGTTGCTGATGCACATCGGCCAACATGTGGCGTGGCTATGTTGCAATTTAATCCCATAACGGGAACCAAATATTTCATCTTCTGTGATTTATAAATGTTTTAAACGTTGTACGTAAAATTGGTATTATGTAAAACTCTACTGATTGACTTTGGGTGCTTATCGGACGACAGGTGGCGCTGCCACGTTCCAATTTATAAAAAGCCTATATTTTCCATTTACGGAAAGCCTATACCTCAGCTTCTATAATATATATACTCACCATACCTTGTTTGTGATATACATTTGATATATTACTAATACAATTTGGTTGTATAACCAGTAATAGTCAACAAGATTTTTTTTTGGGGGGGGGGTATTCATAGGACATCAATTTCTCCGCAAGGAATAAGTATCCATCATCTCCATCATCCCCGAGGGAGGAGAAGGGGTGTATGGAAGATTTTTCAATATGTTTATCTTTGAAAAGAATTTAACATTACCTTTAAAACGAATGGTTGAACCATCAATTTCTGATGATTTAAAAACAAATTTATCTATTTTTTTTTTATCATTTTTCATAATAATAACAAAAATGAAAACCTTTAGAAAATTATGTTTTCTAAGATTATATTTTCTAGATCTTCTATATAGCATAAAACTGATTGTCTTCTGATTTATGAAAATCGTATGCATTCGCCAGAGGAAAGTATTTGATAAATAATAAATTTAATAAATAACATGTTCTGTATTGCAAGAGTTTGAATGGGAAAATATGGACGAATGTTTTGTAATGGCCTCAATGTACAAGTTTTAAAAAATGTTTAAGATTTGAGTCTAATGGAAATCGTGAATAAAAAAAGAAAATCCCGGATGTTATTGAATGAGTAATATAATGTATGATCAGCAGAATTGCAGTCACAAAGATTTTCGCGCTTCAATTTGCAGCTGTTGCGGGAAGTCAAACCAAACGGTTTGGCAACTTTCTCGCTACTTTGGCTATTTTTTCTCCTCTTCTTAATTATTTCTTTTCTTTTATACATTTTCTTATCCTTAGATAAGATAGAGAAAGTATTGCTTTTTGGGTTAAATTTTGAAAACTGCGTTTTTTTAATACTTACGCGTTTTGAGGTCCCCTGACTCCAAATATCAAGTTTTTACGTTTGATCTCTGAGTGTGTATGTGTGTCTTTGTGTATGTCTATGCGTGTGTGCCTGTTATCAGCATAGATAAAAAACAAATAATTCCAGAATATGAAAACTTAACATTCTAAATCAGTGTCATATAAGGATGCTGCACTTAGCTTTTCGTTGAGATCATGGAAATGGTTCGTGTACAGGGATATCCATAATAATTCAAATACATTAAGTATGTGGGTAAAATTTTTTGCTATTTACAGTTTAACATCTATAGCCTGTACTAAACAAAATGAAATGAACATATATTTTTTATATGCATAAAAGCATGTTTTGTGGAAAATATGGTATGAGAATCGTTCTCCTTTCCTTTACAGGTCTACCCAGGAATAAAAATTTCTTTATACCTATGCAGAGAACAAAATAAAAAAATTTTAAAGTGAAATTTTTAAGGCTTGTTTCGCGCATAATTACACGTTTTGAGGGTCCCTAAATACTAAAATGAAATTTTAAAATGTTAATCTTTGTGTATGTCTGTTATCAGCTAACTTTAGAACATATATTTGCAGACAATTTAAATTTTGTATTTTGAAGTTGATTATGAGGTTGCTACTTAAAATATTTGACTAAGATTAATAAGCTTCAAAAGTGGTCAGATCGAAGTTGATTGAATAATTTCAAATGAACTTTTAAATTTAATATCAACCAAGAATTATTTATAGTAAGTACTATATTTAACCCCCTCACTAAGAGAGTTATTCATCAAAATTTATTTGTTCCTAAAAGTAGTTTGAAATATTTGAAACGTAGATATATATATTACTTGTTACCTTACACCTTAATCCGCAATTTGTGTTTATAGCATTCAAATGCTAGGTAAGAGTAAGAAAAAGTCGGATGAGTGCCACTAGATTATTATTAAAATTTAAATAAAAAACAGTCTTTTTTTTTTTTAATATTGATAATATATAATTAACTAGTTAGTTGGCATAGGTGGACTCTGCTCAGTTCCCCATCTTATTTATGTTCTCATATATTTCTAGTGCGAGACATATTATAATCATGTTAAAAGAAATGAATTTCGCCAAAACTTGATGGAGTGACAGAATGAAATCCCCGCCTAATAGGCTATCCTTCGTTCACTTCGATATATTTATCTTATTCTAATCTATTAATTTATTTTATCAGGGTCAATTCCGTTGTTTAGTTTTCATGCTACTATTTCCAATGCAATAATCCGCAAAATTCATATTTGTATGAAAAATTTACAATTTCGCTATGTTGGTAAAATCGTAAATTACGAATAATTTACGAAATTTTCCTATTAGAATATTTGTATTCAATCATGTTCAAAAAAAATATCATAAATGTAATTTTGAAGTTGTCTAATGTATTTATGATCCTCAAAATGGAAGTTTATGCTCAATTTTACCCCATTCTGTCATTTTAAGTAAATCGTAAATTCCAAATAACTTACAAATTTTTTAAATTGGAAAAATCATAGTCTATGATATTCATGCCAGTATCCTAAATAATATTTCGTAAGTGGTTTGACATCTTTACGATGAAAACATCCCTCAAGATTGACGTTTATGCGAAATTTTGCTCTATCCTGCCATGTTAAGAAATTCGTAAACTTCCAATAACTTACGAAATTTTTATATTGGAAAATTCATAGTCAATAATATTCATGCCAGTATCCTAAATAATATTTCAAAAGTAGTGTGACATCTTTACGATGAAAATATCTCTCAAAATTGACATTTATGTCAAATTTTGTCCTATTCTGCCATGTTAAGAAATTCGTAAATATCCAATGACTTGCGAAATTTTCAAAGTAGCTTATTTATAGTTACTGATGTTCATTCCGGCATCAAAACTATTTTAAAACTGGTCTGACATTTTTACAGTAAAAAGTTTCCATTTAATGCACGTTTAAGTGAATTTTTGTCCTATTCTCCCATGTTAAGAAAATCGTAAATTTCTAATAACTTACAAAGTTTTTAAATTCGAATGTTGTAAATGAATAGGGTTCTTGCCAGTGTCGAAAGTAATACTTTAAAACTGATTTGACCTCTCTGCGACAATTTGTTCTTGAGATATTGTGTACACAGACTAACACACTAACACACTAACCCACTAACAGACACCCTACAGACAGACACCATACAAATTTTGTCATTTTCTGATTCCTCACACCTGAAAACGTGTAAAAAAGTCAAAAAACCGAGGTCGAAAATTTTCACGATACCTAAGTTCCCCATACTTATAGTATGATGGGGAACTAAAAGTAATTTTTATTTCATTATCTATTTATTTATTTATTTGGGTTTGGAAAGGGTCTGATAAATGAAAAAAAAAAAATATATGTTTTATGATAAATCTATATTAATAAATCTGACTTTTGTCTGTACATTTTTCGTAATTAAAAAATTTTGCGATATCTTGAAGTTCCACACATCATGAGAGCCAAAAATGATTTCAGAAAACTTTCTCTTTCTATATGTGAGTGCATGTGTGTGTCATTGTGTGTATGTTTATAACGCTATTTTTGTCAGGATATTACGTGAGAATGGCATCATTTTCCATTAATAAATTGCTTAGCCTCTGAATAAAAAAATTCTAATCTAATAAAGCCTCTGAAAATTAGATACAAAATAATAATACTAATACTTATTATAATAATAACAATAATAATAAATAAATAAATAAATACAATAAAAATAAAATAAAAATAAAAAAGCGTAGAAATGCATGCAATTTTTTCTTGTTGTTTTTATTCATTTTCCCCCTTTCTTCATCGAGCCTGACTTTATCGGTTTTCGTCCGGACTGGGCTCAGGCCTTAAACTTTCGGCTCGTGCAGACCTCTGGTATAACATTTTGTATAAAAATGCACAGATTTTTTTAAACTAAGGATTGTGAAATGAGTTTTCTTTTGTTCATATAATATTGATAATCATTCAAGAAAACTTTTTATACAATCGGCAGCAAAATTACTGAACACATCCACATTTTTCATATACTATTTTTTTTTTTTTTTTTTTTTTAATAGTTTGACCGTTATTTTTTATCACAAACTTACTTTTCTATGAACAGCATAAGACTAAGATCATGACTCGATAAATATTTACTCAAGAAAACAATAATGTGCACGAAATTTTTATACGATATAAGAGCTATATAAAAAATAACCTATTTTAAACTTTTATTTTCCATATAAAGCTCTAAAGATAGATTTCAGGAGATTTCTTCTTCTTCATTTGAAATCAAGCATATTTTAAGGCATTAACTGTAGGGTTTATCACTAAATTAAACAATATAGTGAAGAAGAGATGGAAACTTTTTTATAAACAATGAGATTCGAATTATTTTTCTCTTTTGTTAATTACGAAATTTATTACTAAAAAATAAATAATTTCTGTATTATACTCGTATCAATAAAAATATAACTATTTTTCTTTGAGTGACACAACTATAATACAAAATTAGTTACGCTGGGACCATCACAAAACTTTCTTTTATATCATTCTATATGAACAAAGTTAGCTACGATTAGCATTTACAGAATTTTAATCAACTTACCATCATATAATAAACTTTTTATATATGTAATTTCGTGTAATTTTCAGCAATAGATGCTGAAATGTAGACTGTAGACATCTAGAAATCGTAAAAAGTAATAGCAGCACAACTTGTTTGCCAATTTGTATCCGAATTCAATCAGAATAAATTTTAATAATATATTTTTCACATACCAAGTTTGTGGTATTTAAATGACAAAAGTTGAAATAAAATTTTAACTAAACGGGTAAAACTTCAACGTAGTAGCGCCACCTAGCATAGCCGATATGGAAAATTAATTTATTTAACTTTACAATAGCCATCTCACAAACGAAATGTGATGCTTTTAAATATCATAGAAACTGATATACTGTCTTCCCGTTAACAAGATTAAATTGCAGCATAGCAGAAGCACCTGTCGACCGATATGCACCCAAATTGAATCAGCAGAGATTTACATAATGCTGATCTCATATATAACTTTAGTGCATTTATGTATCATACAAGTTCTGATACAACCTTTCCTTATATGGGATCACATTATATCAGCGCCACAAAATGGACGATAATATCTTAAAAGCTAATAAGCACTAATTTACTTCCTGGTCCATTCAAATGTTATGTTACTTTGCGTCAATTGCTTCTTGAGAAACCGCGTCCACATTTATTTATTTCTATTTATTTCTTTATTTTTTAACGAACTCACAGTCATTTTCAAGTGAAAAAAAAAGCCAAATCATACTCAGAAGTCACAAAACGTGTATATTTATCGAAAACCGGAAGTTAAACATTTTCACAAATCTAGTGCTTTTTTCTTATGTAAGTAACAAACATAATAATAATAAACAGTGAAGTGATCATACGTTGTAAATAATCTATGATATTGTAAATTTAGAAGCTGAAACAATAAAAAAAAAAAAAATAAAGTAGCTAAAAATTTTGTTTTCCTTATTTATTTATTACTTTCTTCTATAATAAAAAGAAGAAAGGTTTGATTCGTAAATATTTTTGGCTCCCGCGTTTCGATAGATTTTTCCCTTTTTAAGATGTTCTAATAAAAAATTGATATTTCTTAGAAAATGCCAGTTTGTCTGTGTGTTTGGATATGTGTGATAAGAATTTTGTGTCATCTCTAGGTCAAAAACTAATGAACAGAATTTCCTGAAAACTTATATTTTGCTCCCCCTTGATATCAGTTAGTGATTATTACCCCCCCCCCCCTTTTTTTTTTTTACACATATAACGCTCAACAGGTCGCACTGTCATTTATTTTTTTCAAAATTTTTAATATTACAATAAAGGAAAAAATTTCTTATAAATACACACAATAGGGATTTCTTTAGTTGAACATTGTCAAACTGATTTTTTAAAAAATATTAACGGTGAACAAGACTTTTAACAAGAAGAATAGCAATCCTTTCCCCCTCCTCGGGTGTGTAAATTTTTATAATATTTTTTCAAAATTACTCGTTGATATCTTTTAAAACGAACGGTTGAATCAATTATCTGTGATAATGTAAAACAAAGTTATCGATATTTTACACAATTTTCATATGTCTAGTCTAGGATTTCCATAGTTTTGCCCAAATCTGCATTCAAATTTAACAAAATTAAATAAATTAAAGTTTTCAAAAACCATAAAAAATAAACAAATAAATAAATAAATAAATAAATAAAGAGTAGTAATAATAATTTGAAAACATTAATTTTTTTAATTTTTCATGCTAACTACCTTTTAATTATTTATTATTATTATTTTTTTCCCCATTCGATTTTGTATTATTACAGTTTAATGTTAGATATATTTAAGTATATTTGTTTAGATTTTATTGTTAGACTGTAGTATTGTAAAATCAAGGGAAAAATAGTTAGCAGCCGGCTCTCTAAAAATTTTAAAAATATTTTAAATTTTAAAATTTATTTATTTTATATTTAAAAGATTTTCAAGAAATTTTATCATATTTTATATTGTTATATTTCAATGCATGTGTAAGTAAAATTCATAAACTCTAAATCAATACTTTAAAATTAAATCTTCACAAAATCGATAATAAATAGATTTATTAACTAATTTTAATTTTTTTTTTAATACTTCTCTTAAATATTTTTATTTTCTCCCATCATTTGTACATTATTACTCTTTATCAATAGAATATATAACATATCTAGGTATTAATTTGTGAATTCATTGATAAGTTAAAGTTTTAAAAATAGTTCTATGTTTGAATGCCAAAAGTTTGCAATAAGTTTCAGTATTTAAACATATACAGTCGGTAACAAAAGTGTCCGAACACTAGCAAAAATTTCTATGTAAAAAAAGTACACTTCATACGGTTTTGTTAAATAAATCTTTATCGAATCATGTTCTTACACTGACTAAGAATAGGATTCGACAAGGATTAATTTAATACAACCTTACGAAGTGTACTTAATTTACATAGGAATTTTCGCTAGTGTTCGGACACTTTTGTTACCGACTGTATATATCTATATATATATATATATATATATATATATTTAACTTAACAAGAAATTCGCAAATTAATTACCCAAATATGGTTAGGTTCTATTGTTAAAATATATTAATGCAAAATCAAAGGGAAAAATAATAATTAGTCAGTAAGGAGCATCTTAAAACTTTTCAGTTTTCTTTAATTATAGTTAAAAAAAAAATGAAAATACTGTATGTTATTATATTTGAAGACATGTACGTAAAATTTTATAACACAAAGGCACACGTACATACAAATGAATCACAAAATCCAAAGGGAAGAAAAATGAAAGAAAGAAAAGAAATAAAGAAAAAAAAAAAACATAGACAAACAATATGAAGGTGATTCTTAATATTTCTAAATGTTTTAAATTATTTTATTTTATTTATTATTATTATTTTATTATTTGTTTTGTTTGCAGAAACAACTTTTAATTAATTATTTATTTATTGTTCAAAAAGTTTTACCACATTTTATACTGTTATATTTCACTGCATGGTGTATGTAAAATTTATAAACTCAAAATCAATAATTTAAATAAATTTTGCATACGCATGATTTGAAATATGAAAATATTAAGGAAATTTCACGGAATCTATTTAAATATATATATATTTATTTATTTATTTATTTAACGTATTTAAAATACACCGCTGTTCAAAATTAAAGGAACAAACCTGCTTTCCTATTTTCTTCTTTTGTACATAACTTTTAAACAAATAAACACATGGACATAAAATTTGGCTGGCATGTTCTTTATCATACCATTATTCGAATTTTACATAACTTTAGCATAAGCAATAATTTTAAAGTAATAATTATTAATTTTTCTCAAAAGTAAGCTTTGGAAAGAATGAAAAATTTCAACAATTTTAGTAAAGAAAACTTAATGAAAAATTGTGTTAATGATGCATTATAGACAAGTGAACACGCACATGCCCTCAAATGTTAAAAACAAAATCCTGATTTTTCTTTCTGTGTTCATTTCTCTTTTACTTTAATAATGGAATTTAAAAAAAAAAATAATAATAATAATAATAATAATAATTACTAATTTGTATAAACTGTGACCATCACTAGAATAATAAAAACGTCGATAAATAATTTAATAATGAACGTTTTATCCGATTTTCATGTTTCTATGTAAAATTAAAAAAAAATATTCACACGCGAAAAAATAAAGAAAGAAAAAAGAAAAAAAAAAAAAAGACTACAAGAAAAAATTTTCGGTTTTAATCTACAAATAAAATATAGATGCACGTACATCTTTAACCAATCTGTAATGCACCTTCATGACCATTTTTCATTAAGTTTTCTTTTCTAAAATTGCTGACATTTTTCATTTTTCCAAAGTTTATTTTCGAGAAAAATTTACTGATTTTTAGTTTAAGAATTATTACTTATGCTAAAGTTATATAAAATTCGATTCATGGTATTTTAAAAAACATGCTATCCAAATTTTATACTTCTGTGTTCATTTGTTTAAGAATTATGTGGAAAAAAAGAAAACGAGGAAACAGTTCATTGTTTTAATTTTGTACACTTGGGTACTTCTTTTAATTAATTTTTATTTTTTGTTTTCCATTGACTCTGCATTATTATAGTTTCAAAATAGAATATGTAACATATCTGGGCATTAATCTGAGATTCGATTGATAATTTAAAATTTAATAAAAAATTTTTGTGTTTGAATGCTAAAATTTGCAGTAAGTTTCAAAATTTAGACATAAAAATATATTTAAGTTTTTTTGCTTAACTTATTAAAATCAATATCAAAATATGGTTATATTCTATTGTTAAATTATAATGATGCAAAATCTAGGGGGGAATAATAATTAGTTAGCAGGGGGCATATATCTTAAATTTTTTCAAAATATTCCAAATCTTGAATTTATTTATTTGTTTTTGAATTCAAATATTTATCCAGAATATTCAAAATACTTGATCGTTTCTTATACCATATTACAATGCACTACACAAAAAGGAAAAAAGGAAAGAAAAGATAAATAAGGAAAGGAAGGAAAAAAAGAAAAATAAAATAAGTAAATAAAATAACAAGTGCAGAACTTTGAATAGACAATATAAAATTCAAGAATTCGAAGAAAATGGAAGAACTCGCAACAATTGTTCCGGGTCGAGAAAAGACATAACCCTTCATCAACCGAACAAAGTAGGCACGAATGCTGCAAAAAAAACTGCAACGTAGCTCTTGTATTTTCAGCACTCGTGCCTACTATGTTCGTCTGACGAAGGGTCGTGTCTTCTTTCGACCCGGAACAATTGTTGCGAGTTCTTCCATTTTATGATACAAGAAAGACATTTTTAGCACGTACAAAGAACGTTCAAAAATTGTTTACATAACGTTGTGAGAACGTGTGTATAGAACGTTTTCAGAACGTTTCTACACTATTTTAGAACGTTTACAGTACGTTTTCTAGAACGTTCTGAAAATGTGTATAACGTTTTGAAAACGTTCTAAAAACGTTTAGAACGTTCTGAGACCGTATACATAGAACGTTCTCAGAACGCTTCTATAACACCGATGGTGATAGTTACACGTTCATTGAACGTTCTCTGAACCGTACTATTGTACGTCTTCAAGATGGACAGATAGACGTCTATAACACGTTCAGAGTGAACGTTCTTAGAACGTGTTTGCAGAACAATTTTTGAACGTTCAGAGAACGTTTCGGTGCTGCTTGGGTACTGAAACTGAAATTAGTGAACGTGAAAAGCCCAGGGGTCTCGGCACAAATCAGACGCCATTTCTTTCATTCATGTTAATGTTATACAAATAGAGTTATCTTGAAAAGGTGAATATCACCACAAATACAGCTCAAAGGATTGTAGATACTCACATTGTGTTTTATATTTAATTGCTGAATTATACCTGAGGAATGTTTGGAATAATCTAAACTGTTGTTCAAACACATACAGTGGTGATCAGAATTATAAGAATAAGGGAAAATTGTTCAGAAAAAAGATTTGTTTCTGAAGTAAATAGTATGAAATATACACATAAAATCCTTTTTTATGCTAGAAATCATTGTAGAATGCAGAACACTGAAAAATGCAAAATATGAATGTTTTGCCATATTTAACAGAGAGTGTCTTTCTAAACACTGGACAAAATTATAAGAACAATGGATATTTTTACCTAAAACACACAAATAATTAATAATTTCCCCCTTTTTCTTCATATCTTTTATGAATCTTGACGCCATGGAGTTTGACAGTTCCTTCAGAACTTTCTTGGAAAAATTTTATTCGTGCTTTTTCAATGGAGGGCATGAGTTCTTGCTTGTTTTTGATATTGAATACCAATTTTGTATATTTCGTGTGCTAGAATACCCCACATATTTCGCATTATATTTCGATTGGGGCCTCTGACCGACTACTCAAGTAGTTTCACGAAATTAGTTTCATAATCATGATTTCGAAGTTTGAGAAACATGTACTGAGGCATTGTCCAGCTGGAACAAATAGTTTCCTCTCGCAATAAACGGTGCTTGGCTTGTGGCAAGAGATTGTCGCGCAATATATCGAAATCACTGTCGGATATATATATATATGTATATACACACAGAAAAATGGAAAAGCAAATATTGTCAAGAGACTTTCCACCTTTGTGATACTAGACGTTTGCCAAGTACGTTGACAAATTTGCACAAAATTACGCAAAAATTTAAATAATCAAAACACTACATGACAATCCTAGTTAGTCATCAGACACAAAAGTCGTTTTATTTTACTATGTATCTTTGATAATAATGTTTCGTCTGATGATCAATTTTGGCTCTAAAACTTGTCAGACGACTAGTTTCCCTGGTACAGTTTTCATTTTCCTCAAATTTGACTGGTTAGACAAATGAGAGGATTAAAATAAAATGTTCCAATGTTGTCAATCGATTAAGAACTTTTTAAGTATATATTCTGACTAACTTACCTTGTCTGGTATCTGTGGTTGTTGACTTACTTTAGATAATTACCATTGTCGACTAGCCTTCTTTGTTTGATAATATTAATCTTCCTTGTCTGGAGTATTATTATGGAGAAAAATCAACTAAACACGCGTCATAGTAAGAACGGATGGGGCTGTGGCAGCGTGTTTGACTTCTGATACGGAGGTCCTGAGATCGGGTTCCCGCAAGGGCGTTTTGTATTTTAATGTTTTTAAGTGTAGATTCTGACTAACTTGCCTTCTCTGGTAACTGTGGTTGTTGAGTAACCTTCCTGGTGAGATAATTACAATTGTCTACTAGACGTCATTGTCTGATAATATTAACCTTCCTAGTCTGGGGTATTGTTTTGGAGACTAGTTAGTACTCTTTTTAACTGACGTTTCCTAGTAAGCTGTTTGGGTTAGTCAATTCTGTATTGTCAACTGAGCACTTTACCTGGTCACTGTGACCAATTTTTTTTTCTGTGTTTATATATGTATGTATAATATATATATATATTAATGTGTTCTTTTGAAACATATTGTTATTAAAAATTTACACACATCCCTCCTCCTAAAGGGCCGTTTCCCAGCAAAGAGGCAGCGATGATCCTACATGTACAACACTTCTTTCCTAGTTGACTGTTACTATTATAAATGACTCCTTCTACAATGAATATGATTCAGTAAAAAGAATTCTCATCATGTATACAAAACTTTGTTCTATACTGCTTATAAAAAAGTATAATAAAAATGGGATTACAGCTCCATCCGTTGTACGATTGATCCCATAAACTAATCAACACCAACTTATGTCAAGATCCAAATAAACATCAAGTTTGGTTATATTTCGTTAATTGGTTTCTGAGATACAGCGTCCACAAAATTTTCACACACAAAAGACAGACATTTTATAAAAATGGTCAAATTGTGTTCTGGATATTTTAAGCGTATCAGTTCATTGAAAACCAGAGGTCGAAAGTTTTAACGAAGCGAATATTTTCTTACTTTAAATAATAATCCACTGCAATACGAAATTTATCAAAATTTAAAATTTTTGCAAGCTACGCTAACGCAGAATTTTAATTACAATTAATCCTATTTTTAATACCTATATTTATTCACTTAACTATTTATAAATTTTAATACGTGAAAAGTTTTATTCAGAAAATATTTCAAATATTTATGCTTGTATAATTTTTAACTCTGGTAAAATATCAATTTCATTTTGCCTCTCGTGTAAAGAAACTGCAACCATTGAAATTGTAATTAAAATGTATAACGATAAATATCATCATGCATACAAGATAATATTTGATACTTTGATGAGGAATTTTAAATTATAACGAGACTCGGCAGGTCTCAATTGAAGCTGTTTCAAGGAGATCAATGATATTTGTAAATGAGAATTAAACTAAAGTTTGATTCAGAGTAACATGAATGTAAAATATCTGCTGTGAGAACGATTCCATAAATTCAAATTTAACGATGAAACTATCACGAAAATCAACGTTCCAGTTTTAAGTATAGTCTTTTGTGAACACTGAACAGTTAAATGCAAGTTAATTTAATATGCGATTGTTGATGTATATATTAATACAGAATAGTTTATAATAAATTCCAAACTAATTAACAGAAAAATAAAATTTGTATTAAAAGGTAAAACAAAATATATTCCTATAAATATATTCCTCTTCAAAGTGTGCCTAATTCGGTACACGGATAAAATATTATGTTAAATTTTTTAGACATATACATTTTTTTAAAATACTTATTTAAACCTAAAGTTCTGGATGAACTATATTATTATAGCCTTATTTTGCATAAATAAGGGAATAGAGTCAATTTGTGAAGAGGTTATTTGAAACATAAATTGTTTTCTTTTTCTTAATTGAATTTTTAATAATAAATCATGTAATATTTTAAAGAATGTCAATAATCAAATAAAGGGCTAAAATAAACTTATTGTTATTTGTATTTGCTTTACTATACTTAAATAAAACGTATTCAATTTGATACCACCCGTTATTTTTTGGTATATAGGTCTGTTATCACAATTATTCGAAAACAAATGGAAACAGGAAGTTCAATCTTAGTATTCTATATCTGTATCATTTGGACAGGCTATACATGGAACTTATTGTTAAAATCTTACAACTAATTCGTGTACAGGAACATCGAAGAACACTCAAATACGTTACGTCTTTTGGGCAAAATTTCTGGTACATACAGATACAGTTTAACATCTTTAGGTTGCACTTAACTAAATGAAATAAAAAGACATCTTTTCTATTCATTGACACATGTTTTATTTACAATATGGTTGTGAGAACAAGTTCACACATATGTTCTTTTAAATATTTAATTTCTTTCTAAATAATTCAATTTATAATTTTAAATAACAAAGTCAATTTATTAAGAATAGTTATAAAATTAATTCATTCATTTAACATATAAAATCTAATTTAATTTATTCCAAAAAAAAGAACATTTTATTCTGTAATATCCTCTGATTTCAATTCATTCTATTATAAAAGGCAATCTCTATTTAATTTAATTTGTATTTTTACTAGGGGACTTATTCGTTTGTAGATAGATACATTTCCCCCTTTTCATCAACGGTATATTCAATATCTCATTTAATTATAGATAGAAAATAATTTATTTGTCTAAATTACTTTATAATATAAACAGAAGTTGCAGTATTTATTTCATTTCCTTTGATTTATGCTTTCATAATAGCTTAGTTCATTCTTATTGGCGTCAACAGATGTGGATTCGTTTCTTTTAATAATATTAATAAAATAAAAAAAAAGAACAAATAAATTCTTAATGATATATTCGTGGCGCCGATAAAAAAGTAATTACTTTGGCATAATTTATGTTGCCAAACTTGTCTTCCTCTTTTGAATAACGGATTAAATTTTTGAATTAGCCAATTAGAACATTCTTTTGGCGCTTTATTTGGCATTGGTTTATTAATTTCGGGTTTGAATTGGCGAATGCAATTGAGTACACTCTTTGCTTTCAAACAGTCAGTATCTCTTGTTTATTGGTTTTAGAAACATCTGCCCTCGTTTGCTCTCCCTCTCTCTCTAGCCTATAGAATTCTACGAGAACCGTGCAAGTGCTTACTTGATTGTTCATCTTTTTAGCATAAAAATAAAAAACTATTTTATTTGAAATGACTGATGTTATTTTTGTCAAGTGGCACTCTCTTTTAAAAGGATATATGGATTTCCAGCCTGGGTATTGTGGTAAGCAATGTACTTGATGGATTCACTATTTCACGGACAATAAAACGTCTTCACAAATCTTGGTCTGCGTGACCAGTGGTTCTCTATTTTCTACAAGGATCAAGAGAGAGGGAGGGGCTGTATTCATTCTTATTTTGTTGAAAATTCTCATTCGCAGTATACTCAAACTTTTCTCATGGATTACGCATACGCTTATCGGACATAACAGAGAAAAAGAAACAATTTAAGTTATATTACTGGACGGCAATGCCTCCATTGATGAACTATGTCTCGACTTGTGCTACTAGCCTTTTTTTAATGTTCCTCTGTATAAAGAAACGAAAAAAAACGCTCAACTGTTTACCAGTGCATTTTTGCATACATACAAGTTAAAAGCCAGAACTTCGTGCAGTTTTTTTTTTGCGTGTTTTGAAAATGCGCTAGTGGATTATCTGCATAAAAGTTTTTTTTTGTCAACTCCTGTCCTCCGTTGGATCACCAAGCTTCGTCACTGAGCAACAGTTATCTGTAGTATGATGCTTCCATATGTGTGAGAATGTACAGTGCTTTTGAAAGTGTAGCGATCTCTTGTTTTTTCAGCAGCTGTTTCTGTCCCAATCCGATCTTCTTCATTTCCGAATTTTGTGTATTCAAGCCATGCCGTTTGGATTTATTTTGCCGTTTTCTAGTGTTTGTGCACATTTTTTTAAAGGAACGTCATAATCAAGTGAAATCTTATAGTGACGATCGGAAATAGATATTCAGGTACACTACGTGTGCAAAATGGTGAAAAGCATATGTGTGATGTGCAAAGGAAAAATTGTATACGGGAAGAAGACTGCCTCTTTTATATGAACATCAGTGCTCATAAATTTTTTTTAATTTTTGTTAAAGACATAATTCCAGAATTTTGTTTTCATACAAACAATTTCATATCAGATGATTGGGGAATATTAAATATGTTTTCAAAAACATATTACAAAAATTAGTGAACTTTTAGGATGATTTGAATACAATTTCTCCAAGACTCTTTTCATGTGAGTATATTCATTTTTCCATCACAGAATTTTTCCATAGACTTGGTATTCTTTTAGTGTATTTAAAGCGTTTTCTTTACGTTTAAATTGCAAGTGTTTCATATATATATTATGTTTGTTTATGCTCGTAAATTTTCAGGTATTTTTAATGTTGAATTAAATTTTTTGGGTCTTGTTTTAATACATTTAAGGGAAAATTAATTGAGATATATATATGTGTGGGTATGTACAGTGCCTTATACATGATTATTAATATATCGTTTCAGGTGCGGTCTTGCATATTTATACATGTGTATATAGATTAAATGCACAGGGAGTTATTGTCGAGTCATTTATAATTGATATGAGAATTTATCTATTTTTCTGTGTTATGTTTATATATGTGTTTATACTTATATTTGATCTGGTCAATTTTTATGAAGAAGAAATTTTATTAAATTTAATTTTTTAATACTATTGCTTGAAAATGGTGTGCATGAAAATGTATTATTGGAATTTAAAATTTTGTTCGTATTTTGAATTTCTACAAATGATTTTTTTTTTTTGGAATTTCTCGATGGGTTTAAATAATAAACATACACATTTTTTTTTAATTAGTTTTTATTTTTTTTTAGGAACTAGTGTAAATAATGTGTTAAATATATTAGAAAATGCACATTATAGTGTTTGAAATAACTTTACACCGATGTTTCCTATTTTTATTTTACACTTTCACATACATTTTTAAGCAACCTATTTGAGAAATTTTGAAATGTAAACTTAATAATTTAATTTACATAGATGTAAAACTCATTTTTTTACACTATTATTACAAACAAACTATTTTTAGGGAAGTGTATAATTATATTTACAACAAATGTGTACATTTGTACTTCCCATTTAAATTCACATTTACACATGGTTTCCTAAAAAGTATACTATTAATTTATAACTTAACCTTTTACATAAATTTACACAAAGTAACAATTTAAAATTATAGTTAAAAAAAAAAAAAAAAAGAAAGAAAGAAAGAAAAGAAAGAAATTGTGCATGCACTCTGATTTTCAGCAATGTGTAGTAATATATTTATTTTCTCAAAATTATTTTGCATAAAATGATTATTGTTATTTCGGAAATAATTTTTCTATTGATATGAATATTTATGCACATTTTGAAAGTTATGTTTTTGCCCATGTCATTTTCAAATTTACTCAATTACATGAATATTTACCAGGAATTGTTAACAAAAAAGACTTTTTTAATTTCATTGGTAGGTAATGTTGATATATATATATTGATGGATGATTTTCATTTTAACTCATTACTGAGATCATAACTTAGATTGATTTTATCTGCTTTAATTAAGTTACATACGAAGGTTTTACACTGCAATATTTTTTTTTACAGATTAACAATATGTACACTATAAACATGTATCACACTGAATTGATAATATTCACCTTTTTTAATAAATTCAATTTTGGGCAATTTATCATAATTGCATTTTATTTTTATCTTGTGTATTTGTGCCCCATTGCTGTGTTGAGTGCCGGCTTAAATGCAGAAATGGTATTTTGATGCTCAATGCATAATCCTTTCTCTTGATTTCTGGCCAAAAATTTGTCTTGAGTAAGGGTGTGCTTTGAGTAACTTAATTTGCATATTACACATTTTATTACACCTTCATAAAATAATTTTAGCTATAAACATTTTCACAAGTTAACATTTATAAAATATCAAGTAATTCTAGCCGTGTCAGTAACTTAAAACTGTTTTGCTAGTTTTGATTTCTTATTTTACAAAACAAACTATGCATGATTGTGTAAATCTAGCCTGATCTGTTTTATTTAAAAAAAAGAAAACTTTGCTAGTCACAGTATTATACATGCATAGTACACACAAAATAAAATATTTTCTACAAAAATTATTACACCATTTTTTTACATGCATATTTTTTTTTTCATTGTACAAAATATCTATTTGCACATTTTTAAACCTTTAAGGAAGCACAAAAGTTTATAATTTTATTTACACAATTTATTTATATTTTAATAATTGAAAGTTGTATTGCAGGTATTGGGTCTTGAATAAATTATGAGAAAAATAATTCATCCTCAGTCAAAAAAAAGAAAAAAAATTAAATACTTTGTACATTAAATTTATTCAAACATTTACAAATCATATTCAGTTTTTTCCCTCTTACTGCATAATATATAATTATTTTTAGTCTGTTCAGATTGTTTTTGTTATGCTAATATTTTTTAAATAAATGTTAATGCAATTTTTTTTTTCATACAGGTATAAGTTTATCACCTTTCATATTTTTCAATATTTTTATTTTTATTTTGCATATTACAATTTTATTTATGGTATTGGCACAGAAATTGCATTTCTTCAAGACACTTTTTTTTACATAATAACGAACAATTAATTGTTGTACCAAATGTGATTTTGGTTACATAAAGTTATTTATAAGTTTTATTTTGACACACACAAAGATTAAAATTTACTTATGATGTGTTCACATAAACCTGGCTGGATCATCGAGATCTTAAAATATGTCAGTCGTGAATTAAACACATCATGTCTTAAAATACAATCACACACTTACTCATTTTAAAATACATTATTTATTTCATTTGTCAATTTACCATATTTAATAATTAATGCAGTTAACTGAAGGTTATTTTTTTTAAATTATCAAATATTTTGAATTACATATTTTTTTTTATTTTTCTCATTTACCTTAACTAACTATTTTTGTATAAACACATGATGATAGCAGTTGAATGTTTGTTGATGAAGAGAATTGTTTAAGAGAAATAGTAAGATAAAAACAAAAAAAAAAAAAAAGGAATTGATTTATGATCAATGAAGATCAACTGATTTTTGTCAATGAGAATTCATGAATAAATATGCTAGCAGATTCAATCATATGAATCATATTTTTGTGTACACTTGTTGAAGGCAAATATAATTGCCGTTTAATTTTATTCCAGCTGATGATTTAAATTGTGTTGACGTATTCTGTTGAAAAGGTTAACCAATATTTATATATTTTGCATATGCACTGATTTATTTGAGTTGACGCATTCTGTTGAAAAGGTCAACCGTTATTATTATGGCCATGCTTTACATGTTATTTGCGCTATTTTAAGAGGATCCTCACACACACACACACACACAAAAAAAAATAATAATAATAATAATAATAATTAAATAAAGAAAAGGCCTATATTTTTTTTTATGTGTACACTAATAAACATTTTTTTTTACTTTTTCTTTTTGTTTACATTTTAGTGCACGTTCAATTCGTGATTAGAGAGCTTTCACTACAGCTATGGTAATTTGTTTTTGTGGCAATTTATTTTAATTTTAATATATTGGGGAACACTTACAGACATATACTAAATTTTTAATAGTTCCAATTATTTCAGTTGATAGTTTACAAATCTAGTTAAATATTAAAACATATCACCCATTTGATGGCAAGTTTAATTAGACTTACACATTTGCCCTGTAAACACAATTGTGTTGCTCTGGTTGTCAGTATAATAATGACTTCTATAATCTTTGGATTTCGACCATCATATTGGTTTCAACACCTGTAATTGTGTAGGGGACTTCTAATTTTTACAATTTTTAAAGTTATAATTTAATAATTAATTCACACAAATAAAAAGAGTTTAAATTTATATATTTTTGTTGCTAGATCTCTATGTGTATTTCCGTATACGTTTTCTTTTGGGTCGGAATTTCATTGTATTATTGGCTGATTTATAAGCTTGTCAGTCATAATACAAATATATCCAATAGTATTATTTTCTTCTCTTGTACACGCATGTTTTACCATGCTTTTCTGCATTTTTTATCAGACTTGGCCTCACAACCCAATGTTTGACACACACACACATTTTCACAAAATTTTCTCTGACCTATTTAGTTAATATTTTATTGGTTCACATGTGGTGATGTCGTTTTACATTTTTGTTTATTAAATTTTTACAAGCATTTTTACACACACACACAAAAAAAAAAAAAAAAAAAAAAAAAAAAACTTGTTATATTAATAAAACACACCTACACAAAAGTAAATAAGTAGATAAATAATTTTTATTTCTTTGTCAACGTGCAGTAAATTCTGATATTTTTTTTAGAGTCTATGTGGATTTCAAATAAAATAAAGTCATTGATAAAACATGAAATATCCGTACATATTTTGTACGTGTTAGAAAATTTTTGGTTTAAAAATAATTCCTTCTTTAATAAGTAAAGTCTTTTTTTTTTTTTTAATTTTCTTTCAACTTAATTCTAAAACAATATAGAAATTTTGCAGATTTTGACAATTTTTCTGCATGGTTTTGTCTTGTTACATCTAAACTAAAATGACTTTAATTTTTATCGCTGCCAATTTTGTTAAAAAATTATATAAATTAATTTTTCAAATACTAATTACTTGTTAAAGTTCTGTTCAGGAAAAGGAAATTATTTCATAAGGGTATTTTTTAATAATTTTTGAACAACACAATAGATTGAAATAAAGTTTCTTCATAATTTCTGCAGAGAAAATAAATTATAATACAAAAATAAAAATAATTTGTTTTTCTTTAAAACATTACTAGAACTATTACATGTGCGATCTTATTTTAACATAGGGCTAGATTTTTTTTTTCTACACATTTTTTACACATAAGACATTTCATTATGTCTCTTTGCAGAATGCTGGTTGTCATCTTTTGCACAACATGAGGCCTCTTCTGCTTCTCATACAGTTCATTATGCTATGTTCGGTATGGCATCACAAAACCATGTTGGTCATAGCTATTGTA
Source organism: Salticus scenicus (assembly GCA_963930645.1). NCBI lineage: Eukaryota > Metazoa > Arthropoda > Arachnida > Araneae > Salticidae > Salticus > Salticus scenicus. Next base: position 128,097,614 of record OZ005655.1, on the reverse strand, counting down.
CTATTCTACACTCTCTGGCTCATTTTGTTAAAATTTAGATTTTCACGTGCAGAATAAATTTTATATACTCTAAAATTATTTGGATATTTTTTTCATATTAATGCTATATTATTTTATTTAAATTAACAATTAAAAATTTAAATCAGTTGATTTACATATTTTTGCTACTGATTTCCTTTTCCTTTTCTCAAGCATATATGCCATTTTATGAATGGGAACTTTGATATTTTCAACAAGTTATATATTGTGTCCCACTAGTATACTTCACTAATTAGATAACTATTTCATGTTCAATACACAATGTTATAACAATGATATGTCTTGTGAGTTGTTCTATAACTGTGTATATTCAGATTTTCAAATTGATTCTTATATGCCAGCTTTGTTTTTATTGTTGTTTGACAAAAGATTATTTGTATTGTTTTCAGCAATATTACTTGAGATATTCAAATTGTCATGTGCTGTTTCTAGGTGAGAGAGAGCAAACCTTTCTTCTTCTTCTTCTTCTTTTTTTTTTTTTTTAAGGGCATTGGGGAGAAATATGTGAGAACATGTTCACGCATATGTTCTTTTAAATATTTAATTTCTTTCTAAATAATTCAATTTATAATTTTAAATAAAAAAGTCAATTTATTAAGAATAGTTATAAAATTAATTCATTCATTTAACATATAAAATCTAATTTAATTTATTCCAAAACAAAGAACATTTTATTCTGTAATATCCTCTGATTTCAATTCATTCTATTATAAAAGGCAATCTCTATTTAATTTAATTTGTATTTTTACTAGGGGACTTATTCGTTTGTAGATAGATACATTTCCCCCTTTTCATCAACGGTATGTTCAATATCTCATTTAATTATAGATAGAAAATAATTTATTTGTCTAAATTACTTTATAATATAAACAGAAGTTGCAGTATTTATTTCATTTCCGGTGATTTATGCTTTCATAATAGCTTAGTTCATTCTTATTGGCGTCAACAGATGTGGATTCGTTTCTTTTAATAATATTAATAAAATAAAAAAAAAAGAACAAATAAATTCTTAATGATATATTCGTGGCGCCGATAAAAAAGTAATTACTTTGGCATAATTTATGTTGCCAAACTTGTCTTCCTCTTTTGAATAACGGATTAAATTTTTGAATTAGCCAATTAGAACATTCTTTTGGCGCTTTATTTGGCATTGGTTTATTAATTTCGGGTTTGAATTGGCGAATGCAATTGAGTACACCTTTTGCTTTCAAACAGTCAGTATCTCTTGTTTACTGGTTTTAGAAACATCTGCCCTCGTTAGCTCTCCCTCTCTCTCTAGCCTATAGAATTCTACGAGAACCGTGCAAGTGCTTACTTGATTGTTCATCTTTTTAGCATAAAAATAAAAAACTATTTTATTTGAAATGACTGATGTTATTTTTGTCAAGTGGCACTCTCTTTTAAAAGGATATATGGATTTCCAGCCTGGGTATTGTGGTAAGCAATGTACTTGATGGATTCACTATTTCACGGACAATAAAACGTCTTCACAATGGTATAATAATCATTTACCATTTGTTTACAGGTCACGCAATGCAGTTCGTATATATTAAAGCTATACTTGGCAATTGCTGGAAGTGATTTCAATTTGTGTTATGTGTTTTTCTTAATATGATAAGTTTACGTCTATAAATTATAAAAAATATGTGCGTATATAATTTATAGGCAGTATACGTACACAGGACAACCTAAACTTAGGTACTTTTCTATTATATGTGAATTATTGAAATGTTTAATTAAATTTTTTCCACGTCTAGGAAACCTGCTTAGGAATGATAATTACTTTCTTATATTCATATGTAGACAAAGTATTGTTTGAAATCGAATGAATTTTCAACACCGATCTTTTGCTATAAATACGTGTTTTGAGGCCATTCAGATTATATATATATATATATATATATATAAATAATAATAATAAAGTTTTTAATGGCTGATATGTGTCCATGTCTTTTACTAGCATAATTAAAAAATAAATGTTCGCTGGAAATTTAAATTGGCATTTTAAAGATATCAATTAAGGATGCTGCCTGAAAATTTTGACCAAAATTTTTAAGTTTTAGGAAGTCGTGTGTGTCAAAGTTATGTGTATGTGATGTCATGAGTGACGTCATCCACGATGAATGAGCAGGTGCGAAAAGCACACTGCTATTTTTAATTTAATTTAATTAATTTATTAATTTATTTTGTGTTCTGGTCTTCTCTCATAAGGAAGGTCTCCATAAGCGCATACGCAAAAAATTTTGAAAAAATTACAGAATATTCTCCTAACCAGGTTACGTATATTTATAAAAAGAATTCCGGCAGAATCATTATATATATCGTCCGTAAAAAAAAAATTGAAAATTCCCTATTATTGGCTATTTATCGCTTATTGGCAACACAAAGAAAACTGATGCAAAACTATATTTTGATAAATACTCATTATAGGAAATATATAAATAATATAGAAAATATATAAATACTTTTCTTACTAATCTAGTTTAAGAAAGCTTACTTTAAATAAATACGCGTTTATAACTACAATTTTGTCAAAATATTTATAAGAAACCTAACAATCAAATTATATAACTTTTAGTTTAACGTGAAACACCTAAACTAAGCTTAAATTTCACTTGATCTTAAAATATTATGGCTTAAAGTAAAACAGTACGCACATTTATTTATACTGCGTAATAAATAAAAAAGAACGTACACAACAGTTTGAAAATGAAACAATGGTAAACGGCAATCACTTATCAGTGCGCTATTTTGCGTTTTCGAATAATACCGATTTCACAACCAGTAGTTTAGATGAACATTTAAATTCATAGAAATTATTTCAAATTTAAATTTAAATTTTAAATTTCAGTATAGATTACACGTTAATATTGAAAATTGACAACTTTTATAAAATTATAATTTACTTTTTATTACACTAGATAAAATTTACCAAATAACTTTTTTAACCCTACGTACTAAATTAATTTAAATAAGATTAACTTTAAAAAAAAAATACATTTTGTATAACTGCAATTTTTGAACCGTGCACCTCTCATTAACTTATTCAAACTTTAAACCAAATTTTAATGGAAAATTACAATGAATTGAAATTTTTAAGCTCTTAATGAATTTAAATAATAATCATAGATTAGAAGAGAGAATAAAACAGATCTTTGGATTAGCAAAAATGTACAAAAACATATTTATTTGTATGAGCATACCTTTGACATTGAAAGATGCTTCATTAGAAGATGTAATTCTATTCCCACCCCCCTCCTCGCAAGAAATTTTCTTTTATTTCTTTCCTACTTTCTCTTTCTCTACGATCAGCTACATTTTCTGTTTTGTTTCTTTCATTGATATACAATTCAGGTAATTTATTTATTTATGTATTTATTTATTTTTTTACATATTTAAACTTCGTTCGAACACTTTTTAAACTGCTACATGAATTTCCATAATTCATTTTATGCCAATAATTTACAGCTTTCTTCTTATGGTCCCATGATATACAGGGTGTTTATAAAGTCCCGGACCCATTTTGATGTTTAATAGCTCATAAAATAATGAAGATATAAACAAACTTATGGCATTTATTGATGGAATAACTCATATATTTTCTTTTCAGGTTTGAATATCTTTACTTTTGTAAATATCGTCTGCGCGTGTGGTTAATTTCAGATGCATGTGGTTAATTCAGACATGCTTGCCGCTACCTGGCGTGAAATTGACTATCGACTTGATATTCTCCGTGCGACGAAGGGGGCACACGTGGATGTTCATTGACAAGGGTCATGAAACTTTTTGAGTCTATCTAACCATTTATGTTATTAATTTTAATCTATCTTTATTATTTTATGAGTTATTAAACATCAAAATGGGTCCGGGACTTTATAAACACCCTGTATATTATTTTAATATTAACCACCTTTAATTGGCAATTCGGTAGTATACTCATTTTCATCAGAATTTCGTTAGATGAAAAGGGGGGTGGGGATATGCATCATCAAGAAGGCCTTCAAATTTTTTATAACTTACAAACTCATATAGTTTTTTTAATATTTCAACAATGTCTTTCTTTAATTTAATTTCTTCCTCTATCACATTTGTTAGTGTAACATTTTTTTTTTTTTTTTTTACTTACACTTACCCATAAGATAGAGAAATTTAATGTCAAATTTTCAAACGTAAGTTTTGGTTATATTTACACGTTTTGAGGTCCCTGAACACGAAAATCGCATTTTTAGCGGTTGGTCTGTATGTGTGTCTGTCTCTCTGTGTATGTGTGTGTGTGTGTCTGTTATCAGCATATCTCAAGAAAAAATAGCAGCAGAGATTCCAAACTTAATATTCTAAATGTGTGTCATATAGGGATGCTACACTAAGCTTTTCGTTGAGAGGAAGGAAATGGTTCGTGTACAGGGACACCCAAAAAGATTAAAATACATTACGTCTATGGTGGAAATTGCACGTAAGTAGAGTTTAACATCTATAGACTGCACTAAACCAAATGAAATGATTATATATGATTATATGCCTAAAAACATGCCTCATGTAGAATATGGCAGGGAAAACATTATTGTTCATTTACAGGGCTACACAAAATAATTAAATTATAGTGCGACAATAGCTGAAAATTGATAGAAGTGCATTTCAGGTTGTGCCGTATATTATTTCTATAGGATTATATTTAGGTGCAACATGTGGTTTGTACATATTCTTCAAAAGATATACAGGGTTACAAATATTTAAGCGATAACATTCTTTTTACTTTCTCTTACCCATAAGGTAGAGAAAGCATTGTTTTGGGGTAAAATTTTCGTCAAATTTTCGAGTTTTTGTTATATTTACACGTTTTGAGGTCCCCTGAATCCGAAAATCATATTTTTAGGGGTTAGTCTGTTTGTTTGTATGTCTGTGTGTCTGTGTGTCTGTCTGTTATTAGCATATCTCAAGAACAAATGGTAGCAGAAAGTCCAAACTTGGTATTCAAAATGTGTATCATATAGGGATGCTACACTAAGCTTTTCGTTGAGATGAAGCAAATGATTCGTGTACAGGGGCACCCAAGATAAATCAAATACATTACGTCCATGGGGAAAATTGCTGGTAAGTAGCGTTTAACAGCTATAGACTGCACTAAAACTAATGAAATTAATATATATTTGTTATATGCGTAAAAACATGTCTCATGTAGAATGTGGTTGGAAAATCATTCACTGTTTATTTACAGGGCTACGCAAAAGAACTAGATTATAGTGCGACAATAGCTGAAAATTGATGGAAGTGCATTTCAGGTTGTGCTGTATATTATTACTATAAGATTATATTTAGGTGCTCTGTGTGGTTTGTACATAATCATCAAAAGGTATACAGGGCTGCAAATATTTAAGCGACAACATTCTTTTTTATTGTCAGTGGAAATGCTTTACTATAATATTTTATCTTATCCTGGAAAGTTGCTCAGGAACTGAAATGAATTCCTCATAGACAATAATATATGTTAGGGTAAATAGGTAAATAATATATGTTTTAAAGCTAAATATTCATTGCCTGTTTTTTGTATATTTACACGTTTTGAGGCTTCCTGATTACCGAAGTCAAATTTTTAACATTTGATATTTATCTGTGTCTCTTAGAGTAACTTAAAAAAAGAATCATTTTAGGAGACCCAAATGTTGTGTTTTGAAGTTAATATAAGTTTTTTGCTGGAAAAGTTTGATCAAGACTGATAAGTTTCAAGGGTTGTAGCGTGTGAAAGTTGTCTGAATAATTTTAAGGGAACTTTTAATTTTAATAACTGATTTATATTCTATATAAATGTATGTGCAGTAATGAAACGGGGAGTTGAGGGGGGGGGGGCGGTAGTCTCCCGCACACAGATCTAGTTTTCATATAGTCCGAATTCATTTCATATACTTCCGAAGTCTAATTTGAATTGTTTTAACATAGGTTTACAGATCAATTATCTTACAGATCAGTATTATCTTGCTTCTTAATCTCCAACTTATATTTATAGTATTAAATTTCAGGGTAAGTGAAAGTCGTGTGTGTGACGCACCAGATTACTTACTTTCTCTTACCCATAAGGTAGAGAAAATATTGTTTTTCGGTCAAATTTTCGAAAGTGAGTTTTTGTTATATATACATGCATTTAAGTCCCATGAATACGAAAATCGTGTTTTTAGCGGTTGGTCTGTGTGTGTGTCTGTTATCAGCATATCTCAAGAACAAATAGTTGCAGAGATTCCAAACTTGGTATTCTAAATGTGCATCACATAGGGATGCTACACTAAGCTTTTCGTTGAGATGAAGCAAATAGGTCGTGTACAGGGACACTCAAGAATATTCAAATACATTACGTCTATGGGGGAAATTGCACGTAAGTAGAGTTTAATATGTATACACTGCACTAAACCAAATGAAATGAATACATATTTTTTATATGCGCAAAAAAAGCCTCATGTAGAATATGGTAGAGAAATCATTCACTGTTTATTTACATGGAAGTGCTTTACTATAACATTTTGCCATGTCCAGGAAAGCTGCTCTGGAATGGAATTGAGATGCTCGTAGACATATGATAAATAATGTATGTTTTTAAGCTAAATATTCATCGCTTGTTTTTTGCGTATTTACACGTTTTGAGGCTTCTTGATTACCAAATTCAAGTTCTTTTTAAATTTGATCTTTGTCTGTTTTTCTTCGAGTAACTTAAAAACGAATAATTTCAAGAGATCCAAAAGTTGTATTTTCAAATTATTATAAATTTTTGCTGGAAAAGTTTGGTCAATGCTGAGAAGTTTCAAGGAATGTTGCGTGTGAAAGTTGTCTGAATAATTTTAAGTGCACTTTTAATTATAAGAACAGATTTAAATCTTATATAAATATAGGTGCAGTAATGAAACGGGGGATTGAGTGCGGCGGTAGCCCCCCTCACACAGTGCTAATTATCATGTAAAACTCTTCCGAAGCCTCCTTTAAATTGTTTTAACATAGGTTTACATAACTGTAGTCGTTATATTACCTCTCAATATCCAACCTGTATTTATAGTATTAAATTTCAGAATAAGAGGAAGTCGTGTGAGTAACACACCAGATTATTTATAATACCCTGTTATTATTTTCCATGTATTATTTATACAGCTTACAAACTATATTGCACGTGTTAATTTTCAAAGACATTGTCCTTAATAAAAAATATATTTAATATTTTAAATTGTAAAATTCGTTTTAAACGTTAACTAAAAGAACAAATATTTGTAACTTGCAAAATACAGAAAATGTATCAATTACCAAATAAAAAATAAAAGATATGTATGACTTAAATGTCTATTTGACTGCAATTTAAATATCTGGACTCGCAAGGAAAAAAAATAAAAAAGATTTTTCGAAGCTAAAATGAAATACTTTTAATTAAAGGCCACATGCATATACTATACAAGCTTGAATAAGAATCAGGCAACTCCTTCATCGACTAATTTCAAACTATATTTACTATAACGCTATCCAGAAAGATTAGTATTTTTTGAGATTCTTAAACGCATTAAAATTATTTGCATTTGACGGGAAAGTAAGTTGCTCGACAAATGGCATGCACTTTTTGTCTTTTGGTGCCAAATATTCTATACTACAGGGTGTACCAGTACAACGTTTACAAAGTTTCAGGAGAGATAGAGTACACCTATACGATGGGAAATCACATAACAATGCATGATCGGAAACGCTTTCCTGACGCGGTAGTGACGATACAAAACACCAGAAAGGAAGGACGCGAACAGGGTAAAAAAACATGTTTATTATTCTTTGTACAGCAAAAAACTAAGAAAATAGAAGCATAAAGAGACAACCAAGTAGTAGGTGTTCAAAATTACGTCCCCGGGCCGTGATGTAGGTCTCACATCTCCGGCGCATTGAAGATCTAACTTTAGCGAAATTACCGGGCGTGTTCCGGACTTCCTCAGCAGCTGCCACGATGCCGTTGTTGGACGACGCACACGTAACCGCTGCTATGCGTTCTTCCATGTGGGTTCAGCATGATGGGGCCCCGGCCCATTACAGCATTGACGTGCGTCACCACCTGAATGTAACGTATGGCCAACAGCGGATCGGGCTTGGTCGCCCGCTCGATCGCCAGACCTCACTTGCCTTGATTACTTCCTCTGGGTGTACATCAAGGGCCTGGTGTACGAAATTCCCGTTGACAATGCTGAGAACCTTGTTCACGCATCGTGGCAGCTGCTGGGGAAGTCCAGGACAAGCATGGTATTTTCGCTAAAGTTAGATCTTCAATGCGCCGGAGATGTGAGGCATGCATCACAGTCCGGGGTCATAATTTCGAACACCTACAACTTTGTTGACGATCATTGTTTCTTTATGCTTCTTTTTTTTAGTTTTTTGCTGTACAAAGAATAATAAACATGTTTTCTTAACCTGTTCGTGTCCTTCCTTACTGGTGTTTTGTATCGTCACTACCGCGTCAGAAAGCGTTTCCGACCATGCATTGCTATGTGATTTCCCATCGTCTAGGTGTACTCTATCTCTCCTGAAAGTTTGTAAACGCTGTACTGATGCACCCTGTATACATATATATATTTACAGACTATCTATTTGGATTCCGCCGATAAATTTGACTGATCTTGTATTACTTATGTAAGTAGTATTTCTGTAATTTTTTTTAACAAGATTTTGAGTATGCGCTTTAATGATACCTTCCTTGTTAGAGAGAGGAGGGACCAGGTGAGACAGCGATAGCTGTGAGTAGAGGCAGAAGGAAAACTTCGCTTAACACTTTCGCGACCGCATGTTTTTGTCTTTTCAACATGCTTTTATTAGCTTCACCTGTATGTATGTTTGTATGCGATCTGGGAGCAAACAAAAAATCTATATTGTAAAAAAAGACGTTCCCTACGTGAACGCTGTGGCTGTGAGGTAAAGCTCCGCGCTACGAACCTAAAAGTTTAGCGTTCGAGCCCAGTCAGGGGAGATTTTTTAAAAATGGTTTTTGTTTAATTCTAAATTATTTTAATTAAAGATTTAAATGTATATAAATATTATGGTGTGTCACTCACACGATTTTCTCTTACCCTTCATTTTAATACTAAGATAGATATTTTGTGCTTTTTAGTTCACATTTCTATAAAAGCGTGTTTTTTAATTTTTTTAAAACTATAATATTATTAACAGTAAGCTCCACCTGTGGGCATTATTCTTGTATATTACATTATTTTAAATCAATGATTTCTGTATTCATATTTATAATAAAAATGGATATAAATTATAATTATACTCATTTTAATCAAAGTATTTGTATTTATAGTGCATTAATTATACAAAAGTGAATATTAGTTATATTGTTAAGAAATAGTATAACATGCGTACTCTAAAGAATCGCCCATTGGCGGAGTTACATATTTTCAAATGACGTGAATTCAAGTCAGCGGTCAAGAAAGTGTTAATCGAATGTATAATTTATTTAATTATACTTTTGTGTTCTTTTTTTTTTTTTTTATGGTACCTATGTATAAATATTAGTGGTCGTTCTTTCGCATCTCAATAAATTGGTTTAATGTTTAAATCAAGCACAGTGATTCTTCAAGTGAGCAGCATTTATAAACAGAAATAAATAGAAGAAATACAATAAAATTATGAAAATCGTCTGCATCTGCTGCTAGATGTGGGAAACCGAGCCTCACACGACGATCTCTTTCGAGAATAAGAGGTAGGAGATTTTTTGTTTTTTATTTCTGTTTAGTTTGATAAATGATAAAAAGTACTTCACGATATTTTAATGTTTTAAATAGTAGTTGTTTTAAACAGCTGTTTGAGTGTATAGAAATTTTCAGTTTAGATAAAATTTGAATAAACTTGTGTTAGATTTAGAATAGAGTAGTTCAAATTAAACATTGCAAGAATATATATTTTGAATAGAAGCCACAATTTTTAACGTAAAGGGGTTACGGAAGGAGGATTTAATGATAGCAGCTAAAGAGTTAGGGCAGAGTGTAAATGAGCATCATAGGGGAATTAATAATATTGATCTCTATTGGAAATCTATATCTAATATTCCTATAGAATATATATATTGCGTGTTGCGGTGGGGAGGGGGGGAGCAATATTTGCCTATCATCCTTTTTTTAAGGGACTTGGCATTTTTTATTATAGCACTGCAATAGATTTTATATAAAATCTTTTATTTCCATTTAATATTTATAAATGAAACTATATAAGGTTTCTTCAAGGAAATATATACTCAGGCAACAATTCTTATCGTTTCTGGTGCATTTTTTACAGATTTTAAATCTTTAAATTGCGTTTTCTCAGTTTGCATTTTTTATGAATTCATGATCTTCAAAATGCTAAAAATTTCTAGACACTAAAAAAAAAAAAAAAAAAAAAAAAAAAAAATTAGATGTTTACTAGAACTTACTTAAAAGAGTTAGAGATGTGTTTTGCAATATCTTTAAAATAAAAAACAATATTAAAAATAAAAAATAACAAAATTCAGTTTTTTTTTTTTTTTTACCAAATTTTTACATAAACATTAACTTTTTCAATAACTTAGCAACATTAACTTTTTACATAAACATTAACTTAATCAATAAATTTCAAAACCCACCCTTAACTCATTTAAGTTGATTCTATTAAACATTCAAAAAAGTTTTAAGTTTCTTCTTAAGTATTTGAAGCAGTCTTAGTATTTTCAAGATCATAAATTTCTCAAAAAACGAAAACTGAGAAAACGCAATTTACAAATTTCAAATTTGTAAAAAATATATAAAAAAACCAAAAGAATTGTTACCTGAATATATATTTCATTGAACAATCAAACATAATATAGTTCAATTTATAAATATTAAATGGAAATATAAGCTTTTATGTAAAACCTACTTTAATGCTGCCGTAAAAGGTGCAAAGTTCCCTTAATTTGACGGGCAATATTACTCTTTTTTCTTTTTTCTTTTCTTTTCTTTTTTTTTTTTTTTTTTTTAACATACTGAGCTATCTTCCAATTTTACGGACAATACTACTATTTTAACATAGCAAAACCAAACTGCCTTATAATTTTACGGGCAACATTACTATTTTAACATACTAGATTGCATTCTAATTTTACGGGCAATACTGCTAGTTTTATGGGTTGGTGGTGTGTTTGTCACAACGTAAAACTATTGGCGATACATCATTTTTGTCTAAATGTTTTCTACGGGCTTTGTGGGAATTTCTGATGCTGGGCTTTGCCCGTAATTTTACTCGAATTTTTTTAACAGTGTACTATAACTTTAAAAACCGGGATGGCAACGCCACATGTGCGCAATTTTTACTAAAAAGTGATAGACATTAATTTATGTCAAGGTGAAACTGTTTTGTATGAAATAGTGTGCATTAGTTCTTGAGATAGAGGTTTCACAAAATTTTTATCACATACATCCAGACACACAGACATTTTCTAAAAATGATCAAATATTGTTCTGAACCTTTCAAAACGTGTAAACCTATCCTATACTGAATGTCGAAAATGTTTTCGAATCCAATACATTCTTCTATATACAAAAAGAAATAATATACAAAAAGAAATAAAGCTGCAAAGGTTACTCCCATCGTACTAAGATGGTGCATTCACTAAAAAAAGAAGTAATTAAAAAAATCATTATGAAATTTTTTGTGTTTAAAATGCACCCGCTTTAACAGACTGAGATTAGTATAAGGGCTGATAGAGGACACGAATATTTTTCTAATGAACCAAATGAGTGCGTTGATTTCATAGTAATTTGATTTTAACACTAACCAAATAGAGTACTGATTTAAACTTATTGCCACATAACGATTACACCGATTGCAGTAATATTCCACTACTAATATTTGCCACCGCAACTATAATTATAATATTAATATCTTAGAGGAAAACTGATTACATTCTATATAATAAACAATATAAAAATAACACGCATAGTTTACTGTTCAATAAAGCTTAAACATTATTACTTTATGTTACTCATGTATGGTAAAATTATTGTATTGAATTGAAGTTTTAAAATTAAATTTTTTATGTTATAAAGTGCAACTAATGTACAAGATTTAAACTAAAATATTCATTAATAAGAATAGAAAAAAAAAAAAAAGCCATTTTTTAAGCATATGCTAAAAACGCAAAATTAGCAAAGCAGATTTAGGTGATTGTAAATCATAGGAACGCGTACGCCCCTGCATTAAAATAAAATTATAAACCCTGATTTGTTTCTGGAATCTAATTATAGATCCAAACGTTTAAATAACATCTAAAATATTATAAAGTTTAGAAATAATGCCTTAATTTTAACCTATATATGATGATATTAAACATTTTAAAATCTCATTTTTAATTTCCAATATTAATAACAAATCATGCAGTCAAAAATTCATTAATAAATTTGCCTCTGAAGTAGTAATTTATGTGTTAAGATCATATAAATCAAATCATTATGTTTTGATTATGTTTTCTACAGATATATGCATAAAAAAAAGAAAATGATACTGAAAAAATATATTCTGTTTTAAACTCTCAATGCATATAATTAATGAAATGAAATGTTTTTTAATCAATTTATTTATTAAGTGCATGAAAGATAACTTTCCAAATTATATTTCTCTTTATTTATTTGATTAACAATAAGCTTTAGGTTTGAACCAAAAGTTAAAATCATGTACCAAAGCGATAAACCACTACCATAATTGTAAATGCAAAACATTACGTATAAAATGAATTTTCTTCTGAACATAACTTTTGACGAACAAATACATACTTTGAAATACAAAGAGATCGTGCTTTACAAAGGGTGTAAGAAGTTTATGGCGCATAAAAAAGTATTTGAATTACATTCAGCTGGTGTGTATGGTAATGAAGCAAATAATGCTCTTAGTAAGAATTATCATTTTAAAGTCGTATGGATGTTTTATATTCTTACAAGAAGTGCCAAGAGGTAAAACTACTATAGATCAAGAAAAAATAATTTGTTTTTGAATTTAACTATCACCACATAAAAATTTACCTGCAATAAAATTTATTAACTCTACATTTAAATATATATATATATATATAAGTGTGTGTGTGTGTGTATGCATTAAAAAATAAAAATAAAAATAAAATAAAAAACCTTTATTGTTTTTTGTTTAATATTTGTTGAAAATAACTGTTAAAATTAGTATTAAAATATCCTTTGCAAAGAGATGCAAAACGTAAAAGACATATTTGCTTCTATGTTCATTTGTACAATTATTTTAAGATAATTGCAATTGCAATGTGAAATAATTTACAATTATTTTAGAATCTTGCTTTTGTCTCCAAGGTACTGAGAAAAAAAATATACCGCTTTCATCTAGAACGAATAGGTGGTCCATTTCTAAATCCCTAAACTAGAAATATAGATTTCCGAGATATGAGTATAAGGCACGCCAATATACTGAGAAAAAATTCTATAACTGACATCTAGAATCTAAATTGTGGCTCTATGAAAAATAGTTTCATGTCATCCTTATAATTTCTTATAAAAAGTTTTCTAGTCCCCTTCGAAAGCGAATTCTAGAGACTTGTATTAGAATTCTTCAGCGTTTGCCTATACTATCGAGAACAAACCTATTTCAAAATATCTCTAAATAAATGTGAATACAAGAGGCGAGTTTCAGCAGCTATAATCTTGGTTTATGACCCAAGTCTATAAAATTAAGTGAGAATTTCTCGTAATACAAAAGATTCAGAATATTGTTTTACCATCTAGAAATGTGTACATTAGAAATTCTTGACCATTTCGTCTATTCAGTCTATTGGCGTGCCTTATGCACATAGCTCTGAAATCTATATTTTTAGTTTAAGGATTTAGAAAATGACCATTTATTCATTCTAGATGAAGGCGATATATTTTTTTTCTCAGTGTAGTAGCACGTGTTTTTGCACCTGAAGAAGAAAGGAAACGTCCTTTCGAAACCTTTAGAGCTTCCTTTTATTTTATAGAGGGTGAAGAAGTTTTTATATTTAAATATTTAAGAGTGTTTACAAAAATGCAATCATTGCAGCAATAATTTCTATTCTGTAAATTAAATTTTCTAATTAAATTAAATTAATTTAAAGTAAGAAAGAAAGAAAGAAATTATTGAAAAATAAAATTTTTAATTCTTCAGTTTCTATTCTATAAATTAAATTTTAAATTATTTATATGTGTATTAAAGATAACTATTAAATACTTAGTGGCACGATAAAAACTTTTAATTATTTAAAAGTGTTGGCAAACTTAATAATTTACCTGTGCAAAATAATCGAAAAGTAAATGAAAAATTTCCAAAAAAAAACAGGAATATTTGACAGTGGCAAGATATAAATTTACATAAATGCATGAAATAACCTTGGATTTTTAATATAACCATATATTTATCAACGTTATAGTTACACTTGTCGTTAATGAGTGTCACCTTATCAATTCTGTTAATCATTCTGATGTTTGATATGCTATTTAATGCGGAATGTTCACAATGTAATTAGAAATATTGTGTGTATTGACCGTCACTTCTGAGAAGTCGTAAAGCTAATTGCAACATAAGATGTACCCATAGGAAGTGATAATTAATTCTTGCTCCATGGTGACGAATTTCATTCAATACGCCTTATGACACGATCCGATCTATTCTGATCATGTAATTTTTATAGTTTGGACTGAACTACTTGAAATCTGATGCTTATAGTGATTCATCAATATATTTGAAAAATCGCGTTTCAAAAAACAGTTTATTACCATTATGTGACAGATACAATGAACTCCTTTTTATAGAGTGTTGAGAGAAATTTAATACTTATTCACATAATTTATGCCTATCACAAAAGAAATGTAAAATCCTAACTCGAATGTAAAATGTGCTATGTTACTGCACTAACTGCTAACCAAAATGAATTTTGTACAATGGGAAGCGTGTATCAACGCATTGTCCTGTTGAAAATAAGTTGGGGCCACCTAGGAGTTCACCAAACGGCAACAAATTCTCACCCAGCGTTTCCTGATTACTTCTTTGAATTTTGTCTGCTATTTAGGAAGCGAAGAGACATTTGTTCATTTTAGCCAAAAGCGCCCCATACCATGAGCAAACCACCACATTGTTGTCTGTTGTTGAATATGTTCTTTTGATCTTTCCTCAAATCATGCCAATAGAATTAAAACCTATTTGGACCATCCAAATTCCATTTTTTTTTTATCAGAGAAAATAACGCTAATCTAGTTGTCATGATAACACATGTGCTATTTTGCCCATTAAAGTATTGTTTGTCTGTAACTCTATTTCATAAAAGGATTACAAGCTAATTTTTATTTTTTGATGAATCTTGATTCAGTATCCGTCTGCGTATGGTGGCACGTGATATTTTTTATCAAAGTCGATTTTTTTTTTTTTCGGATTAAAAGACAAATTGTTAGTTAGAACCATTCTTTTTATTCTTCTATCCTCACGAAATGTGTTTTTTCTCGTCCTTCCTGGGCGATACGCAATTTTGAATTGTTTTCCACGTTACAAAGCATTATGAATAAAATGTCTGGATCGATTTAAAATAAGTGACATTTGCGAAACGGAATTATTTTTCGTTTTTAGTTTCAACACTTTCGCAACATTTTCAGGCGAGGAATGCAAGCGATTTCGGCACTTTGATAACTCGTACAGAGGTGAGTCGTTTGTCCTACACTTTATAGTCTAGGAGATAAGACTCACCAATTCTCTTTCAATCACATTTAAGGGCCCTCTTCACTCACCGCCGTCGGAAGCTGAAGCTAATGTTATTCTATGGGAATTTTTTCTTTACAAATAACTTACTAACTAATACATATTTTTTAATTCTGTTTTCACATTCTGAAAATTCCCAGCTGTTAAATTAACGGACCTTTTTAAAAAAAATTATTATTTTATTTTTTATATTTTATTTTGAAGCTGCAAAATACGAATTTTCAATACCTAAATATTTCTAATAAAATTAAATTCTGTATCTTTAATCAATAAATCTCCTTTTTATAAATTATCATACTTTTTGTAATGTGGGCAGTATCGAAAAATTTGTGTTTAATTAGTTCTTATAAATTAAATTATTTTGAATATACATACTATGGTTTGAGGTGTAAAATTTAAATTATTAAAAAGAATCTGATTTGATTAATTATAATTTACTTTTAAAAAATTATAGCAACATTTTAAACCACTACAAGTTCTAACAAAAAAAAATAAAAATAATAACCTCCAACAGAAATAAATCTTCTTTTAAAAACGACACGAACAGACTCCATTTACTTCCCTTTTATTAATTAAAGTAATTCAAAACAAGAAAAGTTTAGAAAACAATTCCTATTGTATAATAAGCTATTTTTATTTAAATTAATTAGTTTTGCATGTAAAAGAGAAGAAATTTTTCAATATGAAAAGAATTGTAATTAAAGAGCACCTGCGAATTTTTAAAAATTGTTTAATACAATTCAAGTTATTTACGTTATTTTACCTAAAAGTTAGTCAAATTGCGTTTCTTAAAACAGAACAATAATAACAACCTTGAATGCGATAATGAAGTACCTTGATAAAGTGTAATTTAAACTTTTAAAAGAATTAAGCCAATTTTTATTTTCGATATTAAAATTAGAGTAAAAGGATGAATGAAAAAAAGTAAGCCAATTTTTATTTTCGATATTAAAATTATAGTAAAAGGATGAATGAAAAAATAAAATAAAACAAAAAAAAAAAAAATTAATGTTGACTTTGTTTTTTGTTTTATTTTACGAATTTAATAATTTTTTTAACGTAATATTCAAAATTATTTTTAACAAATGTTATTTTTAAAACAGTCTTATATTTAACTTATAGATTTTAAACATGTATTGTGTTAATAAAGACAAAACTTTGAACAAACACTATAAAATGCTAGAACTTGCAACAATTGTTTTCGGTCGAAAGAAGGCACGACCTTTCATCAGACAAACAAAGTAACAATAAGCACGGGTACTGCCGATTGCAACACACTTTGGTCTGATTCTTAAGAGTATGCTTTGTTTTTTTAGATTCCGGCAACATTCATTAAACCTTTATTCCTGTATCTGAGATTGCTTTCTCCATATTCTTGCCTGGTTAAGGTCTAAATATTCGTTTTGCCATTTTGAAACAAAATGAAAAATTGTGCTCCAGAGAAAAATAGATTTTTATAATTTAATTATTATAATAAAATGACAATTTTAATTATTAATTTAGTATGGCATTTATGGAACATGGAATAAGTTCCAAAATCGTACTGGTACGTTTCAGGAGCGCACACTAGATACGATTTAAGCAACTACACGGTGTTTTAGACAGACTGTTATTCCAAGCCTCAAATAATAATGAGCTCAAAACTCAATTATCTTCTTTAAAGATCGGAGGTAGTACGATTTGAGAGAGGTACGATTTAGATAATTCTACTATACATTACGTTTAAAAAGCGTATTTGTAAAAAGCACTTTTCAAATGTTTTATATTGTACTAAATATACGAAAAGAACACAGCTTTTTCAGGTGCAGTAAAGAATATTTTCTGTATAAAATATTGTAATTATTATTTGTTTTACAAGTCCGCACAAAAATATTTGAATTCATTATGAATTAGTGCTAAAAGTAGTTGGGTGGGGTTGCGCACTGTAAAAGGAAAAAAATAATAACTCTTACATTACAGAAAATTCTTGGAAGCAAAGTTGTCAGAAAATGTTCCTATGCTATGCAAAAAATACGATGAGAAAATTTTTCTGTAACTGAGCAATACAAAGAATATTCCTATGCAACAGATTTTTACTCTAGGACCCATCGTAAAAATTCATTAAATTACATTGTCTAGTCTACCAACCAGAATCGAACTGGAGCTTATTGCATTGCAGGGACGATATTACCTATCAGTTACAGAACACAATATGCTCCGCTGCTTAGCAATTCTCAATCCTGCATTGAAACCAATTTTTCCTTACGCAAAATAGAAAAATATGTAACCACAAGACTCCATGTTTCTGTATCAATAATTATAGATTTTAGAAGGTTACTGAAAAAATGCTTTATTTACCAGATTGAGAGGTAATTTTAAATCAAATTTCTGTAGTTTTTGAAGGAAAAATTCTGTTTTTTTTTTTTTTTTTTTCCTTGTTGTTGTTTGTTTTTTCACGGTGTAGGTGTAGGTATTAAGGCCTATATCTGCCAGAAACTTAGGCCTAGGAATTTCTGGAGGTAAATTTTCTTTAGTAAAAAACAAAAAGCATTCAAGCACATTAACAACATTTAAACATCTATATAATATTTCTCTGACGTGGACAAGTTACAATTATTTCTGTCGAAACGATGCGATAGTGGTGTAAATAATAAAATACTCGAGGATAAAAAATAATATTTAAAAATGAACAATATTTAACACGCGGACTCAGCTCAGTGAGCTAATAAGAAAATGACGGCATTATTTTATGGAAAAATGTATTTTTAAAAGATGCTTTTTCAGAATCTTTGCAAGCGTCATTTTAAACTTAACATTACTTTAAAATATAAATAGAATATGAATTATTATTATAAATTGACTAAAAACCCAATCATAAAAAATATAAGCAAAATAGGAATTAGTTTTTTTAAAAAACGAAAAATTATACCAAAATTAATAAAAAGTCATCACCAACATGGCGACAAAATTTTAAAAGGCGCCATGGGAGTCCTATACTAAAACTGTACTGCCTGTGAAAGTATGAAAACCGGGTCGTGAACCACAAATTTTATTTTGAAACCTTTCTTTAAATGAATTTGGTTTCATTATTGTACAATATTAATTTGGTTCAAATAATAATTTGGCGTCTGGTAAATTAAAATTTTAATTAGGTAGGGAAATTGGTAAAATATTTATGAGTTTCTAATTTTAAAGGTAAATAAGAAAAGAAATAAAGTGAGAAAATTTCGCACGGGTTTGCAAGTTAATAATATTTTTCTCTAGAAACATTTAAAACATAGGCCTACACGATGTGGTTAATGAGTACAAGTTGCTTTAACACCATATTTCAGAACTTTTAGGAGAGGTAGACTGCATTTTGATGATTTAGAATGATATAGCAATGCAGAGTTGAAATGCTTTTTAGACGCGGTTGTATATATAGGTACATCAGGAAAAATGATAATTCGTTTTAATAATGAATGTACATCATTTTGATAATCAATAAGTGCCGCACTGAAGTCGGTGAATGAAATTTCTAACACTATCTTTGGCCTATATTTCTTTTGTTCATGCATATTCATCATTAAAATGTTTATTCGCTTACGTGGAATCTTTTTATTTCTCATGTACACCATCGCGTCAGCAAAACATTTCCGACTCTACATTGTTGTTTAATTCTGAATCGTCAGGATGTACTCTACCTCTCCTAGAAGTTCTGAAACGAGGTACTGAAAAAATTTGTATATTTAGCAAGTGTTTTAGAGAATTCTAAAAATGTTCATGGAAATGAAAATGCAGGGAGCCAACTTCTTCTGTAAAGTTGTAAACACTTTTCACGTTTGTTAGATAGAATTTAAAATATCCTTCAGAGTGATCTAAAGAATGAAAAATATATAATATCAAAAAGAGAAATTACACAGGTCTGCAATTTTTTTTTCCATTGCATTGGGTGTCTTTGATGGGTTTTGATACGCTGAATTCAAAATTGTTTGTGTTTTCTTCCTATCACGTAAGGATTTTTCATAAGGTTAGGAAAGTAAAAAAAAAAAAAAAAAAAAGGTAAGCTAAGGATTTATACAGAAGCTATAATTAAAAAAAGCTATCATTTAAACATTATATTTTAAATATGTTTTTGTATCGAAACTCTGTTTAGCTTTTTTTTTTTCCCCTTGTAGCTGTCTTGAGGGCCTTGAGGGGAGCGGGCAGCATTCAACAATAATCTGCTAACATGTTAAAACTGATACTTCCTCTACATTTCTTTGATATGAAATAGCTCTTCTTGTTCTTTATTCACATCACCTAGATTTTAGCTTAATATCTTACACGGAAACATTCAAAAGGTGCCATCTTCAAAAAGTATTGAAAAAAAAATATATTTCATTCTACTCTTCATAAAACACCAGAAAATGAAAAAATTATCGGCTGAAATTAATTACAGCGACCACAAAAAATTATTAAAATAAAGCATATTTGGCGAATTCACACTGCTAGGCGGTTGATTTTGAGTACTTGGCGGAAAAGGAAAACATGGTTCTGTTCGTACACGGCAATCTCGGTGCACAGATTATCATACAGATAGGACAGTGAAGCTAAAACGCGAACCGGAAATATAGTAGCACCACTAGTGTCAACAGAGGGGAACTACATGTGTTACGTCTACATGAATAGCATCTTTGATCGAAAATTGCTTTTCTATTTCGCGAGTAGTTAGTAGCAGGTTAGTACGGGAAGTTTTCATTTTCTTCCCTTTCTATTGTTTTTGAATTCACAAAATTATCCTCAAAACATTCACAGCTATTCTTCTAAGAAATAAAAATTATTTTTTATAATGTTTAGATATATGCTTTGTGAAACATATTCATATTCAAGTACAAATTAAAATTACAAACTGTAATTCTGAAATAGCAGTATGAAATCATTAAATATTTAACGTTGCTTGGTTTAAATAATACAAAATGCCTTAAAATGAAAAAAAAAAAAAATGTTTTTATTTTATGTATATTTTCAAAGTTTATTTTCTTAATATTTAGCACTTGTTTCTTAAAATAAATTGCTTTTGACAATCAAGTTTGTAAACAATAATAAAGTTGCTAACGAAAACGTATGTGCAGTTTTCTTTCCTTCACTTTTTCTACTACTTTTAAATTTACAAAATCATAACATTCACAGCTATTTTCTAAGAAATAAAACTAATTTTTATTATGTTTGAAAATAAATTTTTCCTAGCACATTCGTGTTCAAGAGTACAAATTAATATAACAAACTGTAATGCTGAAATAGCAGTATGGTATGAAATCTTAAATATTTAACATTGCTTGGTGTAAATAATACAAAATGCTTTAAAATGAAAAAAATATTTCTGGTTTATGTATATTTTCGAAATTTATTTGCTTAATATTTAGTACTTGCTTCTTAAAATAAATTGCTTTCGACAATCAAATTCGTAAACAATAACAAAGTCCAAACGTAAACATCAATAAATGGTTAGTCGGTTGGATGTTGGGTTTAACGTTGCACTAATATTACGATATGAACATAGATACAATAAAAATAAGACGAGCGATTGCGTAAGCTGGAGAGCTCGAGAAACTTACAGCCGTTGACAATAGGGTCGTTGCAGTCAAATTCCGGTTACCGAAGAATATACGGGAGTGTCCTATCTGTATAATAATCTGTGATCTCGGTGCTAGCAAACGTATCGCCTAACAGCGCTAAATCGCCAAATATGCTAATTTTTTTGTAATTTTTTGTGGTCGCTGTAATTAATTTCAGCCGATATTTTTTTTTTTTTTTTTTTTCTGGTGTTTTATGAGGAGTAGAATCACATATATTTTTTTCAATACTTTTTGAAGATGACACCTTTAGAATGTTTCCTTGTTAGATGAAAGTTTAAAAAATGAAACTTTAAGCTCAAACAATTTTAGTTTTTGTCAAAACTGTACATGATGGAAGTTTTTAAATATCGTTTCCTTAATCAGCATCCGCATGTACAGCAAAAAAACTCATCACCTCGAAGAAAAAAATTTCATGGCAGAACTGTGTTGTTTTTCGTGAACTATTGAACGCATAACAAAAAGTAAATAAATGATAATTTTAAATCCCAGTAACTGGAATTACTTTCACACTTCTCTACACAGAGTACAAATATATTATAATATTTTCGTGTTTGTGTGATTATAGACATCTTTAATCAGACCAGACAATCCTCCAGATTAATCTAAAAAATGAAAAATTTATTATATTAAGAAGAGAAATTATTTTTCGTGAACTATTACAGGCATTTAAAAAAGTAAGTAAATGATAATGTCAGTTCACTATTATAGTAACTTTCATACGTCTGTAAACCGAGTACAATCCTATTTCAGCGTTTTCGAGTTTTTGTGATTACACGGATTTGTAATAATAATAATAATAATAATAATAATAATAATAACTGCAAGTGGTTTCTTTTTTTTGTTTATTTACTTTCTTTTATATATAGTTTCTTTGATATTTACATTCACTAAACTCGAAAAAGTTCCACCGTAAACTTTTTTTTTTTTTTCAAAATACACATTTACAGTTAAATTTTGCGTGCAAACATGAAATAATAATATGATATTGCTCATTATAAAAACCTTATCTAATAACCATTTCTTACTTAATAAGAGTATTTATATGAGTAAATCTAAACAAATAATACAAAATGGAAAATAAGATAGAAAGGGGATAAGAGTAGAAGGGGGGAAAGCGAAGGCGTGTTCGGAGGGGTGTCAAAAAGAAAGAGAAAGTTTTACAGGCAAAAAGAATGAATATGGAATGTTAAATATAACACGAAAGAATTGTTTGTTTAATTTTAAGACAGAATATGTTTAGTTTATTACAATAAAATCAATGATGTTTTATAGCAAACCCCTATTATTTCAAAAAAAAAAAAAAAATAATAATAATAATAATAATAATAAAATAATCGTACCTGATGGATTGAAATGAAAATTATTTTTTATTCAACATCTTAAAAATGTGAAGCTCACCAAACAATTTTCACGCAACTAAATTTTTTTTTTTTTTTTTTTTTTTTTTTTTTTTTTTTAACGTACCTGTATTATTTTTGCATAGATAATCAACTTATATTAAAAAAAAAAAAAGGAATTTATATTGGAATTATAAACAATGTACGAAAATATAACTTAAGTAACTTTTAAATACTAATTTGCCCTGAAATGAGCCACAAAATGGGAAATAATGGCGTGCTTTCACGTTATGAAGTTTCCATAATTCAGTTTAATAGTCTACATCTAAAATTAATTAGCATAAATGTGGTCATTTTCGTGGAACAAAATTATCTAGTACGTTAATGCTACATTAAAGAATCCAAGCATCTTTATAATTTTCACATCCGTGTTTTCCTTATGAAATTTGATCATTTTCTTTAATAAAGTTTAAATGTATGTAAAATTAACTTTAGAACTGAAAATAATGTGGTAATAAAGCGTTGTAGTGCCATAAATTGTTTTTAAATATTTTCTATTATGACTTCTTTTGGTACATTGTCTTGCTTTCAAAGCATTTTTGTGATTAAGATAACAATCTATTGTTGTCGTAAGTATCAGTGAAGCTAATTTGATAAATATTTAAAAACATCTTATAGAAAGAATAAATATTTTGTAATGAACTTTTCTAGTGTGGATCAGTGTTTGAAAAACTTAAGTTAGAAACAAATAAGAACAAGAAACTTAAGTAAGAACAACGGAAACCACGGTTTTTTTTTTCTTCTTGAGAAACATTAACGACACAACTCTAAATAAAATAACAAAATAGCTAAGATATGGATTGATTTATAAATAATTTATTTTTGAAAAATTACATAATAATAAAAAATAAACACAAGGAGATAAAATTCAAAACTTTTTAAGGAATGTTTTCTATTATTTTCAAATAAATTATAAGAATTTTACATTTGCATTTTTTTCCCTTTATAATTTATGAAAAAGCTCAAAATTTTACTTTTCCCTGAACTAGCTTATGTCATATAAGGCAAATTCTCTTTATTTTGTTTTTATTATAAAATTATATGAATTAAAATACATAGTCTCTTCAAAATCAAAATTACATTTGTAGATCCAGTTGTTTAAAAAGAAATTTCATAAAATTTATTTAACAATTTCATTTTGCAAACAACAAAGAAAAACGTTTTATTGCCATAAACGATAATTTTTAATAGTTAATGTTTAGGAGGATGAATTTTAAAGTTAATAGTACAAAAGGTTTAAAACTTAGAAATTGTTATTAAAATCACTAAGCAAAAATGAAAAATAGTAGAGTACAACATTTTTAAATTATAAAATGAGCTTATATATTATTTGATTCTGTTAGTACGAAAAAAAATGTTTTATATATAAGTAGTTAAAGCATTTTAAAATAATATATAAAGCATTTATGACAGTAAATTTACAATACAAATTACATTACGATTCATAAATCAAGATTATTCTTTCGAAAGAAAAATTAACAGCGAAACTTTTCTAAGCGTGTTCATAATGCGTGCTAAAGAGAAAATTTAATTTCAGACAATACGTTTTGAATTTGAACGTTACTAACAGAAAATAAGTGTATTGTACATAAAATATAAAAATTTATTTTTAAGTCATTAGGAATATTGCTTTAATTTTGTTAAATATATAAATAAATGATGTAAATGAAGAAATTTAAATTCAGTTGTTAACGTCAGAGACTTCTTTATAATATTTAGAGCAATAACTTTAAATTACCAAAACATTTAATGTATTAAAATAATACTTACTTAACATATATTCTTTATATAAAATAACTTTTGTTTACGCTTACTTCTAGTATTAACGATGTACACGATTTTTTATATGAAAAATATCAAATAATTCTAGTAAATAGTCTCTTAAATATTCTAGTTCGGTAACGACAGCTGAAATCTTGTTTATTTTGTATTGCATCGTAAATGAGTGGCAAACATTTGTTAGACTATTTTTGGTACATATAATTTAATTTAACCATATCAAGATGGATATCTTGATAGTATCTGTTATGAAATGCAGAGACTGGACGAACTTTGTCATACCCTGGTCTAGCTGGCATAGAGAATTGGCTTTGAAAATTTGATGGTTCTATGTTGAAGTCCCGAGTAAGACATGGATGTTTGCTCAAATTTTTATATGTGTGTACAAAATTGAGCATTGCTATGAACTTAATTTATGTAATATAGAAAGATACATTTTGTCGTTATTTATATCATATTGTAAAATTTACAGCATACATCAGTAAAAAATACGGAAAAGTTATTTAACAAAACGCTGCAAAAATACAGCACAGTGAGTAGGCATTACTTTTCTCAAGTACACGGAGATATAATCTTTCATAGAAAATTTTTATAATTTATTCTGTCCAGATATTTTGTAATATCCGTTTTAATGCTTGTTAGTGTAAAAACAAGCATTAAAACGGATAGGTATAATAACGGTAGTGCATTACAAAATGCGAGGGAGTATGATTATCGTTATTCTGGTTTCTAAAAAATTTATTTCGAGAGGTATGACGTTAAGGTTTTTAATCAGAAATTATGCACAAACGTAGTGCAGCTCTATGGTGGGTTTTTAAGTTTTCTGACGAAAAGATTATCGTTCTGTAAACTGTATGTAACGGACTTGTAACCTTATAATACATTTTATGTATGTGTAAAGAATGATTATTTAATTTACTCTTAATGTTCGCTATAATAATAAATATATTTATGAAAAATAAGAATTTTTACTTATTATGTAAACATCTCATATCATTTAATTAAATTCATTATTAAAAACGTATTTTTGACTTCCAATTAATACAAAAAATTATTCACTTTTACAGCAAATACATTTATATCCATTTTAAAAATGGTGCGACTTTCTTATTTAACTTTGAAAAAGGAAAAACAAAGTTACAATTTAAATCATTTCAAATCATTATAAGAACTAGGTAACTCCGTTAAAGTTCTGCTCAAATGGCGAATCGATAATTTCTAAGAGATACTCCAAAGAAAATGTGTTTCTAATAGGTATAATAAGCGTAACTAGATCAGACATATTCATTTTCCAAAGTGCTCCCAAATGGCATTAAAAATCTTTGCTGCAAAATGACTTCACGTTGCTCATAAAGAAACGTTATGAAAAATGTGATAAATATGCAAGCACTTATAGAGACTTGATATCGAAATATCTTAATGCAAGTAATTAAGTCTTGCATAACATGAAATTTACGTTTAATATTAATGCTGAAGCTTAAAAATATAGTATTATTTGAATATTTAGATATAAATTATTTAGAATATATTTATGCATACTTATATTAGGATATATTTATAAGTTATTTAGAATATTTAAATATATATTTTTAAACAGCATTTAAGGTAAAATAACCAGTGCCCACCACCCCTAATATTTGCACCAGTGTTCGCCACCCTCACAAAAGACGTGTTAAAATAACCGTTAATGAACATCTAGAAATATCTGCTCGAGTTAGATTATCCGGTTCTAATGAATCTAGTGCGGACAGATTGAAATTCATAGATGTTATTAAACGTTTATTTTAACGTGTTTTTTGTGAGGGTGATGAACACTGGTGCAAATTTTAGGGGTGGTGAACACTGCTGTCTTTACTTTTGGTTAATAAGATGGTTTTGATGTGTATTTAGTACCAAAGCTTTAAAATGGAAAATAATTTTAAAATATTTCCTAATATAAATATTGTCGAAAATTTTCTTTCACTCTTTGTCCTACATGGAACATTTATAAAAATGTCTAACAAAAGTGAAAAATAAATACCTTTTCGAGATCAACTATAGAGTGTTTTAAACCTGCCTGTCACGCTTAAAAAAATATATATATTTGATGTTTCTGTTGAGAGGGCATATGTGAAACTCTTTTGGATACTCATCTATAAATAACTAATAATCATAAGTATTGCTATTATATAAGTTTTTCTTTTGAAGAGAAAACAGTTTAAATACATTATTAAACTTTGTTTAAAATTCATCTGTCTGTATCAAATTTCATCTCTTCTAAGAATAAAGCAGCACAGCTGATAAATGCTTGATTTAAACAATCTTACCAAACAATATTGATTGTAAGTAAATAAAGTTTATTGTTGGTATCCGAAAAAATTTCAGTTACAACCCAGTTTAAGAAAAACTTCTCAAACAGCAAGTTTTTAAAAAGCATTAGAGGCAGGCTTATACATTAACACGTTGAGCGCCATGTCAGCCATTCTAGATTCTAGACATTTTGTCATGTATCTCTAAGTACTGAAGGAATCATCTTGAAACTTTAGAAGTGTGCAGAACATGTTATACTTCAAACATTTCAGTGAAAGTTTTACCTCGAAAGTAAAAGCAATACCAGTAAAAAATTAAAACGTTGAGCGCCCTGTCAGCCATCGGTGGCTGACAGTGTCAAATACGATATTAAGCCGCGTCAGCCATCGTTGGCGGATATAAAATAGAATATAAAACTAAAAATATTACATTTAATGATTGAAAATTTATTAAAAAATTGCTTAATTTTTATTTATTACAGGAGGACCCATTATGGAGTTTCAATGAATTTTAAGAATTTGCGTGGCGCTCAACGTGTTAAATAAAAATGGCTATTTATGGATTTTACTGTCTATTTATAGATTTATTATTTTTCATTTAAAAAGAACTTTTTAAAAAGCGGAAAAATTGGGACAACACAACTATTTCTGTAAATTCTGCTTGGTATCTCGGAATTCCAAGATATTACTATCAAGATTTTTTTAGTGATTACCTATTGGCTACTGCATTATCTATATTACAACTACTACTATTATTTTAGAGGTTAAAGTTCAATTTACACAACGGAAATCTAATGTATGATTTCTCAACTTAAGTAACTTTGTTTTTAAAATATGTGCTCCAAATTTTTTACTTATCTAGTTCTATTTTCATTAATTTATATTTTACCGATTTAATGTGGTTAAAATTTTTGCCGTTTCTTTAAATATAATTTAAAAATGCGACATCTTTTTCAAATTCAATAGATTTTTACTTTATTACTAAATACTAAATAAAAGAATAACATTTTAAAAATGGTAAATTATTATTATTATTACTATGTAAAAACATTTATTAAGAAATTTAATAGAAAATTTTACCTTCACAATTTACTGCACTCATTACCTTATAATATACTTTTTGCACCTTGATGTTATTATTTTATTGGAAACGTAAGTTAATTTGAAAGTGAAATTGTACATTTTTTTTTATCAGCACATTTTCTGTCATTTTTTATTTTTAAAGAAAATGATTATATAGAAGAATAATACATTCTACGACATTTTCCTGTAGCTGTCGATTTCTGTAATATAAAAATTTATCTTCATCATTCATTATTTAACAAAAGATGTTTCCTTTAAAATTCAATCAGTTTATCTGTCACAAAGTAAAGAAGATAAAACACTTGAAGATGACAATGTAAAAAAGATTCCCTGTACTTTCATCATTAATTTAAAAAAACGTTTAAAAAAAATAATAATGATGATAAAAGCAAGCAAAACGTGGTATAATAATTTTTTAAAAATAAAAAAAAGGGGGTAATATCATGCATCACTTATAAATTGTGAAACATCATCCCATATTTGTATTCCACAATGAACAAAATTGCAATAGTTAGGAAACTGCCAAAAATTATACTTGGCACACGCACACATTATTTTAATACAATCGGTAACAAAAGTGTCCGAGCACTAGCAAAAATTCCTACGTAAAAAAAGTACACTTCATACGGTTTTGTTAAATAAATCCTTGTCGAATCCTGTTCTTAGTCAGTCTAAGAACATGATTCGATAAGGATTTATTTAACAGAACAGTATGAAGAGTACTTTTTTTATATAGAAATTTTTGCTACTGTTCGGACACTTTTGTTACCGACTGTAAAAAAGGGGAGAACCGTGTATTATGGACCCCCTAAGCAAGAATGCTCATAAAACTAAAATTATTAAATTGAACAAATTTAATTTGTTGGATGCTCATTACAATGGTATAGTTGCATAGTTCAAGCTTGGTAAAGTACTCTGGTAACTATTATTAATTGCAGGAAATTATTATTTTATTTATGCATCGGCGGTCCATATTACACACAAGTTCGTGTAATATGGACCAAGTGGTCCATAGTGGTCCTTCCCGTTCTCTAACAGTTGACACACTTGGAATTGTGAAACGAACTGTCCAGCATGTTCCCTCACAGACTTGTACATCTTTTGGGAATAGTAGAAATGGACGGGGAAAAAAATAGTTAACGGACGAAAAATGGGGAGGTCTAAAGGTTATATCAAATGGGTAGTGTGCGAAAGAAGTGATAATTTGAATATCCCTGCTTCCCTGGCATATTCTATAGCCTCAAGATTTTGAGTATGTGACATATGTACGCCGAGCATTAACAAAATCTCTCTGTTTTTATTATGGACCACTGGTCCATATTACACGACATAGTATGGTTCATATTACGGTCCATTGAACGGTCCAGTGAAATGTACGTACGGTTCATTATATATACGCGTAAACAGAGCAACGTGGTTTCCACTCAGAAATCGCTATGCAAATTGATGCTCATGAAACGTATGTCTAAATTGTTCATAAAATAAGTACATTTACTACTATTAACGCGAAAATTATATTACAATTATCTAACAGCAAAAAGTAATACTTCCATTTTAACATACTTGTTACACCAATGATCATATAATCCGAAAACTCAATTTCATAATCGTCTAAATACAGGTATGCATGTACAAGTCACTCCATGGCTTGTGTAACAATAATAGTCATTAAAGGCAATGAGATGATTTCACCATTTAGTGTTGAACATACAAATTTCCTCATGGTCCGTATTACACGATTCGCCATAATACACGGTTCTCCATTATATATATATATATACTGGGTGTGTCAAAAAAGATGTATACACACTTTGAACCGTCATAGAAATTTTATGTTCCGTTCTACAAGGTTCAATTGCTTGAAATGGAAAACTTTAAGTGTAATTTGAAACATAAATGCACTTTCTGATGCAAATGTGATTACTATTCAAAATGGCGGCCTTCAGCATCGGTACATTGCTGAGTACGAGTCACCACTGATTCCGTAAATCGTATTAACGTGTCCAATGGGATTTCTGCACACATCGCTTGAACCTCATTCCAAAGTGTGTCTAGGTTACGTGGTTTACGTTTGTACACCTCATCTTTTACTGTGCCCCATAAGAAGAAATCAAGCGGCGTAAAGTCTGGAGAGCGTGGAGGAAACTCAATTGGCCCCCTGCGTCCTATCCACTGGCCTGGCAAATTTTGATCCAGGTATGCTCATGCGTAGCGATGATAGTGCGGCGGGACGCCATCTTGTTGGATATTGAAACTTATAGCACAGGAAATACAGTTTTTATGACTTTTCAAAGTGTGTATACTTTTTTTTTTTTTGAAGCACCCGGTATATATATATGTAATACTTCTCAACAAAGTTGAAAAGTGTCCATGACTTCGGTTCGTCTATTTGTCTGTCTGTGTTATATATTATTCAAGTACGCTGTGAGCTGTTCCTTATTGAAAAGGTGGTAAATAGCACCACTAATTTGTGTACAGGACACCTAAAAGAATTCCAAAGCATTGTGTTCTCTGTGAGGTATTTCAATAAAATGTATTTTAATACCTTTATTTTGCACAAATTTAATTAAATTGACACATTCCTATTTGTAAAAAATGCTTTTTATAGAATTAACTTTAAGATTTACAGGGCCACATGAAAAAATCTGATACATAAATGCGATAACAGGAAATTGATGGAATGGCATTTTCATTTTTATCAAGTTTTTAAGCACTGTTTAACAATGTTTAAGAGTTGTTATAATTTCAGTTAGTATTCCTGTATGTTTTTCTGTCCATCTGCCTATATCTCCGTCTATTCGCGCTTTAGCGTCTGTAATTATTTTCAGAATTTTTTCAAGCTGTTTTCCATGTTTTATTCAAGTTTGCTATGGAATTTTTCTCAATTAAATGGTATAAATAATGCAACTGATCTTTGTGAAAGAACACCCACAAAATACAAATATGCTGCGTTTTATAGGAGGCCTTTTCATAAATCATATTTGAAAAAACCTTGCACTATACAGATCACAATAAAATTGATATTTATTAGGTTAAAAAAAAAAAAAAAAGTTTTCTATGGAGTATGATATATTTAAAATTAATATTTACAGGGTTACTCTGAAATATTCAGATACAGTAAGGGTTGCAATTGGGAATTGCCAGAATTCCATTTCGGTTTGTGTTAAGAATTTTAACTCTTTCCAACAGTGTTTAATAGTAAATATAAATTAAATTCGTCCAGCCTTTCTGTCCGTTTGTCTGTCCGTCGTGTGATCACTGGGCAAAGTACATTGAAAGTTAAACGAGACAACGGGTACGTACAGTTGGATAATGTTAATTATCTATGCTCACTGCATGATTTTTCAATCTTGTTTCATCTTGTAGTGCTCCTATAAGCGTTGTTAAAGCCTTTTGGTATTATTAATTTAATATTATTTTTTTTCAAGGAAAAAAAAATAATTTACAAAACATTTGTAAACAATTCATATATTAGGGGAAAAACTAAACTCTTTTTTGACCTTTTTAAACAAATAACTCAATTGAGTTCGTCATTGAAACGAAAAGAAACTCTAAATTTATAGATTTGATGTACATTAAGAAGAACTTAATGATCATTTGAAGATTTCTAAGGATCCTGGTTCAAGGAATAAATCAATAGTTTCTGAAAGTTAGTCAAACTAAGTTTTGATCCTAATGAAAGACTACGATAATTCTCTGAAGGATTCAAACATATTCTCATTGATTATATGTCAAAGCGTAATATCACAGTTTAAATCTGATGAAGGAGATTTTATGAAGTAATCAGCATTCTAGTATTACATTGTCAAATAACAATCTTCTTAATAATAAAAGCCCAAGTTTCCCGAAACTAACGCTGAAAGTTTTGCTATAGTTAAAACAACATACTGAAATAAAAAAGTAAAATTTTTATCTGTGGTTTCCATTCGGATATTTCAATTAAATAAATTAATGAAAAAAAAATTCAACAGAATAACTTACATTACAATGACAATAATATTTTGAGATAAAGAAAATAAAATTTTATCCATGGTTTACAAAGATTCATTAATTGATTATTAGTAAATAGAGAAAAATAATTTCTATTTTTATAATTAACTCTTTTCATTGTCATGTAGGATTTTAATACATCGGGGGAAAATAATAAATTAAATATGTTGAATTTTACTGTTTCATGAGAAATTAATAATATAAATAAATAAATAGACACGTGGTTATAAAATTTAAATTAAAGGATTACAATATCATTTTTACTTTCTTCTATATGTAATATAGAGAAAGTATTGGATTCGTAAAAATTTTCGACCTCGGGTTTTTGATGGATTTACACGTTTTGAGAGCTGTAGAACACGATTTGACCATTTTTAGAAAATGTCTGTCTGTCTGTCTGTCTGTGTGTGTGTGTGTGACAAAATTTTGTGGCAACTGTATCTCAGGAACTACTATACAGAATTTCATACAAATTGGTGTGTAGTTGCACCTTGACATAAATTAGTGCCTATCAACTTTTGATAAAAATTGTCTTACAGGTTGCGTTGCCATCCCGCTTTTTCTAAATTTTTAACATGGTGATATAGGACAAAATTTTGTATAAATGTGCATAAAGAGAATTATATTTTAGTAATCATTATGAAATTTACAAGAATTATTTATAATAGAGATAGTCAACTGGGAAAAAATTTTGTATGCGTAGGAGCCTCTCCACCCCCCCCTGGGGGGGAAGTCACCCCTCGAGGGGAGTAAATTTTCAAGATGGGTATCTTTCGAAAGGTCTCGTCAATACCTTTAAAACGAATGGTTGAACTATAATTCTGTGATAATTTAAAGCAAAGTTATCGATTTTTTTAACTTTTAACTAAAAACAAAACTTAGAAAAAAAATTTTTTTTTTTTTTTTTTAAACGAAATTTAACCAGACTTGGTATTTAGTTGGCCCCTGACATAAACTGTGGCTGATTAGATTTGGGGATCAATCGCTCAACAGGTGGCGCTGTGATCGTATTTTTTCTAAATTTTTAACATTGACAAAAGTAGTACAAAATTTCGTATAAATGTACATAATGAGAGTTATTCTTAACCTGTGATTGTGAAATTAATATGAATTATTGATAATAGTAGTAGTTAATTAGGAAAAAAATTTGGGGCATCGCTTCCCCCCCCTAGGGGGAAGTACCCCCCGGGAGGGGGGGTAAATTTTCAAGATCGGTATCTTTCGAAAGGTCTCGTCAATACCTTTAAAACGAATGGTTGCACTATAAATATGTGATAATTTAAAACAAAGTTATCGATTTTTTTTTACTTTTAACGAAAAAAAACTTTGGAAAAAAATCATATATATATTTTTTTTAAATATTGTTACTGCGTGAATTTGTGTAAGAAAATATAGAAGAAAGTCTTGTGGTGGCCACAACATACTAGTTAATTTTTGAAGACGTTTGGACTTCGAAAAAATATCATAATGTGAAAGATGAAATCACTTGATTTAAACATAATGTAAGCCAATGTATAGCAATTTGAACTGAAAAGGAAAAATAAATTTGGAAATACGTGTGCAAAAATCGAGTGTAGAAATCGTAATGCTATGTATTAAAATTCATTAAAAATTTGTAAATTAATATTGTGATATATAAATTACTTGTTTAAAAGTTAATTGCTTTTTTTCTCTTCTGTGGCCTTAAAAAGAAACAAAAAAAAAGAAAGGGGGAAAAATAGCATCAGAATAAAATTGTTTCTATTAATTCAATGATTAGCATCTCGAAAAAATAAATAAATAAATAAATAAATAAAATAAAATAAATAAACAATTTTTAATTAAATAAATTAAGTATTTCGATTAATTTAAAATATTTTAATTTGTTTCTAAAATTTTATAAAGAAATTAGTATTCTAATGTTACATTCTCATATAATAACATAGAATAGCGATACATTGTTTTGAATACTGGAAATGGAATCTCCTATGTTTATAATTTCATACATTACTTGCTGCCTTCGGTGACCAGCTAGTTCGCGACTGACGTCCCAGATTGAATACACTTTTGAAAGTATTCGTAATCGATTTCTCTCACCAAAAAACCTAATACCAATTTTCAAGGCTCTATCTCTGTTTTTAAATATACACCCCCCCCCCTTTAAAAATTTCATATATTCAAAAATATCTGCAATCGATTTCTACCCACCAGAAAATTAGTAATACCAGTTTTGAACGCTTTAATTGTATTTCTACATTTTACCCCTGTGACTCCATTTCTGACTTTCTAATAACTTTAAGCTTTTTAAAGTATCCCGTAATCGACTCCTCACACCTAGAAGGCCAATAATGCTATTTTTCAATGCTCTGTCTCTATTTAAAATTATTTGTCTTCCCAACTTGCTTCTCCCTAATAGTTTTACACATTCGAAATTATCTACAATCGGTTCTTCACGCCCAAAATCTTAAGAATATCAGTTTTCAAAAATATATCTCTTTTATTATATTTTTGCCCTCCCTCCATTTGCCACTCCCAAGAAATTCCTCCCTAATAACTTTACACAATCGGAAATATCTGGAGTCTTTTCTTATCTCTCCCAAAATTCTAGTGTACCAATTTTGAACGATCCAAGTCTGCTTCTACATTTTTGTCACTTCGCCCCCGATATCTAAACCCCCTAATAATTTAACACTTTCTGAAGTATTTACAATCGATTATTCACTTCTGAAAAAAATCCTAGTACGAAATTTCAACAGCGTATCTTAACTGGAACATCGGCAAAATAAAAAAGGAAGCTTAATCTTATACCATCTCTCCGCCAGGCTATCATCAAGAAGTCAAAATAAATTTAAATTCGTAATAAAATTTTAACTTTTTTGTTTATTGAACGCTTTTCATGAAAATTGAACCGTAGCCTTATCGTGTATCGTCCTGGCCTATTATTAACTTCTGCATTAATCAGGTAATATTTGAAAATTTTCATTGTATTTGCTTTTTGGTTACTAGGTTCCATGTTATTAAATTAATATGCCATAGGTATCGAAAAAAAAGTGTAATTGTTAAAATACTATTCACGTATGTGATATCGAAAATCACATATTCTAAATTATGTATTACATTTCTGATAAATTTAATTCTTTCCCAATTCATTTTCTATCTGTATAAAAAGCGAGTTGATATATGCGGTTTCATTCCTTATTCATTCTTACAAAAAGAGCAAGCCATACTATTCCTTTCATTTAAAAGAAATAATAATAATAAAAGCGGGAGATGATCTTTCGGTCGCTTAATTCTGTGGAGAACAATTCGTTTCATCGCAATTAAATAAAACAGAATAAAATGTTTCCTGATGTCATTTTTAACATTGAACAGATTTCGCATCTGTTACTTATAAATAGAAATCGCGTATTCTTCTTAGACTAGGGTTATGAATAAAAATTTAACGATAAAATTCTTGTGGTTAAGAGTTAAGGTTAGTTTGCCAGATTCTCACGAACTGATAACGGATTTTTGGCTAAGAAATCAATCGCCAATATATTTTAAAAAGTTGCACTAAATTAGCTGTAACTGAAAAAGTTCGGTGTTGCCTTGGCTTAATTTTTATGTGGTTTTGGGTAATGTATCCAGCCAACAATTTGATCACTTCTGCATTTTCTTTGCTGCTGAAAAGACGTCTCTTGATTTGCGCCTCTCCCCGTGTCCATCCCGTTCCATTTGTGCATTAAATCATGTTGTTAAAAAAGGAACATTGTCTTGATGTTTCCAAAAGGATATTTATGCTGTAACTCTATAATGCTGAATTATTTGATTAAAGCGTTATTGTTTCAAAGTGAAGATAAATAAAATATCTTAAAGTCAGCAACGAACTCTGGATTATTGTCAACAGTGCAATGTGCACGGCCAACCACCTCAATGACTTTGATCCTTTATCACTATTTTACCAGTGAAATGTTTCATAGTAATACGGAAAATTTATGCATTCTCAAAAGTGCTATTATCATTAGGTCGTTTATACAAAAAAGTGCAACAAACTCTATAGCACAAATTATGGTGCCAAAGACTATGGCTGACTTTATAAAATTAAAATAAATGGACACGGGGAGGAGAAAAAGCCTTCTTGAAACTTTAAAAATTTTCTGTGTGCTGCCTTGATTAACATTTGAATTTTTAATACGCTGCAATCATGAAGGGTGCTGTCTCGCTATGTCTCTCTCGCTTGTTCTGAAAGTGTTTTCTCCTGTCTCTTCAAGTTCGATGCTCGGCGAAATTCCATTTCTCTTCACTCTGTTAATGGATGGTGTGCAACAGATGTTTCGTACATCACAGCGTCTTCTTCAGGAGAAGTTTCGTTTAGTTTGCCTGTGTTATTGTATGACCCTCAACAGCTGTTTCGTCATGTGAGCTTCTTCAAAGCATTTTTATCGAAAGTCAGTCCGATACTGACTATTCCGTTCGCTTTCGGTATTTTCTTTTTTTCAAGTGTGTGTGGAAAAATTAATTGAAATCGTCAATCGTCAGCCGCTTAAAAAAAATGATGAATCATCGTATTTTTTCAAATGCTTTCAAAGTTCGATCGTAATACATCCAGCTTGAAGACGATCTCTACAAAAAATTATTCAATGTTTTGTGTTGTGACTATCCGATTTGTGAAATAACTTTTTTTACGAAATTAGAAATGTTTTTAACTATTAGTGACTACTATTGAAGCAAGAATCACAACAATTAAAATATATACAACAGTAAGGGTATGACGAAATGCAACATATAATATATATATTTAAAAAAAAGTAAATAAATATATAAATGAATAAAATAATATACAAATTCGTCGTATATATATTAAAAAAAAAAAAAGTAAATAAATAAATAATAATAATAATAACAATAAAAAGAAAGAAAAGAAATCTTTCTATTCAAGTAAGTAATTTTAATATATTTTTAAGTAAACAGATTTAATTTTTAAATAATAAAGAGTAAATAAATGAATGAATTGCACTTATGATTATAATTTTATTGCACTTTTTATTGCACTTTTTATTGCTCTTCTCTTGCTCTTTATATGAAATTGCTATTAAATTAAATGATTTTTTTAAATTGCTTAAAAAATAAATATATATATATATATAAATTAAAATTAAAATCAGGACATTCTAATATTAATCCTCATCATAAAATATTTCTATCTCCCATGCAGTTACTTAAATATTGATGTTTATGAAATCTTTTATTTATGCTATATTTTTTTTTTCAGCTAATTTTTAGTAAATTAATTATTTTGGTACTCATTTTTAATTATTACTACTAACTATTGATTGGATGTGAATAAATATTTAAATATATAGATTGCATATACATATGTTGATTGCTACGTCATGGTATAAATATAAAGAAATTTAAAATATTGAGAATTTTGAAGGTAATTTTTTTAAGATTTTACATTTTGTGATTTATGATGGTTCTACATTTATTGCACAACATATATTTTTATAACAACTAATTTCTGCCATGACTGATCTTATATATATTAAGATCTTATATATATATTTAATATATTTTTGAAAAGGAAGTATTCAAACCAAAATATATTTTGTGCAATTTTTTTTTAAATTTTATCTTTTTGTAGTGAAAGTTTTATATATATATATATATAGTACATATTCAATATATAGTATATACACATAGTATTCAGTTTTTCATTTTGGTAATTAAATTATTTAGTAATAATGGCCACCAATATTATGATTCCAACTTTTGATGGGGATCCAAATTTTCTTAAATTCTTTTTTGATCAGTTAAGATCGTATGCAGAGATCGGTGGTATAAAACCTAAAGAAATCATTTTGATTCTAAAAAGTAAATTGATCGGTCCTGCACAAAAATTTATGTTAGAAAATGAAATTTTATACAATGCAACTGATCTGGAATTTATCGAAAAAGAATTTACTAATTTCTTTGCCTTACCGTCTTCAACATATAATATTAATTCATTTAATAACATCACAATGATGAAATCGGAGTCGCCAAAACATTTTGCACACAGATTAAATTGTGTCGCATCAAAAGCTTTTCCTGATATTTATGACACAGAATCACTAAACTCACTAAAATTCTCTAAATTTATTTCATGTATGCCACCAAACATTAGAATTAAGCTTCAAGAGGAAGGTATTAATAAATACAAAGAAGCTGTTGATAGGGCACAAAAACTATTTGAAATTCATGTGACAGAGGATATGACAAAAAACACAGAAAACACAGACACAAACAGTAACATCATTTTGGAGAAAATCAATTTTTTGACTGAACAAGTTAACAGCTTATCATGTAAACAGGATAATAAAAAAGACTATCATGATAAGCAGAACCATCAATTGCAAAACAAGAGAACAAAATATTCTCCAAAAATGCACAGATTTGCTAATAATCAAACACACTTTAAAAATAAAAGAACTTTCTTCCAAAATAGACAAAGTAGAAACAAATTCAATTCTAGAATTTGCCAAATTTGTGAGAAATATGGACACACTGCTAAATATTGCTTCAGATGGAAGAGACAAAATTTAAGAAAACAAAATTATAGACACTACTCACACCAACAAAATTCGGAAGCAAATTTTCGAGACAATACAAAGTTTAGAGAGGATAGGAATTTAAACTGATAGAGAGATTTATTCCTACTGGTGAGAATATTTCTCAATCTCTACAATCACCAGTATTTTCTACGCTAAATAATGATATACCAAAATTAACAAATCGTAGGCTAGTTAATTCGGTTGCGTCTCAAACAAATTCTATCATTACGATTTCAAACAATGTAGCTATTCAAACAGAAACGGAGCAAAGAAGTAAATATATTTGTAATGTATATCAAAATGCCTCTTCTTTACCACTTATTAATGCAGTGATGGCTCAATCAAAAGTAAATTTTTTAATTGACACAGGCAGTTCGTTAAGTCTACTTTCACAAAAATTCTTTAATCAAATCAAAACATCTTTGAAATATAAAAGAAAAGGTTCTAATATTACAATTAAGACTGTCAATTCTGAGGTTAATTTCTCATCATGTATAAGTGCATCTTTTAAAATTGAACAAAAGAATTTTCACCATACATTTTATATTGTTGATATCCCTTCATCCTCGTCCTTCCAAGGAATTCTTGGAATTGATTTCATTAAACATAATAACATCCAAATTGATTTTGCTCATGACTTACTAAAAATAAATGATACATCAATTCCATTTTACTCTTGTAATGAAGAGGATGATGGTACTTGTAATCACAATCATACTGACCATGCACATAAAAAAAATTGCATTCCTGCATATTTACATTCTAAATGTATTCTCAACCCATATGAAACAAAAGCAATTAAGGTATTCACCAAATTAAAACCTGATCCTACTGAATTTATGTTTGAGGGAAATGAAGATAAACAGATAAATTTTTACGATTCTCTTATATCATTCAAGGACTTCCAAAAAAGTTACAATAGGAAAAATCATATAAAAGAAATTTATAATTTCCACATTTATGTATCAAATAATTCTGAAAAGAGTGTTCACCTTAATAAAAATATGAATATAGGTAAAATTGCTTTGGTTCAACAAATCAAAAATTTTGATGTAAGTGAAATTATTTTGAATGATGGCAATGACACTGTATCTAAAAACAAAACTGAACACTCTGTTAATTTAATTCAACCATCAGAACAAATTTTAAACAAAAGAAAATCAGATTTAACTCATTCTGACTTCAAGCTTGATCACTTATGTAAAGAAGAAAAAGAGCAGTTGCAAAAATTACTATTCGAAAATTTTGCTGTTTTTTCAAAATCTTTAGCAACTTTAGGACATACTGATAAAGTTATTCCAAATTTAAAGCTCACAAATGATTTTCCAATAAAAACTCTTCCTTTCCCAATACCTCAAGCTCTGCAAAACGAAGCTCTCAATCAAATTAGAGAACTTGCAGATGCTAATATCATTGAGCGTAGTTGCTCTGAATGGGCCTGTCCCATCCTTTTGGTAAAAAAGAAACCGGATGGTTCAGGAAAACAAAGATTCAGACTCTTCTTACCCTTTACCAAAAATTCAAACTATTATTTCAAATTTATCATCATATAAATATTTTACGTCATTAGATTTTCAACAAGCATATCATCAAATTGATTTACCGGAAAAATTTCAAGATTATGTTACTTTTACATCAATGTTTGGTTCATATAAATATAAACGTTTATGTTTTGGTCTTAAAACAGCTAGCTCTATTTTTCAATCACTTATGGATAGTCTTTTAGATGAAATTCAGGAAGATGGAATCTATTCCTATCAAGATGACTTAATTTTAGGGGCTAACTCTTTTGAAGAAACAATGTTTAAATTAAGGAAAGTATTCGATGTTTTAAAAAAGTACAATTTAACTTTAACTCCTAACAAATGTTCATTTCACAAAACAGAAGTAGATTATTTAGGTTTTCACATTCAAAATCATACAATTTCCCCGGTGCAGGCTAATATTATTAAAATTAACTCATTTCCTGTACCCACTACTAAAAAACAGGTGAAAAGATTTTTAGGACTTGCTACTTATTATAAATCATTATTACCAACTTTTTCTCAAATTGTCCAGCCATTAATTGACTTAACCAAACCTAAAGTCACCTTTAAGTGGACACAGAAACATCAAGAAATTTTTGAAAAATTGCAACAATTATTTTTCAAACCTCCAATTGTCAGATTACCTGACTGGAACAAAAAATTTTTCGTAAACACAGACGCATCAAAAGTTGCAATTTCAGGTGTACTTATGCAAAAATTTGGCGATAGACTTTTGCCCATTGCATATTTTTCAAAATCATTAAAACCCTCTGAACAAAAATATCCTTCATTGAAACTAGAATT
This sequence comes from Salticus scenicus, assembly GCA_963930645.1. Classification (NCBI taxonomy): domain Eukaryota; kingdom Metazoa; phylum Arthropoda; class Arachnida; order Araneae; family Salticidae; genus Salticus; species Salticus scenicus. The sequence continues at coordinate 128,056,864 of OZ005655.1, read as the reverse complement.
AATGGCCATACATAGATCTGTACTTGCATTTAAGTACTATTTATATAATCGAAATTTTGTAATTCTTTCGGATAGTGCACCTTTAAAAAAATATAAGAAAACAACAAATCCTGCAGACATTACCACTAGATGGCTTATGGACCTTTCTGAATATTCTTATTCTTTTGAACATATACCTGGTTCTAGCAATATTTTAGCTGATTATTTGTCGAGATGCAACTTAGATGAAAATCAAGATAACCTGTCTACTAATCCGAAGATTGTTTTTGAAGAAAATCTTCCTGTCGTTCAAAATGATCCTGATAAGGTGAGTACAAAAGGTCATGAAAATTATGAAAAAGGTAAAAATAATTATCAATTAAACTTTCTTATTTCTGGCCAAAATGGTAATAAAGATCCCCTCCTGGAAATATCAAATAACACTTTTGTGTTTGAGCAGAAAAAGGATGATAAATTATCTCCTATATATAATGAAATTTTAAGAAAAGGATCATCTAAAAAGTTTTCTAATTTCTTTATACATCCTGATACTAAAGTTCTAATGATAAAAAAGTATGATACTTGCAATGACACATATACTTACTGTATTGTTGTGCCAGAAAAATTAAAAGCTAAGACATTAACTATTTCTCATTTATCACACTTCGGATTTACAAAAACTTACGAATTTTTATCATCTAGATTTTTTTGGAGAGGAATGTACAACGATACATTAAATTTTGTTGCATCTTGTACAAATTGTTTACAAACAAAACATCATCGTATACTTAATGCACCTTTACAGCCAACCTACACACCAAAATTTCCTGGACATACTATATCTACTGATTTGTTAGGTCCTTTCGAAAATGGTCAATCCATATTGACCATAATTGACCATTTCTCAAGACATGCAGAACTTTATCCCTTAACGGATACATCTGCACAAAAAGTTGTTAAATGTTTATTTTCTTACATATCCACACATGGTCGTCCATCTGTAATTCTTTCAGATCTTGGACCCCAATTCACGTCACATGTTTATAACAATTTCAACGACACACTAGGTATCAAAATTTTACACTCTTCTGTTGTTAATCCACAGAGCAACGCTATTTCTGAAAGAATAAACAAAAGTATAAAATATTCCATAAAAACACTCCTACAAGAAGGACACACATTTGCAAATGCTATCCATATTCATAAATCTTTGTATAATGGATCAAAACATTCGTCTACACAATTTTCACCAAATTTCCTACACTTTGGCAGAGAATTATCGTTAATTTTTGATACATATGATTCTCAGTGCAACCAACCATTCCTTGATAGAAATGTTGATGTTTATAAACTAATGCATGACCTTGATAAAATTTATCATAAAGCTTACAGTAATATTAAAATGTCTCAAGAAAGAAGCTATAACTATTATCAAAGAAAAACAAAGTTAAGAAACATTTTCGAAAAAGATATAGTATATTTAAAATCTACTGACAGATTTAGACTTAAATATTATGGTCCTTTTATTGTATTTGAAAAGCATTCACCAGTTGTATTTTCAATAAAAAGAATAAACTACCCTGATGAGTCTGCATTTAAGGTACATGTGGATAGACTGTTGCTAGCTCCACCCAGAAACACACATTTAGTTGATAACCGTGTTACAAATGATCAAAACGCTTTTCAAAACGTATCAACACCTACACACTCATATAATCTACGTCCAAGACAAAAATGCACACCAAATAATTTCAATGCTATTCCAAAATCTACACACTCATATAATTTGCGTCCAAGGAAAAATAAGGCAAATCCTTAAAAAAAAAAAAAAAAAAAAAAAAAAAAAAGGAACGAGTTACCATTGCAGGGGTACCACTGCAGGGGGTAAACTTATTGTCATAAAAATCATATACTCATAAATGACTTTTATACTTTATTTATTTAATATTTATAATTTGAAATTTTATTTTACAATCAATTTATCAGATTCTCAAAAGATATTCTTAACAGCATTTCTATTATATGGTTTAAAAAAAAAAAAAATAATAAATAAAAGGAATATGTAAGCGTTTTTGCTGTGATTCCTATGCGCAAAGGATCTTTGTTGTGCTTACTGCATCATTGCATGCCATTATTGGCGGGCCCACTTTTTGCATGTTCAAGGGTGCAATTGACATAACAGTATTACTCTAAAATGTTGCATATTCTTTTATTCAAATCGATATATTTGACATATTATCTAAAAAAAAAAAAAAATCATGACAAAATTATAAAAATATACTCTTACGTTATATTAACATTTATTTAAGAACATAAGAATTACAATTTACACACATTTCCATACTAGACACTTGTCAAAAACACTTAAATTACACATTGTTTAGTATTCAAAAATAAATAAAAATGTTCATAAATAATAAAAATAATAATAATAATAATATCTTATGCTATTTCATTGAACACATAATGTTATAATATATCATTTAAAATTTTGAATTTTTCCCATTTTTGAATAATTTGAACGTTTTGCTAGCAACATGTATTGCCATAAATGTGTCAATGTGTGAATATTACCGATCGTGACTTTTTATGCTCTCAATTTTCTTGGAATGACTTTTTAATAATTTTTGTAGATATCAAGTCATTGAATCTACACTTTTTTTATTTTTTTTTTTTTTTTGAAATAATTATCCCTCCTTGAGAAGATGATTCGTTCAAAATTATTGCCCGAAGAATCATCAACTCAATTGAGAGCATCCAATTTTGAGAATTCTAGTATGCTATTAAACTAGTAATTCTCTATTTATTCATTTGAAAATCTCCCGTCCCTGTTTTTGAGGTGCTCCCGATCGTACATTTTTCTTAATGGCGTGGTGGAGCTGTTTTTTTACATGCCCTATTCATCTAGGACGAAGGCCCTAAGCCTGAGTCATATACTTGTGTTTCACACAAGAGTAAGGTGGGTTGTTCGTGTTACGGTGGATGCCTAACACAATTGAACAGCTTTCCTGGCTGGAATTGGCCAAAACACATTTTTCTTATATTTTATGGTGTTATTCACACATCATATTTTTTCATATGTTTATCTTGACAATATTTTTTCTGATGTTTCTTACACATCATTTGGTGTATTGTATATTTAGTTTTAGATAATTTTGCTTCTTTATATTTCATTTTTGCATTTATATGTATTATTTTCTATTGTAATGAATACTATTTCCACAAAGTACTATTATGTTTGCAAACAAAGTATAGTTATATGAATCTAGCAGAAGAAATAATTAGAAAAATACATGATATCCAATATTACTGCTTTTTCATTGTGACTGTCAGTGATTCATATAGATATATCAACAAATCGTATATGCAGTGGACTATGAAGCATGTATTTAAGAAAAATAATATGACTGGAAAATATTCTCATGGACATGAGTGAAAATGTGCACATATTAAAAAAAAAAAAATTGTAATGGTAGCTACTCTATATATTTCATACAAAGTTGTACAACTGTTTACATATACATTTCTTTTGATATCTTATACGTATATATAATTTTCTATTCTATATGTAGAATATGTGTTGTATATGATAATCCTGGGCAACACCTCTTTCTTTTTCAGACGAAGGGGAGAAATATGTGATATCGAAAATCACATATTCTAAATTATGTATTACATTTCTGATAAATTTAATTCTTTCCCAATTCATTTTCTATCTGTATAAAAAGCGAGTTGATATATGCGGTTTCATTCCTTATTCATTCTTACAAAAAGAGCAAGCCATACTATTCCTTTCATTTAAAAGAAATAATAATTATAAAAGCGGGAGATGATCTTTCGGTCGCTTAATTCTGTGGAGAACAATTCGTTTCATCGCAATTAAATAAAACAGAATAAAATGTTTCCTGATGTCATTTTTAACATTGAACAGATTTCGCATCTGTTACTTATAAATAGAAATCGCGTATTCTTCTTAGACTAGGGTTATGAATAAAAATTTAACGATAAAATTCTTGTGGTTAAGAGTTAAGGTTAGTTTGCCAGATTCTCACGAACTGATAACGGATTTTTGGCTAAGAAATCAATCGCCAATATATTTTAAAAAGTTGCACTAAATTAGCTGTAACTGAAAAAGTTCGGTGTTGCCTTGGCTTAATTTTTATGTGGTTTTGGGTAATGTATCCAGCCAACAATTTGATCACTTCTGCATTTTCTTTGCTGCTGAAAAGACGTCTCTTGATTTGCGTCTCTCCCCGTGTCCATCCCGTTCCATTTGTGCATTAAATCATGTTGTTAAAAAAGGAACATTGTCTTGATGTTTCCAAAAGGATATTTATGCTGTAACTCTATAATGCTGAATTATTTGATTAAAGCGTTATTGTTTCAAAGTGAAGATAAATAAAATATCTTAAAGTCAGCAACGAACTCTGGATTATTGTCAACAGTGCAATGTGCACGGCCAACCACCTCAATGACTTTGATCCTTTATCACTATTTTACCAGTGAAATGTTTCATAGTAATACGGAAAATTTATGCATTCTCAAAAGTGCTATTATCATTAGGTCGTTTATACAAAAAAGTGCAACAAACTCTATAGCACAACGTATAGCATGATACTACACTATTTCTTTTCGACCAAGATTGCACGATCGTGCGGGTTAAAAATCCACGATATCCACATACATTTTTGCTTCTGGAACAGTTGTATGTAATAAAAACAGGAAATGAACGGTCGTGCTAATTCGCAGAAAGTGTAAAATACCATTTTCAATCAACAAATGGTGGTTGTAGTCCATGTTTTTCTTTAAATCAACAAAAATAGAAGAATGTAATGTTTTGAGGTAAAAATATTTCGGGTTGAAAAGGGCTATAGGTAATGCAAATGAATCAAAAAATTTCAAAAAGAAAACTGGAGTTTCAGTGCGTAACTATAATAAATAAAAAGTTATTAACACGTTCAGCGCCACGCGAATTCTTAAAATCCATTAAAATTTCATAATGATTCCTCCTGTAATAAATAAAAATTAAACAAATTTTCAATAAATTTTCAATAATTAAAACAATGTAATATTTTTAGTTTTATATCCTATTTTACACTGTCATCCATCGATGGTTGACGCGGCTTTATATCATATTTGACACTGTCAGCCACGATGGCTGACAAGGCGCTCAGCGTGTTAATTTTGTATTGGTACTGCTTTTACTTTCGGGGTAAAATTTTCACTGAAATGTTTGAAGTATAACATGTTATGCGCATTCCTAAAGTTTCAAGATGATTCCTTGAGTACTTTTAGAGATATATGACAAAATGTCTAGAATCTAGAATGGCTGACATGGTGCTCAACGTGTTAAGAGGTGAAGGAATGATAAAAATTATTAAAATCGATGAATTTGAAAGTATCCAGATAACTATTACAAAATGTAAGAAGCTATATAATACTTTTAAAATAATATCATTTTACAGTTCCTTAAATATTATTTAAAAGCCTTTAGAAAATTTTAAAATTTTAATTTTAAAATTTATTTTTCTTGCTTTCCGACTATCGGGAATGATTAGTTACTTAAAATGCACGTTGTGAATTTGGTTTCATCCAGAACTTAAAAAAAAATATATATATACATATATATATAGATAGATAGATAGATAGATAGATATATTTTGGGAATTAATCAATGTATTTGTCACAGGGCATTCATTTTGAAATCAAGAAATTACTGTTTTTATTACGAACTCTCAAATTCAGTAGCATTAAAATAGTCATGAAGATTTCAAATTTTAAACATTTTTGCTTGCAACAACTGATGAAATTGAGCTATAAAAATTCGAAGGCACAGATGTGTTCAGTATATAACCAGACTTGACGTTGAACAGAAATATAAATCTTTAAACAACGTTGAAAAAGCCAATAAAAAAAGAAAAAAAAAACATTAAAAGTAAACTATAATTTCATAGCGTTAAGCGTACCGTCATCAGTGCAAAGTGACAAAGGTGGATTAGTGCTCTTATATATAGATAAGGAAGCGAATTTTAGAGTCGGAATAGCAGACAATAGGAATTTAAGAGAATAGGAATTTAATGTGTTGGCCAATAGTAAATTGGAAATTTTAGAGTCGAAATAGCAGCCAACAGAATTGAAGACACTGGAGGTGTTGGCCAATTGTAAATTGTAATTCCAATTTTTTATCTGCCAACACCATCAGTTTCTTAAATTCCTGTCGGTTGCTTTTCAGACTCTAAAATTTCCTTCCGTATAAGAGCACTAATCCACCTTTGTCATTCTGCACTGATGACGGTAAGCTTAACGCTATCAAAACTGCAGTTTGTTTTTAATATTTTTTACATTGGCGTTTTCAACGTTTTGCAAAGATTTATACATATGTGATCAGTTATATACAAAAAAATACATGATAGATTTCATGAATTAATATTTAAGATTAAGAGATTTAAGAATTACATAATTTAAGAAGCGATAAAATTTAATACAAAAATAATTAAACTCAACATTTCTTGACTTTATTATGTATTATGCAACAAATGAACTCACTGGATTAATTTCAATAGAATTTTATACAAGCTATGCTCAAGTTATCATTTTTTTTTTTTTTTTTTTCTTTATAAGAAAAAATATCTTTAAAACTAAGCATAGAACTTTCTATAAAACTTCATTAATAATTTAATTAAGAGCTTCATATTTAATGGGTATTTAGATTATCGATCGTTCATTTTTAGTTTTACACATGTTGTCTCTTATCGGTATCGGTTCAGCGGGCGATATTTTTATGTGCCAAGTTATGATCATAAAAGTAAGTTATTTAGCAGTTACGACGGAGCCATAAATGATTTATGCTCTTTTGATTACTCTGGACGCACAATTTCAGCAGCGTTATGCATATCTGTTATCAGTAGAGACTTTCAGATATATGTAGCAGCTTTATCTCATTATTGACATAAAAATAATTCGTCCTGGGAGAGTTAATATTGTCGATAGAGTTATGAAAAATGTCATAATAAACTAACGCTTTCCCGCTTCTACCTGCGTAAATTTTAAATTAATGTTTTATATCTGTCTAGATAACAATAATAAATTCTATCAGATGCTTGTATCAACATTGTATATTGTTGTAAACATTACTTCTAAACTAAAAATTTAGATAAAACCTTTTTTACTTACATGAATTCACATGACTTTTAAAATGAAAAATAGAAGAATATATTCATAAATTTTAATACAATCTGGCTGTTTTGATTAATTTTCATTACTGAGATATGTCTTTAAAACAAAAATTTAATATGTGTAGCAACAGGAACAGAAAATAATTTTAACGAAGCTGAAGTTTTTTATCGTATTTCACTGATAATATATATATATATATATCCCGTCTTCATCTAGAACGAATAAGTAGTCATTTTTCTCAATCTTAAGCTAGAAATACAGTGCGTTCGGAAATGATAGGTTCACCTTATAAAAGTGTGAAATCTCTAAAAATAACAAGCACAATTTTTTAATTTTGTTTTAATAAAGTCATATTTATAAAAGGGAAAAAATGACATAAAACTTTGTCACATTATATAAAATAACTTAAAATTATATAACAAAAACTTAAAATTTATATAAATCGCCGTTTCAAAAAGATAGGTTCACAGAACTAAAAATATTATAATAAGGTTTTTTAGTAAGAAATTTTCCTTTATGCAAAACAAGTTCATAAGTTCTCTTCGGCAAGCTTCTTATAAGTTTTCGAATATAATTTTTGCTTATTTTGGTCCATTTGGGCAAAATAGCTGTTTTTAAGTCTATCAGAGAATTATAAATTCTTCCACATCCATAAACTTCTTCAACGAGTTTACCCCATGCGTTTTCCATCTGGTTGAGGTCCGGGCTACATGCAAACCAGTCGAGAACTTGAATAGCATAATAAACACTCAAAGTAGAACTCGTAACGTGAACGGAAGCATTGTCTTGCTGCAATATAAAAAATGATCCTCCAATATCTTCTGCAATTGATAGAAAATGTTTGTCAAGTACTTCCTGGTACCCTAAAGTATTCAAACAATTACTTATGAATGCTATGTCTGTTTTACCATTCCATCCAAACCCCGCCCACACCATGACAGATCCACCTCCTGCTTGTCTTTTGGAAAATATTTCTTTTCCATTACGTAGGTCATGCCAGTAAAATTGGCAGCCGTCTGGCCCATTCGAATTCAATTATTTTCATCACTAAATGCCATTCTGAATGACAACCCTACTGTTTTTACCAGTAGACTGCTTTTTTTTTTTTTTTTTTTTTTTTTGCTATTTCTACTTGTCTACTGTTTTTTGTTAAAAAGCTACTGTTTTTTAGAAACCTACAAGAAAAATCGAAAATTGAACAATTTTCCTGTAAAATATATGGAGAAAAATATGCAGAGAATAAATATACTAATGGAATGAGGCTTGTTTAAATATATGTGTAAAAATTACAATATTTTAAATATTGCAAAATAAGCTTAAATTTTGGTAATGCTTTTGTAATTAAGTATATTTACATAGTAATTTTTAGTGTATTTTCAGTCAGATAACTTAATTAAAAACTGAATTTTGATCCTCATTAGCGGCAATTTTGTAATTACAACGTACTTATATCCCATACATAATCCATTAAATTTGTAAACAATTGTTGATTCATTCTTGAGAATCACTCACACAAGACCTTAGAGCATTGTTGCAAAACGAGTGCAAAACGGAAGAAATATTTAATTTACTTTGTAATGTGTTATTTTGATTTTTTTTACCTTAAAAGGAATTTTTAATTATGTTACAAAGCCCAAGATATGATATAAAAAACAAATAGTGATTCGATTCTTTTGAAAATTCATTTAAATTTAGTGACCAGCGAAGCGGGCGTAGCCTGCTAGTACATTTTTAAATTGTCTTTTTCTCAATATATTGCTGGAATTGTGATGTCATTTTTTCCCATCATTCTTTTTCTATTATTTTATTCATTTCTCCAAACTGAAGATAAAAATGTGTTTATGTATATACATATATTTATTGTTATAACGTCATTTTCGAGCATTTTTCCCAATAAACTTGGTCTTTCATTTTTAAGAAAACTGTGCGATGAATTCTGGCTGAACAATGTTTTATTTAAATAAATGCAACTTATAAAACCACACATTTTTAAGGAATATATTTACACGTTTCAATAGTTTTTTTTTTTTTTTTTTTTTTTTTTTTTTTTTTAAGAAATATATTTTTCTTTTTCCTTTAAAAAGTTTCTAATGCAATAAAACCAATCTGATGCGTACTTTTGTGAGAGAGGATTTTTCTAACGACGATGCTTTAGCTATTCTGTAAACATTAATTTACTACCATGGTGGTGTTGTAGCTGTTAATGGAAATTGTGAAACATAAAACGATTTACTTCTAAAACATGATAATGAAAAAAAAAAAAAAAAGTACTTGGAAATAATATTGCCTGGTTATTTTACAGCAATGTAAAAAGTTTATGGAATATAAAAGGATGCTTAACTACTGAATAATATAATGAAACATCTTGAGAAGAAACATATTGTTTAAAATTTAGATTTAAAAATCGTAATTTTGCTTTTACTTCCTAAAAGAAGTGGCAAGTGAAAAACTTCTAAAAAACAAGGAATTTTATGTAATCTTATTTTTTAAATTTTAAATCTTTTCATGTAAAAACTGCTACTAGAAGTATTTTAACTTTAATAGTTAGACTTTTATGCTCAATTAAAAAAAAAAAAAAAAAAAAGAAAGAAAAGATTAACTGTCATCTACACTGAGAAAAAATTATGTAACTGACATCTAGAATCTAAATTGTGATTCTAGAAAAAGTCGTTCCATGTCATCCTTATAAATTCTAGTTCCCTTGGAAAGCGAGTTCTAGAAGTCCCTATTAGAATTCTAGAGCGTTTGCCTATATTCTAAAAGGGCAAAATTATTTAAAAATTTCTGCAAATAAATGAGACTACAAGAGGCGGGTTTCAGCAACTATAATCTTTGTTTATTGTCCAATTCTAGAAAATCAAGCGAGAATTTCTCGCCATACAAAGTGTTCAGAATATTCGGAATATTCAGAATATTGTTTCACCACCTAGAAATGCGTAAACTAGAAATTCTCGATCATTTCGTCTATTCAGTTTATTGGCGTGCCTTATGCGCATAGCTCGGAAATCTATATTTCTAGTTAAGGGATTTAGAAAAGGGCCACTTATTCATTCTAGAGGAAGGCGGTATAGTTTTTTTTTTTTCAGTGTAACTATATATATATACATATATATTTTTTTTTTTTTTTAACATCTTCTATACGATATTGGATATGCATAATTTTTTTCTTTATTTCTTACTTGAAATATGTTATTCACATGCCCAAAACAATGTTTTCCATAGTATAGAATTAGAATTGAGATTCACAGGGCCGTATAAAAGTATTCAGATGTATTAAGAGCTATATAAGTAACAAGCTGGAATGCATTTTCATTGTTACTGACAAACTCTGAATAAACACCATGCGTTGCCACTTTGACTGCAGCACTCGTGCTTACTTTATTCGCCTGATGAAGGGTCGTGTGTTTTTTTTACCCGAAACAATTGTTGCGAGTTTATTGCGTTTTATGGTGTTTATTCAAAGTTTGTAAGTAATATTTTTTACAACTCCAGTTTTGTGGTGCTTTTTTTATCAAATTTTCATTGTTATTAAAAACATTTTCAGACATTGTTCAAGATTGAATATGGTTTGAATTATTTAATCTGTCTGATGACTGTTCCTCTGCTCGCCTACACTGTCCGTAAATATTTTCACAATTATTTTTTTAAATGATCTACGTTGTCTATGTTCACTATAAAAAATATCTCCAATTTAAAATGACATTAATAGGCCCTGTACAATAGGTTTGTGTACCAGGCCATTCCAAAAAATATTAATACACTGCGTTTTAGGAGAGAGAGAAATTTATAAATCACATTCAAACAACTTTTAACTGCAAAAATCATAAGGAAATTGACATTTATTGTTAATATTTCAAAATAATGTTTTGAATAATATATGATATGCTTAGCGTTCATATTTACAAAGTTACATAAAAATATTCAGGTACATTAAGGGCTACAATTGGAAACAATTAGAATTACATTTATGTTTGTGTTAAGCATTTTTAATTCTTTCCCACTATGTTTATGTGTAATTATAAATTCAGTTAGTCTATCTGTATGAATTTCTGTCCTTCTGTCCGTTCGATGTGTGATAGCGTAGGTACGAGTACATACCGTTGGAAATTGATATTGAACAATGATAACCATAGATGATTTTTTAATCTTGTCTATCTGAATATTTTTCAAAAAAATTTCATATACTTAATTTTATTATATTTGTATCCTTTTATAAGCAAATTTTTATAATTGTAGGAGAGTAATTTACAAAATATATTTATAACGTCTATCATCCATTTAAGTAAGTAAATAAATAAATAAATAAAATAAAAACATAACAGCTTCCGGGGTGATAGTCTTTCTACTGCCACAGCAAATAGTTTAATGACAGTGTATTTAAGAAACAAAGTTTTAGGTAATGAGAAATAAAAGTTATTGATTCACAAAATGTTAACGTTTCTGCTAAAAAAGTAATAATTTGAAAGTAAACGTAAAATTTCCAAATCTAGACGGTAAAATTACAAATTTCATTAGAGCTGTTTTAAAAAATCCTTCTTAAGCTTTGTGGACAAATGTTAATATCAACACATTTCTTCATAGCAAGCTTTGCCTATTTCGCTATCCACAATATTCAAAGGCATTTTCAAAAAACATTACTCACTATATTTTAAATCATTTTATAAATAAATAAATATAAATATAAATATAAATAAACCATTAAAATCGATTGAAACCTCGTTTCGCGTCCTAGCTTCCCTGTCTACGCAATATCGGTTTCGGGTCCCCATTGCTTTTATTTATACCTAAACTGGACAGTTCCATTTAGGTGCTAACCGAACGACAAGTGGTGTTGCGAATATTCAAGAACTACGTTTTCAGAGCAGACATTTCTCGGAAAGATCCTCATCATAACGGTATGACAACATATGTCAGCACCACACAATTTCCCCATCTGCAAAAAAAATAATTAATTTTAAAAAAAACTAATAAAAAAATTCGAAAATCGAGCTTTGAGGTGCATCAGGAGAAATCAAAGCAGACCTCTGTGCAAAAATCTGTAGCTCTGTCATCAGCCATTTGTTTACAAAAAGATCAGTACACCTCTTTTTTTTTTTTTTTTTTCTTTTGTCACTTTCTCGTCATTCATACGGCTTATAATACTCTGAAGACAAATATTTTCTTTTATAAATTAGCATCCTTTCTACTTATTATCTGCAAAAATCAATGCATTGTCTCTTGGAGGATCAGACCCAAGACCTTCACATTATTAGTATGGCGCTCTAAATCTTAAGAAAAAGAGAAACTAGTATGGTGTGGCCACCACAGGACTTTCTTCTATAATTTCCTATACAAATTCACTCAGTAACAATAAAAAAAAACAAAATCGACAACTTTGTTTTAAATTATCACACATTTATAGTTCAACCATTCGTTTTAAAGGTATTCACGAGACCTTTCGAAAGATATCCATCTAGAAAATTTACCCCACAGGGGGGAAAGCGATGCCCCCACATGCACAGAATTTTTTTCCTAGTTAACTACTACTATTATCAATAATTCATATTAATTTTACAATCACAAGTTAAAAGTAACTCTCATTATGTACATTTATACGAAATTTTGTCCTATACTGCCATGTTAAAAATTTAGAAAAAGTGCAATCACAGCGCCACCTGTTGAGCTATTGATCCCCGAACGTAATCAGCACCAGTTTATGTCGGGGACCAACAAAGTACCAAGTTTGGTTAAATTTCGTTAAAAAAAAATACGATTCTTTGGGGTTTTTTTTCGTTAAAAGTAAAAAAAATCGATAACTTTGTTTTAAATTATCACAGATTTATAATTCAACCATTCGTTTTAAAGGTATTGACGAAACCTTTCGAAAGATACCCATCTTGAAACTTTACCCCCCCCCCCCCAGGGGGATACTTCCCCCTCCCCCAAGGGGGAGGACCGATGCCCCCACATGCACATTTTTTTTTCCTAGTTAACTACTACTATTATCAACGAGAACTTTCAAAAGATACCCATCGTGAAAATTTAATCCCCCGGCGGGTGGGGGGTGGGGGGGGGGGGGGTAGAACCGATGCCCCACATGCACAAAATTGTTTTCCTAGTTAACACTACTACTGTGATCAATAATTCATATTAATTTTACAATCACAAGTTTAAAATAACTCTCATTATGCATATTTATACGAAATTTTGTCCTATACTGCCATGTTAAAAGTTTTCATCAAATGCGATCACAGCGCCACCTCTTGAGCATTTGATCCCCAAATCTTGTCAGCACCAGTTCATGTCAGGGTGCAACTAAATACCAGTGTGGTTAAATTTCATTCATTGGTTCGTGAAATACAGTGTCCACAAAAAAGTGATACAGACAGACAGACAGACATTTCCTAAAAACTATTAATTCCGTGTTCTGGACATCCCAAAACGTGTAAATCCATCAAAAAACGGAGGTCGAAAATTTTCACGAATCCAATACTTTCTCTATATTACATATAGAAGAAAGTAAAAAAAAAAATCTCTAAATCTTGTCCAGTTTAACTTCTAAAATCCAGTTTATCAAATGATTTTGTTGCCTAATTTAATTTTTCTCTCCACAACATTACGGATATTAGAAAAGTAATTGATCCCCAATTTCCACTCTTCAGATGCCGGCGTACATAAAAAAAAAAATCTGGTACTAAAGTTTTGGACAGCCGTGGGAATTGATTGAACAGATTAAAAATTGCTGGCATATAAGGGGTACGAAAAATTCTTCTAAGAAGCCTGCTGTTTAGATAAAACTGCAGGAAAGCATTTTAAGGGCCTGGTTCCATGAAATTAGCCAGTATTACATTCAGAATTTTGGCATCTTCTATGCAGGATCCGCTGTCATCGCAGCTAATGAAGGATCTACATAAATTATCCTCAAGCGTATATAAACATCTAAGTACATTTTATAGGACTGCAGTTATGTAGAATTTACGTTAATTACAGAATTTGTATAACTTTGTTCCACAATTTCTTAATTATTACATTTTTCACATTATTTTCATTTTTCCTAATAATAAAATGTAAATAATTTATTAATCCTAAGAAAATTTGATTGAGATTAATCCTGCAGCTGTATTTTGTTGCAGCAATATCATTATTGCATAAAATATATGCATTAAAAACATTATTTACACACTTTAACATTTTTTCGGAGGTGATGCAGTTTTATTTATTTATTTATTTATTTTGTTTATTTATTTATTTATTTATTTTATTTTATTTATTTATTTATTTATTTATTTTTGTCCGTCACTGTATATGTAATAGAATGAAATTAAACAAAAGTAATAGCTTGATTTTGTATAATAATAAACATAAAATTTGTATATATATATATATATATATTCAAATAAAATCTTTCTGATCTATTCTATTAAAAGAGAAATATTCAATTTTATCCCTATCAAATGCATTTAAAATATTCCATTAAATCATTTCTCTCATATATTTTTGGAATATTTTGGATGATTAACTACGCGCCTCTGACATTATCAGATGTATTCAAACTATCGGTAAAATTTTAATAAACATGTCTGTCGAACGTGAACTTCGAAACTAAATTGTCTTCCTAAACATAAATTTTTGATGAATTTTCACCCCATGAAATATTAACACGTGCCGCTTTCGTAGTTTAAAGTTTACGGCACGTAAGCAAATTTAAAATATAATACTATTGATAGTGAACAATAAACTAGGGCTTGTCATTTTATCATACATTTTACAACTCCTGAAATTTTGTTTTGAAAATTTTAAATTCCTCAGCGGCTGCTGCATATGTTTGAATTTTAATATCACCAGAAATACTAAATAAACTTTACTGAGTTATTGCAATGTTTAATTATGTACATACATATATAAATATAAATAGATATGCTGATAATTTTTGTTATTGTAATGAGAACATTTTCAGCTTTGTAAATAAATCCTCATTTTTCAACAGTTCTTTAATTTCGTTATACATAATTGAGAATAAATTTTAAAATACGTCGGTACTTTATTACAATAAAAATATTGTTCTAAAATTTAAAATTATGATTACATAGTATTAGAAAATTCTTTACTGATGTTAAACAGTACTTTTATGAAACAGTTATACATAAATTAACAAAAATAGCAAGGCAAAAGCGACAAAACACATAGTTTTAAATGTATCTTATAATTTAAAATTGATAAATTATTTACTACATCTTAAGCTGAGAATTACACATCTTTTATTATTAATTATAATAAAAACATAAAATTTATCAAAATAATTTAAATCTTTGGAGCACTAGTATGTTATAGCCATTACAAAACTATCTTCGGTATCATTCTATACAAAAGTAAAACTCAACGTTTTATAAGCAAGAAGCTTTAATCAACATAGCTTTCCAATAAAGGTTTTACATATAAAGTTTGGTACAATTTTAACCGATACACTTGAGATATATTTATATGTAAAATTGCAGAATTTAAGTAATTCTCAATGCCACTTTTGGACTGATATATACGCAAACTTACTTAGCATTCTTTTTCATAATCGCCATCTTGCATATGAACTTTGGTGCATTTATATGCTGTAGAAACTGAAATATAGTCTTCCCGTAAATGGAAGATATTAAACATAGGAGCATCAAGTGTCGGCTGATATGCGCCAAAATTGAATCAGTATATTATTATCATAATGAGATTTTCTTACATATCAAGATTTGTGCAACTATATTTTATAAAAGTTGAAGGGATTCTTCATATAAATGGGAGTAAATCGCAGCATAGAAGCGTCACTTGGTAAGAGATTACAGTCATAAAAAAAGAACCACTCAAATTGACTAATTTTGCCTTAAATTAATGTAAAAACATGCGACTGGTGCTGATCAATTGATAATAGCACCTAGTTTACAACAGTATAGTTAGACTTTACTTAAGGGTCATCTACATATTAAAATTAACATCAACTTCATCTTTTTTTTTTTTTTTTTTTTTTTTTTTTTTTTTTCAATGGCAACCATAAATTTTGATATATTTTTTTATGTTATTTAAATCAAATCAGCTTGGAAAATGGTGCAGTTTATGTATTTCTTTAAGTTTTTCATAGAGTTATAATTTATCAAAATATTGGGTTGCTAATGTTAAATGAATGTGACAAACATTAACCCATTTTATCCCAATTTATTTATTTTGCTCAAATTTGAGAAAAATTATATTTTTTAAGGTTAATTAAACCTAAATAAATGAAATACAACGAAATTTGAAAATATATATACATATATATATTCTGTATAAGAAATATTATCCACCTTGTACGCAGGACATTGAAATAAAGAGGATGAAATTTGCACTTGTATGTTTTAGTGTTCTCTTCAAAAGTAAAAAGTGCTTTCCTAGTATAAAGTTTTGCTTTGTCTGTATAATACTTTCTTATTTACATGATAGTTCTCCAGAAAGAATTTTCAACCGCAAAGAGAAGATAAACCACGCCCGCTAATGTAATGATTAAACAAAGATTCCAGATGGAGGAGGAGGAGGTGAGACACATAATACGCTAGCAGAAGCTTATATATACCATTATATGTTCCAGCTGACAAAATATTCGCACCAAGCAAATTCTGATTTCTATATGTTTTTTTTTTTTTTTTTTTTTTTTCAGCTGTCTTTTAAATAGGACAATGGGATAAAATGGGTTAATTCATATCTTCCTGGAAAAATATTATATTCAAATTTTATATTTGTTATGAGTTAGAATGATGTAATCCAAACGTATTCCATGCATATTTTTAATTAAAAAACATTTGTGAACATTATTAATAAATTCATATTTCAAAATATTATGAATTATGACCATTAATTTTTGCATAAATATGACAGGCAAAATGAAAAAATGGGTCTCCAAATGTAAAACAATCATTATTTTTTTCGAGTTACAGTGATATTTAAATTTTTATTGTTCTTAGGGGGCTGTCACTTCTTAATATTTGTGTCACCTACAACCTTTGCCTACACACGGTTTAAAATAGTTTTTCAAATAAATTTAGATACACATATCATTCTTTAATTAGCGTTAGTTTAGTTTTCTTTTATGTTAAAATTTGCCAAATTGCCATCAAAATTTATTGATTCTAATAAAATTTGATTGAGATTAATCCTACAACTGTATTTTATCGCAGCAATAACATCATTGCATAAAAAGTATTCACGAAAAACATTATTTGCATACTTTAACACTTTTTCGCAGGTGATGCAGTTTTTTTTTTTTTTTTTTTTTTTTTTTTTTTTCTGTTCGCCACTGTATATGTAAAAGAATGGAATTAAACAAAAGCTTGTTTTTGTAGAATAATAAACGTGAATTTGAAAACACAATATATTAAAGTGATATTTTTACGATAGATTCTATTAAAAGAGTATTCTTTTTTTAATCCCTATCAAATAAATCCAAAACATTCCATTATATCATTTCTCTAATATATTTTTAGAATATTTTGGATGATTAACTACGAGCCTCTGACATTATCAGATGTATTCAAACTATCGGTAAAATTTTAATAAACATGACTGTCGAACGTGAATTTCGAAACTAAATTGCCTTCCTAAACATAAATTTTTGATGAATTTTCATACTATGAACAGTTTTTACAACTATATGTAACAATTGTCTTATCCCTGAATAATAATAATAAAAAAAAAAATGGTTGATACCGAAAAACTATTATTATTATTTATTTATTTATTTATTAACACTTTCCAACGTGGTTGAAAAGTGTTTATGACTTCGGTTTGTCTTCTGTCTGTCTGTCCGCGCTCTAACCCCGTAAATATTTATAGAATTTCTTGAAACTGGTATATGTTATTTAAGTTTACTATCGGATGTTTCCTATTGAAAATGAAATTAACACTAAACCTACCACGACGGGTCAAATGACCCCTTTAAAACTTTTTGTCAGAATTTCTTGTCAGAATAACATTATCACATCGTCTATGTACCAAATTGTGCTAAATAATATATTTTTGCTATACATAGTAATATATAAAACATTTTATAGGCGGGTCACTTGACCCGCTGTGGTAGGATTAGGTACACATGAAGTATCGGTAGGTTTAGTGTTAAAGTTTGCGGCACATAAGAAAATTAAAAAATTAATGCCACTGATAGTGAACAACAAACTAGGGCTTGCCATTTTATCATTCATTTATACAACTCCTCAAATTTTGTTTTCAAAATTTGAAATTCATCAGCGGTTGCTGCACATGGTTGAGTTTTAATAACATCAGAAATCCTAAATAAACTTTATTGAGTTATTGCAATATTTAATTATTTAAATACAAACATAAATATTTTTGATAAATATCTGAATGGACATAATACTTTTCGGTGCGATAATTTAATTTAATTTTTTTTTTCAATGTTGGGATGAACCACTAATATATTTCCGTTCGTAACTTTATCAAATATTATTTAAAAACATATAAACTACTATACCCTTTTTCGAACCGCCTTGATCTACGGAATTCAAATGTGGATTCAAAAATGGATTTTTCTGTTAAAAAAAAAAAAAAAAAAAAAAATAAGAAGAAGTTAATTCAAATTTTAATATGTAGATGATCCCCTTAGCAAAATTTAACTGTTGCTTTTATAACTAAACGTTATTACCAATCGATCACCAACAGGCACATAATTCTACGATAATTTATGGCAAAATTAGTCGGGAGTGGTTTTTTTTCTTTTTTGATGATCGTACAATTGTTGATATGCACAAATGTTGATAGGCACTATAACTTATGTCAAGGTAAAACTAAATATAATTTTGTGTATTAGTTCACAAGTTAGATTTTTCTCAATTTTTTGGTCACGGACATACATGCAGATGGACATTTTCTAAAAAATTATCAAACCATATAAATGCATCAAATATCGGAAACCTAAAAATTTACCAATCCATTATTTTCGTCTGTTTATCAAGGATGGGAATAAGAATTACCGTTTACTTTTACTGGAATTAATTTCAGTGAAAAAAATCAACTGCTGTCGCCATACTTTATTTACTTACTTATTTATTTATTTATTTTATTTATTTATTTTATTTATTTTTGTTGTTGTTGTTGTTGTTATTTTCACAACTTTGAACGAAATCACAGTATTAAATTTATTTTGAGATTACATTTTGTTTTATTATTAAACAGTTATTTATTTATTTATTTATTTATTTATTATCCAATTATAGATTTACATCTTATATGTTTCACTCAGAATTTCCATAGTGATTTAATATTTTCAGCTCTTATTTAATCAGATAATATTTAATAAATATTACCAGTATATAAATCGTCTATTACTAGAATAAAGATTTTTAATACTAGAATTGTAGAACGTCGCATTATTCTAAACAAAAATACTTTTCCATTTCAACGTTTCTTTAAAAACAATGTTGTTTAACAATGCTGTCTTCGAATTTAAAATATTGAAATGTTTTTCTAATTTTAGTGTAAAATTTTATGTTCAAGGATTTTTCATCTAATTTTAAATGAGATTAAATATCATGTTATTTCATTTAGATTTTCATGAAATGAAAAATAGATTTAGAATAATACTATACCTAGAAAAAGGGAAAATACAATTTTTTAAAATGTATCTGAATCTTTTTTGTATTTTGAAAATAACTCGACTTTAATAATACATATTTGAATTAAAAATATTTTTTTCCGTAACCGAATGACAGAATGCAACCAAAGCAAATATAAAACTTTCTATTTAAATATAGATCTACCGACAAGTGTCAATTAGTTGCTATTATTTTATGTAAAATAGCTATTTCACTTTCTTTTAAATACTGTATAAAGGAATATTTTTTTTTTAAGAAAGAAAGTGATATATAAACAAATAAAAGCTTTTAATTTAAGATAAATTTATAAAGCATAACACAACATCTTAGACTGATAGATAAGAAGATACCCTTTTATAATAATTATACTATTTTACTTATTATCCCTAACAGAAAACTTATCGATAGCACATGCTAATGATGCGTCTAGGATCTTCGTTCATACATTGGATATCCTGAGAATGTCACGTGGATAAGATGAGCGGTTTAGGTAAATAATAAATAATTTTGTAGACTTTCATTTTACTTATACAATTGCAAGAGAGAAAGGACATATATTTCAAATTACACTATGCTGAAATAATAATAATAATAATAATAATAAATGAAAAAAATAAATTCGAGCCCTGATACCATTCCTGCTCATTTTTATGTAAAATGACCTCCTAAATCCGAATATGAGCCCCATTTCAACCCATCACCCACCGATTTCTCGGGACGTGACCTCCTGCCCCAATTTTTATCACTCTTCGGTAATTTTATGGCAATGGATTTGATTTGGAGAATGGAGAATAATTATTTTAACACTTAAAAATAAAAATATATACAATGATGATAATAATAATTGATTAATGAAATATAATAAATGTAACTTATAATTTCAGTGGCAAATCCTCCCCCCCCTCCCCCCTAATTCTTCTCCTTGC
The DNA here is from genome assembly GCA_963930645.1 of Salticus scenicus. NCBI lineage: Eukaryota > Metazoa > Arthropoda > Arachnida > Araneae > Salticidae > Salticus > Salticus scenicus. Next base: position 128,036,184 of record OZ005655.1, on the reverse strand, counting down.
TGCAAAAGTTCATGTTATAGAATTTTTCACCTGTTTAGGTATATTAAAGATATTTTACACTCTGAAGATATTTTACAGTTAAAATATTTCTTTTCTTCCCAATAAATCAAATTTATAGCCATAAAATTACCGAGAAGTGATAAAAATAGGGGACGTCCCTAAAAGCGGTGTGTGATAGGGCAAAATGGCTTTCATATCCGGATTCAGCAAGCCATTTTACATAAGAATTTGCAAAAATGATGTTGGGGCAATTTTCATGCCGAGCAGGGCTATTTATTATATAGAATTTGTAATAACAATTTAACTAGAGCAATAGCTACCGTGAGTAATATATTTTTACTTTCTTCTACGTCACTACATTAAAAAGCTAGTTGACATAGGTGGACTCTACACAGTACCCCATCATATGTATGTTTTCATAAATTTCTAGTACAAGACATATTATTTTCATGTTAAGAGAAATGAATTTGATTAAACGCTTGACACAGTGACAGAACGAAATCCCCGCCTGATAGGCTATCCACCATTCAATTCGACATATTTATCTTATTCGTATCTGCTAATTTATTTTATTGGGGTCAATTTTGTAGTTTAGTTTTCCTGCTACTATTTCCAATGCAACAAAACCCAAAATTCTTATTTATATCTAATATCGCCCAATTTTGCTATGTCGATAAAACCTTAAATTTTGAATAACTTACGAAATTCTCCCATTGGCAATGGATTGTTGTGAATATTTATAGCCGAATAAGAGAATATTTATAGCCAATGATGTTCAAACAAATATCCTAATATTTTAAAGTTACCTGATATACTTATGATCCTCAAAATGGACGTTTATGATCAAATTTGCCCTATTCTGCCATGTTAAGTAAATCGTAAATTCCAAATAACTTACGAAAAGGAATTAATTGGAATTAATTTGTTTTAATTGGAAAATTTATAGTCTGTGATATTCCTGCCAGTATTCTAAATAATATTTCAAAAGTGGTCTGACATCTTTACGATGAAAATATCCCGCAAGATGAACGTTTATGTGAAATTTTGCTCTATTCTGCCATGTTAAGAAATTCATAAATTTTCAATAACTTACGAAATTTTTATATTGGAAAATTCGTAGGCAATTATATTCATGCCAATATCTTAAATAATATTTCAAAAGTGGTCTGACATCTCTACGATGAATATATCCCTCAAAATTCACCTTTATGTGAAATTTTGCCCTGTTCTGCCATGTTAAGAAATTCGTAAATTTCCAATAACTTGCGAAGTTTTCAAAGTAGAATGTTTATAGTTAATGATGGTCATTCCGGTATCAAAACTGATATTTTAAATCTGTTCCGACATTTTTACAGTAAAAATTTTCTATTAAATGGACGTTTGAGATACCGTGTACACAGACTAACAAACTAACACACTAACGGACTAACAAACTAACAGACACCCTACACACGGACACCATACAAATTTTGTCATTTTCGGATTCCTCACGCCTGAAAACGTGTAAAAAAGTAAAAAAGCCGAGGTCGAAAATATTCACGATTACCTAAGTTCCCCATACCTATAGTATGATGGGGAACTGAAAAAGTTCTGAGTTCATAAAATTTTCGACCTCCAGTTTTCAGTGGATTTATACGTTTCGAGATATCCTGACACGATTTGATATTTTTATGTAGAAAATGTCTGTGCATGAAAAAAGTCGTGGATGCTGTATATAAGGAACTAATGAGCAAAATTTAACCAAATTTTTATGAAGTTGATTTTTAAATGAACTGGAGCTGAAATTTTTCAAGATATATATCTTAAAATAATAATAATGCATAAATAAATAAATAAAACTCGCTAGAACCGTAAAAATGAATCGTTCAACCATAAATGCGTAATAATTTGTACCAAAATTATCGATTTTTTCATTAATAATAATAATAACCGCATTTTCAAATATATTTTTTGTAGAGCATAAAATTTATTTTCTTTTAGATATTTAGTATTTATCCTTCTCAGTGATGAAAATCGTTTGTATTCATCATGGAAAATAATTTTGATAAATAATATGTACTGCTTGAATTTGAATACGATAATATAAAAGAACGTGTGATGTGTGTATTTTGTCTACATACTAGTTTAAGCTTACATTTTTTATTTATTTATTTATTTTTATTTTTATTTTTTGTAAGCTAATTGGGAAAAATTAAATATTTCTGTACTGCATAAATTTGAATAAGGTAATATAGAAGAACATTTTGTAGTGTCCACAACATACTAGATTTAACTTACAATAGCATTTATTTTTTGAGCTATTTTGTATTGGGAAAAATCAAATTTTTCTTTAAAATATGTTTTAATTCTGCTAATCATATTTATAAAAAATGTGTAAATGTTTTTGCAAGTTTCTTTTTTTTCTTTGTTTAATTGTTTTAGATTTTTTTTTTTCTGTTCTTTTATTAATGGTATTTATATAGTGATAATTGTTTTGTTAAATTTTAATTGAGTTTAAATATGTACATACAAGTAAATTTTCTAAATAAAATATTATGCAAATTTTCATAGGCTTTGATGTCTATAAAATAATGCCTTGATTGAAATTTTCAGCAATATTTAGAAAATATCAAAGTACAATATAAAATTTATGCATCTAATGGTTTACAATATAAATGATGATTGGATGAAAGTTCGGGTTAAAAAAAATATTCATTTATTTTATAATCATAAATAATTTAGTAGATTCCAATGTTTATGATATTTTTCTTTTTCTTTCTTTCTTTTCTCTCTCTCTCTCTCTCTCTCTCTCTCTTTTTTTTTTTTTTTTTTTTTTTTTTTCAACAAATTTTATGGAGCATTTTTTATTAGTTACAAACTGTTTTTTGTTATTTCTTTAATGCTCGGGAAACTGAATAAATACGTCACTGAAGAATGGAAAATAATATTTTCTAATTATTAACTCATAATTATTAAAGAACGTTTAAAAGAGAAAGCCGTATTTTTTATTTCAATACATCACAGGTATTTTAAAAAACTCTTTGCCGTAATATTAAATAAACAAAAACTGTAAACCAATTTCAAAAATTTGTTTTAGCACGTTACTTTATCGATTCAATCATGCAACATTACATTAATTAATTAATTCAAAACTTTTATATATATATATATATATATATATATATATATATATACAAAAACTACTGAAAATATTTATGAAATTAATAAAAATACAAATAAAAACAAGAAAATTGATTAAATAATTTTTTTTTTTAAATACATCTTCTCCACTTGAAAATATACACCAAATTTCAAATAGAAGAATAGAAGTAGAATTGACGACTTTCAAAGTTTGTTAATTATTTTTTGTCAGGTGGAACCTCTCTAATACTTTTCACTCAAACTGTATAACTTCCAAAAAGTTTGAAAGTAAACGTAATAAGCTTAATTTGGCTCATCACTTTGTAAGTTTAAAAGAAAAAGAAGAAAACTTAATAATATTATTGTAGCTCATTAAAACGTTTTCTAATTTTTATTTCTTTTTCATAACGTTTTCGTATGTTTAATATCTTAAGAAAAATTATATTCTTAGTAATTTATAAAACTAACTTTCATGCTTCAGTAAGGACATTTCCAAAAAGAAAAAAAAAAGTTTTAAAAAGGGGGGGAAAAGGAAAGAAATTATAAATTCAAAATAAAGTTTTGCATTTCAAATGTAAAACTTTTATATAATATCTTCATAATTACATTAAAACTCCACCTTTGTATTTTTAATGCTTTAAACTTTTTAATTAAACATCTCAGAAAATAAATGAGGATCCGCAAATCTCGTATGTAGTTTGTACTTAAAATGTCTTAAGGATACTACGTGCCAAGTTGTAATAGATTATTATTTTTTTTTTTTCCATAAAATATATTTATAATAAAAAAATATATTGATAATAATTAGAAAAAACGAAACAATTATATAATGCAATACACTCAAATGTTACATGATATGAAAAAATAACATTGATACTACGAACAATAATAATATTAATACTGAAAAAAAAAAAAAAAAATCTGTACACGAAACTCAATAAGTTGCTCTTCATTAGCGCTTATATTCAAAATACCATAATGGTAGAAAACAAACAAATAAACAAAATCTTTTAAATATAATATATAAAAACGAAGTATTAACTATAATTAATTAAAATATATAGAAAAAAATTATATATAAAAAAAATTATATATAAAAATTAAATTATATTATTAAAATTATTATTATTATTAATATTATTATAATACATTTCATTCAGAGAGACTTGAAAGCCATCTGCGTCCGCAAATGTCGTTTGCCTATAGTAATTACAACCAATAGAGAGGCATGCAAGGACAGCGGCGCAGTGGCACCCGACCGTGTGTGGCGGCACCTTAAGATCATGATCACCAGTCAAGCTGAAGTCCTCCACAGACACAGAAGCTGTCGTCTTGAGAAGAGCCGGGTACCCGGCCGAAAAATTTAACGACGATGCACAAAGTAACATCAAAGGTTTTTCTTTATATTTTATTTAATTAAACAAAATCTTTATTTAAAAGAATATGATTGTGGGTGCAGTGATCGGTGAAACCCCGTGAGAGCTTGTCAAAAAAAAAAAAAAAAAAAAAAAAAAAAAGACTGGTACAAAGTTGTTTTTTGACAAGTCTTATCAGAAGAGGGAGCACACATATTACCTCATGCTCTCTGGGCGCTTCAAATCAGGTGAAGGCTAGACGGTCAGACAAACACAAATAAACGATTGGTTAAAAAGAAAAGGGGGTAAAAGGAGCGGAGAACCCTCGTTTATCGGTTTCATTTCAAAATATTTGTTATCAATGATTTTCTAAAAAAATACAATGAATAAAAAAAGGGTCAATGTGCACATTCGTGCTGCTGAACCAGAGGAAGGAAGTGATGTCTCCCGAAGTCCCGCCGATTTCTCCGACGCAGTGGGTCCTCAACCAATGCGTTTTGGAGAGATAAAATAACAAAAAAGTAAAAAAAAAAAAAAAAAAAAAAAAGTAAAGAAAAAAACGGCAAGTACCGATTTACTAGGGAGGTTATTCATGCCATAGTTTAAAACTTTTATTATTATTATAATATCTAATTTGAAAGAATACACAATTTCAGATTGTCTTTTAAAATGAAGGTTTGGTCTATCAATTTCAAAATATATTTCAGATAATTGCTTTAAAATCTGATAAGGTCCTGAATAGGGAGCAGTTAATTTATGGGTGTTAGGATAATGAAATTCTTCATTTAATACTTCATCACCAACTTTAAATTTAGTAGGGAGAAAATGAGCGTCATATCTAACTTCATTTTTATTATGATGTTCAGTTTTATGTTCTTTTCCCATTTTTTTCGATTCTTCAACTTAGGATAATAACTATTATAAGGAATTAAAGGATCATATGTTAACTTTCAGAACAAGAGGTACTAGGGGGAAATTTTGTAACAGAATGAGGGATAGGATTATGCTGACTTAGAACATCCTCTAATAATTTTGTTCAAGGTAATGTTGATGGAGTGCAATTATTTTTACATTTTAATGTAGTTACAACAGTTTAATTCAAATGCTCCACTTTCCCGTTCGTTTCAGAACGTTGATTGCTAGTTAAGATATACATTATAATTGCGTAATATTATCTTAAAACTTGATGATGTAAAGACTGCATTTCTTTCAGTTAGCAACTTTTCAGATACTTGAATTTGGAAAATCTGTTTCAAAAAGTTGGTATAAGTTGCATTTGTCAAACTTTTTGATGGAAAACCCCACACATATTATTTTACATGGTCAACGACCAAATGCAGATACCTTTTGGTTGAACTGTAATAATTAAATCCACATACATTCAAAGGGTTCATCTGTTGTGAGTACTTGTTGCAATAATCCAAGTCTTTTTTGTTTGCTCTTTTTATTTACTTGGCAGATATGACAATAGTTAACAAAATTTTCTATATCTTTATTTATGAATGGGCAATAATATTACGGAGCAATTAGATTTTTTTTTTTTTTTTTTTTATTCCTGAGTGGCTGAATTGTGCGCGGGCTTTATTTCATATTGTAAATCTTGGTGACATGGGAACGATAATCTTATGCAAACTTTTCTTTTTTGCTACATAGAGATCTTTTACTTCATTATATTTTTTACTATTAATTATTGTATTTACATCTTGTTAAGTACGTTTTAGTTCATTCAAGTCAAGGAGATGTACATGATGGGAAATTCTAAAACAGGTAATCTAGGAAGCATGTCTGCTTCAACGTTTGATTCCTTTATGATATTTTATTTCATAGTCAAAAATACTAAGTTTAAATGACTTGCAAAAAAGACGTCCTTTATTTATTTTTTTTTTTTAAGCCAAAGTAGTGCCGCATGATAAATACGAATGTCAAATTTTCGACCATGTAAATAATGATAAAATTTATCTAAAGAATCTATGATGGCAAGACATTCTAATTCGGTTATTGCATAATATTTTTTCCATAATTCCTTAAATTTCGCGAATGGTAAGCCATAGGGTTTAATTTCCTTTCTTCATCTGGCTGTTTGACTACACATCTAATTCCGCGAATTACAGTCGGCAGCAAAATTATTGAAGCGCTAGCAATAATTCATATTTAAAAGATATGCAACTAATACTGTTTTGTCGAATCCCGATCTTAGTCTTTATGGTGTTTATAGAAAAGTAAGTTGATAATAAAAATTAGCGATCAAAAAAAAAAAAAAAAAAAATGAAAAATGTGGATGTAAGCTTTAATAATTTTGCTATCGACTGTAGAATATCTTGCTATCATAGATGGAAATTCAAATAGTTTGATATTAATTATCTATTATTAAAATTGTAATTAACAGTGCAAAAATACACCGATTTCCAAAAATTAACAAAAATAACAATTACAAAAAAAGAAGGTTTACATTATGTCTAAACTGAATTTAATTTAGTACGACAGGACTTATTTTAATCTATTCCTCTATATAAGGGCATGCAGTAACTGTATTTCATTTCCTAGCATCGCTTACTATATTCCTTTCGTAGTATTTCTCCAGTTTAGTTTTAGCATAGAAGTCCCTTGGCAGCTTTTAAATCATTGTTTTCCTTTTGTAAGCGTGGCAAGGATCTGAGGAGGTGAATTGAGAATAGAAACATGTCTTACTGAAATTCTTTAAAAGTATTACACGTCCCAGCACCCCAAACATGTTCAGTAAGAATCAAGTCTACTGATGGAGTTGCCCATCTCATGCACTAAATTAACTGGTGATGGATACAATCCCTTATGATGTGAGTCTTGCGAGATGTATAGAGTTATCGCCTTGTATAGGAAATCATTACCGTTGATGACAATAACATTCCAGTGTCACTAACAAGATTGGTTCTAAGATGGATTGAATTTCCAGTCTATTCCATCGTGCACATCGCCATATATATCAGTATCAGCACTTTTCATTGCCCTTGGTCGTCTTTGGATAGATCTTCTGAATGGCAAATAAGTGGTTTGAAATTGTTGTTAAAATCTATGAACCGCAGGAAAACTTCTATTTAGACATTTGAACAACTGTGTTTCATTTTGGCATCCAGTCTTCTAACAGCTTTCAATCGCAGTTCTTATCAATATGATGCTTCAAAGTCATTCTAACGAATTGAATATCGATATTTTTTACATCATGGCTACAGTGATATCCGCCGCCTTAATCTTTAGCACACAATTTTATGCTCTATAACAAAGATATTTTCCGATTGCTGAGTCACTAATTTGTATTCTGCAGTTTTATTCTGCATATTTAATCTATTAATATATTTAAAATTAATAGAGATAGGTGTATTTTTGAACGAGTAGTCACTATTTTTACTTTTTTTCCTTAATCTCTGAAAAACAGTGTATATTCCCTTATTTTATTTCTTTGATTCAGTCAAAATTCAAAATTAGTAGCTGTTTTATCAGAAAACCGTAGCTGTTTTATCAGAAGTAGTATTTTATCGTAGCTGTTTTATCAGTATTTAGTAGCTGTTTTATCAGAAATTATATCAATTTATATAATTTTTCAGGATAGATTTTTCATGTGATTTTTTCTCGAGAAACCACTCATTATTTTGAGAGAAGTTCCTTTTCAGTGTGAGCTATAAAAAAAAATGTGTTATTTTTGTTTCATCCAGAAAAGTAATTTTACTTAGCTACACCGGCTATCCCGAGATAACCATAATGGCAAATATAATCCTTCCACATATAACACTAGCCTATGAAGTGGTTAAAGTTGAATTACAGATGAGAGATTCCTCAAATGATGTGCGTATGGATTCTAGTATAGACTAGTTCTTTAAGAAAAATAAGGAATATTTTAAATTTTGTGGTGCGTTAGTTTGCAAGTTAATTACAAGGCGATAAAATAATAGTTCAGGAATATCCTCTTATTTCACTCTTCTTCTATTCATCTAAAACATGAATGGGGTAGTGTTGACAATTTAACAACTATTTTTCTACCATTCACGGTTATTTTATACTATTAATTCATAGAGAACTTTTAAAAGAATCCACTCGCAATAACTATTACAAAATATCTCAAAATTTAACGCTATCATAGAATAACATTTTTATCTCAATCATTCGGTACGTTTACATTCATACATTTCTCTTTGAAAAACCTTATTCCATTTTTACTTTCTCTTACCCATAAGGTAGAGAAAGTATTGTTTTTGGGTCAAATTTCCGAACGCGAGATTTTGTTATATTTACACGTTTTGAGGTCCCCTGAATACGAAAATCATGTTTTTAGCAAATGGTCTGTGTGTATGTCTGTGTGTCTGTATGTCTGTGTGTATGTATGTCTGTGTGTGTGTCTGTGTGTGTGTCTGTATGTCTGTGTGTGTGTCTGTCTGTTATCAGCATATCTCAAGAACAAATTATGGCAGAAAGTTCAAACTTGGTATTCTAAATGTGTATCATATAGAGACGCTACAGTAAGCTTTTCGTTAAGATCAAGCAAATGGTTCGTGTACAGGGACAATCAAGAGAACTCTAATACATTACGTCTATGGGGGAAATTGCAGGAAAGTAGAGTTTAACGTCTATAGACTGCACTAAACCAAATGAAACGAATATATATTTTTTGTAATAGAGATAGTTAACTGGGAAAAAAAAATTTGTGTATGTAAGAGCCTCGCCTCCCCCCTGGGGGGGGGGGGGGAAGTCCCCCCTTGAGGGGAGTAAATTTTCATGATGGGTATCTTTCAAAAGAGCTCGCCAATACCTTTAAAACGAATGGTTGAACCATCGATCTGCGATAATTTAAAGCAAAGTTATCGATTTTTTTTACTTTTAACGAAAATAGACTTAGAAAAAAAATCGTACTTTTTTTTTTTTTTTTTTTTTTTTTAAATATTGAGAATAAAATGGACTTTTTTTGGACATTTGGTGTTATACTACTTCTCTAATATGGAAATCGTCTGCCTTATCATAAAAGATAATTTTTTTAATAATAATTTTAATAAATTATTTTTTAAAAAGAGAATTATTTTTTAATAATTGAAATAAATTCTATATAAATGTAGGTGCATTAATGAAACGGGGGTTTGAGGGGGGCGGTAGCCCCCCTCACACAGAACTATTTATCATATAAAACTCTTCAGAAGCCTAATATGAATTGTTTAACATAGGTTTACATAACAGTACTCGTTATCTTACCTATTAATCTGCAAGCTGTATTTAAATTATTAAATTTCAGGGTAAGAGAAAGTCGTGTGAGTGACACACCAGATTATTCTAATAAATTTTATTTAAAATTGTTTGTGCTGAGAAACCTAAAGCTGTATTTTAGAAAAAGAATGATTTTAATTTGTGGAAGGAATTTCACAACGTTAGTTATACTTAGTCTTGTTTGCCAAAGCCTCTTCAAGAAATCTGTTTGAAGACTTGTTAATCTGTTTAGTGCGTTGAGCTCTGAAAACGAAAAATTAGTAAGACAATTCTAGTTAAGGGTCTTTCAGAGCTACAGTTTAACGGCTTCTTTTAAAGAAGCACAAGTGAAAAAATATACTTTGATGACTGGATTTCATTTTAAATATTTTATTCTGTGAACTAGCAGGTTACGTCCGCTTCGCATGTCACTATATTTAAATGAATTTTCAAACAAATTGAATCACTATTTATTTTTTATATAATATTTTAAATGAAAAGCTAAAAAAGAAAAAAAGAAAAGAAGAAAAAGAAAAAAAAGAAAAAAAAAGAAGAAAAAAACCCCCTACATTTAAATAGTTCTAAATCTCGCTTTGGGTATCTGCTGCCTACGGTACTTCATTTTCCGGCCGCACTACACAGTGTCCAGGTTCCGACTGCCTGCAGAAAGGCATTTCTAGTGCACTTCAATTTGGGTAGCTATCGACGATAGTTAGATCTGCTATTATTTAAGAACTTCGATCTTAAAGATGATTGTATCTCAGCACATACTAAATATTTTCGTTTTTGAAACATGTATTTTATAGCCCTCACTCTTCTAACTATATTATCATACCATTCCAAACAATATAATAGGTGAAATAAAAAGTAATTTTTTTTTAAATGAATTAAATAAAATACAATTACATTTTAATTAAACTTTAATTTTAATGAATTTAATCCTTTCAACTATTTACTATCATTTTTTTTTTCGGTAAATTTTATTAAAAAGAACAAAAAAAAATAAAGGAATTAGTTTAAAGAATGAAAAATAAAAAGTTGTCATACTATAACAAATGCACATAAACATAACTATTTTTTTGTTGTTGTTGCATTACCATTTGATTTTCAATGAATAGAATAAATTAAAAAAAAAAAAAAAATCCACCTTCAAATAAATGAATGAATTAAACAAATAAAAAATAAACAGCGTAACAGCTGTTACTAAGATACGCAGACGATTGAAATGGAAGAATAAATTCCTGAAAAATGAAACACTGAAGCCAATGTTAAAAGAAAGAAAAAACTAATTAAAAAATTCAAATTCGGAAATATCTCGATGAGATGCAAACCTACAGGGTCCCAGGTACCCACCTGCCAAGTTTTGTAGCTCTGCGACCAGCAGTGTGATCACCAGAGCGCAGAGAGACAGAAACACAGAAACTTCTATTTATTTATATAGATGTGGCATTCTACATGCTTTTACTTAACTTCACATGATGCTTATTTTTCCATGTGTAGAATGTTGTTTATTTATGTGTGTGAGAAAAATTATCAATTGCATTTTCAACCACTTTCTTACCTTTTTTCCTTAATTATTATATATATATATATATGTATATATATACATAATTATTATTAATATATTTTGAATAAGAGCCATAATGATTATATAAATGTATAGCGTAATCAGTTTAAGAGAGTACTCTTTGGTTTTTCTTATTACCCTTAAATCTGAAGGATGTGGCAACTATTCTAACACTGAACTATAATTGTTTGAACCTTGTTTAAGTGTGGGAGACAATTTCTAACATTGTTGGACTGTTACAACTTTATTTGTGAGGTAAAACAGAAATGGAGAGGCACAGTGTTACATAATCCTGTCATAATTTTATTTTTGAGAAACTTAATTTAATTCATATTTTTTATATTATCATTCCTTGCAGAAAATGTTGAACATGCTCGCCACTATTTTGAATTTAAACATGAACACGTCGAACAATGTTTTTTGACACACTTCGCAGCATTGCTGGTGTTATCGACGAGATTTCTTCAGTTATGATCTATTTTAATTCATCGATGTTTGCAGGATTTCTCTGGAAAACCCTATGAAATGATAACGTAAAAATGATAATGATAATGTAAATGTAATGTAGGAATAATAATGTAAAAAATTTGAATTAAATTTTGTTTCTCATAAATAAAATTATCACAGGATTAACATTGTGCTTCTCCATTTCTGTTTTACCTCACAAATAAAGTTGTAACAGTCCAACAGTGTTGGAAATTGGCTTTATCTCCTGTACCATTTTTACGCACTAAGCATGGAAATTCAAGGCTCTTAAAGCCTTATGTGTCGATCCACGAGATGCGCTCATTTCTTGTGCCAAACGCCTAACGGATTTTTTAGAATTGTAATATTCTTCGTTGAGTGTCTTGCAGAAAAACTGGTGTAACAAATTTAGGTCTTCCCCCCATGTGCTTGTCTTCCCCAGAACCTGTATTACGAAATCGTCGAACGAGCTGACATAGCATATTTTTACTCGGTATTGCATCATTTGGATATTTATATTGCCAAACCTCTTTGCATCTTTTATAAGATTTACATTCAAAATAAGCCTCAAGCAGCACAATTCTCTGAATGCGTGATAAACTCATTTCACTATGAAGAGTAAAATAACATAAAACTCTATTCTCAGATTCAAACACAACTTGAGCGAATAAAGAAGCAAACAATAAAAATTAAAGAATTGATGCAATGATAAGCAGACGATAAAATTTAATATTTAAAAAAAAAAAAAAAAAATCTGGAGTGACTCCACTCGACTTTCCGAACATTGAGTAATTAACAGTTTTGTAGATAAAGTAAAGAAAGAGTAGTTGTTAAACAAACAAAAGAGAGAAAACCATAATAGAGTGTTTGAGTATTTTTCTCCATCTATTACACGTTGTTTTATTTAACGCTACTGAACTTTGAGCCCATAGATCATAATGACAAAGAAATTTTCGTTGTGTCCCTGTAAAAACTTATAAATGCTACATTCACCAAAATGCTTATAGTTAGTGCAACAGTGATTTATAATACTCATATAAATTTTCAGCTCAATTCAATAAGGCGTTTAGATGCTATCGTAATTTTAAAAATTTAGTCCCATAGGCCATAATGATAAAGAATTTTTCTTTGTGTCCCTGTAAAAAAACTGTAAGTGCTAGATTCACCAAAATCTATACAGTTAGTTCAACTGTGATCTATAACATGTGTACAATTTTTTTGCTCGGATTAATAAGGCGTTTAGACACTATCACATTTTTAAAAATTTGGCCCCATAGGCATAATGATAAAGAATTTTTCTTTGTGTCCCTGTAAAAACACTATAAGTGCTAGATTCTCCAAAATCTATACAGATTGAGTATTTGTGATCTATAATATGTGTATAAAATTTTTGCTCAATTGAATAAGGCGTTTAGATGCTATCGCACTTTTAAGATTTTGCTCCCATAGGCCATAATGATAAAGAATTTTTCTTTGTGTCCCTGTAAAAAAACTATAAGTGCTAGATTCACCAAAATCTATAGGGTTCGTACTATGGTGACTTACAATATGCGTACCAACTTTCAGGTTAATCGAACGAAGCGTTTAGACGCTAGCGTGTTCACCCACAGACATACACACATACACACATACACACATACACACACACATACATACATCATCGTAAAAATAGTGAAAACGGACTCAGGGGACCTCAAAACGTATAGAAACATCAAAATCTCGAATTCGGATTTTTGACATGATTACAATACTTTCCTCACTATAGTGTTCGGAAAGTAAAAAAAAAAAAATCTGGAGTGACTCCACTCGACTTTCCGAACATTGAGTAATTAACAGTTTTGTAGATAAAGTAAAGAAAGAGTAGTTGTTAAACAAACAAAAGAGAGAAAACCATAATAGAGTGTTTGAGTATTTTTCTCCATCTATTACACGTTGTTTTATTTAATGCTACTGAACTTTGAGCCCATAGATCATAATGACAAAGAAATTTTCGTTGTGTCCCTGTAAAAACCTATAAATGTTAGATTCACCAAAATGCTTATAGTTAGTGCAACAGTGATTTATAATACTCATATAAATTTTCAGCTGAATTCAATAAGGCGTTTAGATGCTATCGTACTTTTAAAAATTTAGTCCCATAGGCCATAATGATAAAGAATTTTTCTTTGTGTCCCTGTAAAAAAACTGTAAGTGCTAGATTCACCAAAATCTATACAGTTAGTTCAACTGTGATCTATAACATGTGTACAAATTTTTTGCTCGGATTAATAAGGCGTTTAGACGCTATCACACTTTTAAAAATTTGGCCTCATAGGCATAATGATAAAGAATTTTTCTTTGTGTCCCTGTAAAAAAACTATAAGTGCTAGATTCTCCAAAATCTATACAGATTGAGTATTTGTGATCTATAATATGTGTATAAAATTTTTGCTCAATTGAATAAGGCGTTTAGATGCTATCGCACTTTTAAGATTTTGCTCCCATAGGCCATAATGATAAAGAATATTTCTTTGTGTCCCTGTAAAAAAACTATAAGTGCTAGATTCACCAAAATCTATAGGGTTCGTACTATGGTGACTTACAATATGCGTACCAACTTTCAGGTTAATCGAACGAAGCGTTTAGACGCTAGCGTGTTCACCCACAGACATACACACATACACACATACACACATACACACATACACACACACATACATACATCATCGTAAAAATAGTGAAAACGGACTCAGGGGACCTCAAAACGTATAGAAACATCAAAATCTCGAATTCCGATTTTTGACATGATTACAATACTTTCCTCACTATAGTGTTCGGAAAGTAAAAAAAAATCTTGAACAATGAGTTCTGGAGTACTAAGTTCTGAAGTTGGAGAACTGGAATTTTTAGGACACACTGTATTTTCTATGAAAACTGAAACTTCGCAAATAATTTAGATATAGAAATAATCTGTCAGACTGCAGAATTTTTTTTTTTTTGGCTATTGTAACATCATTTTCTAATGTATTTCATAACTTAAGCTTGACTCCAGACCAATTTTCTTTCTTCTTTTATTTTCTTTTTTTATTTATTTAATAAATTCTAGCTTTCTTTATCGGCATTTGAAGCAATAGAAATAAATTAAAATGAAACAATCACCATTTGTTTATTTTGTTAATGTACAAAACACTAACAAAACTTGTGCATATATTTTGCTCCTTTTCGTAGATATGTTCCAGTAAATATTTTAAAATTTCATATTATAGTTGTAATATATTTTGACAACTTTTACAACAACATATATTAAATAATATGACACATGAATTCAAAAATTCCATTTTTCATTTAAATCTTTTCTTAGAATTTTCAAGCGCAGCCTTCCGTCAAAACAAATTCAATTTAACTTACAAAATTGATTTTAAACTGTCATGCAATTTTTAAGCATTCTGTTTTCTCTCTATCTTAAGTTTAATCTTGAGCGAAACTTTTATTTCATTTCTTTTTTTATTATATACCATTTTTGTAAATTTTAAAGAGGCATAAAATACTTTTTTTATTTTTTTTATTCTTTGAAACTTGAATTATTACGCTAGTGTTTCAAATTTTATAAGGCAACTAAGGCAACCCAGCTAAAAAAATCTTCAAATAAAACTATAAAAAATGAAGAAAAACTGCAGATAATCTGAAGGTATTTGGAACAATCCCAGCTATAAAATGGTCTTCAAAAAAATTATTAAAAATGGAGAAAAATTGGAGAAAACTGCAGAAAAACTGCAGATAAACTGAAGGTATGTGGAACAATAATACATTTAAAAGGGAGAGGGAAGTTACCTGCAAATTTTTTGCTTCCAAACTGCATTTATTCTGCATATTTTATGATTATTTGTTCCAAATACCTTCAGATTGTCAGCAATATTTTGTAGTTTTTCTGAAGATTTTTTTTTTTTTTTTTAGATGGGATAATAAGTTTAAGGAGGAAAAAAATTATCTGCAATTTTTTTGCTTCTAAACTGCGGTTATTCTACAGATTTTATGTTTCTTGTTCTAAATACCCTCAGATTGCCGGCATTTTTTTTTTTTTTTTTTTAATAGTTTTCCTGCAGACCATATTACCGACAAATTGAAGGTATTTGGAACAAGAATAATAAAATCTGCAGAATAAATGCAGTTTGGAAGCAAAAAATTTGCAAGTAACTTCCCTCCCACCTAAATAATTTCCCCCTTAAACTTATTATTGTTCCAAATACTTTCAGTTTTTCTGTAGTTTTTTGTGCAGTTTTCTACAGTTTTTCTTCATTTTTTATAGTTTTCTTTTGAAGATATTTCATAGCTGGGACTGTTCCAAATACCTTCAGATTATCTGCAGTTTTTCTTCATTTTTTATAGTTTTATTTGAAGTTTTTTTTTTAGCTGGGAACAAAGGAAGTTTACCAGGTAAAGTAAATTTTTCGATGTTAGTTTATACATGTAATTAATAGTACATTAAGAAAAAAGGAAAATCAATAATGCATTGCTACATGCACTTAAAAAAAAAAAAACTACCTACAGTCTCTTAAATATTATTACACAAATTAAGCATTATTTGCGCTGTGAATTTCAGTCATTAAAAATCTCAATGAGTATTAAAAAATACTTCTAAGATGTAATTAAATAAAATCATACTGAAGACAGATATTTTATTAGACTTAACTTGATATGGGTATGGAATTATTTTATTTTTGATTTAACTGTAATGTGAAAAGTATCTTTA
The DNA here is from genome assembly GCA_963930645.1 of Salticus scenicus. Lineage (NCBI taxonomy): Eukaryota > Metazoa > Arthropoda > Arachnida > Araneae > Salticidae > Salticus > Salticus scenicus. Next base: position 128,019,746 of record OZ005655.1, on the reverse strand, counting down.
AATAGCCAACTTTGAGTTAAAAATTAATGAAAATTTTCAATATTTCTCATAAATAGTTTAAGTTAAGCTTCAATTATAAAAAAACGTAAACTGTCATTAATAAATTGGTTTAGGCGTTAAGTAATAAAATAGTTTTATTAATATGTCCTGATTATTCAGTAAAATTCGACAAGTAATATTAAAATCGAAGGATAACACAAAATGTTTAAAAAATAACTTTTCTGATAAAAGTATAGCAACGGTTCGTTAAAAAAAGATGTCGGAAGTACATGACACAAGACATGTTTTTACAAAAATGTTTCAATCTAACAGTTGTCTACAGTATTTCATTTTTATTTAATTATTTACTGAAACTCATGCTCGTAAAAATTACAACACCGTGAAACAAGCACATGGTTGGGCTGACATTTTCAGCAAAAATAAAACAATATCTTCTATTCAAATATATAGAAATCCAGAATTATAATACATGCATGGGCTGAACACAAAACTGCTGCTAGATCTGCACAGCAGATATATTTTCTTAGCCTAACTATTTGCCAGATATATCGTCAATCGAATACGTGTAGGAATTAGTCGGTAATGTACTTAAAATAGACTAGCTGTTCATTAGTTTTCCAGTTACAGTATTCGTAACAGCAAATTTAAAACAGAAGTTAATTTCTGTTGAATTGGTACATATGCTTCATAAAATAAATATATAAATAGTAAAATTCCAAAATGTGTTTTGAAAATTTTCCGTACATGAAAAAATATTTCGAAGGACTAAAAAACAATAGAAATAGAATTAATAATAATAATTTGTTTTATATTTGACTGTCCAATTCTTTTGTATTATCTTGAAGTGTATTCTAGGTGTCGCAAACAATGCAAAAGGCTTAATACTGTAATTCATAATTTTGAAAAATGTTGACAACTTTCGCACCCAAAACTTATGTGTTAACTGGTGTATGAATGTTCCACTCTTTCTTTAAAATTGCCCGTTAACACTTTAAATAACACTTTTTACTTTTTGCTTACCGAAAAAAAAAATCACTAGCATACATTTTTTAAGGCAAAGTAATTGTACTAGTTGTGAACAACCAAGTTGTTATTCATAAAGGTTTAATATACTTTTAGAATAACAGAAATGAAAAAAACACACACACACACACACATCATATTAATTATTCGTTACCGAAATTTGGGCAGAAAAATTTACTCTTTGGATTTTTATAGCATCGGTTATTGATACCAAACCAAAATTTTCCTTTCTGAGAAGTTTTTAACGCCTCTTAAAACTGCCTTTAAAATTTTTATTCGCTTATGTCCAGTAGAAGCTTAGAAAAAAAGTCAAATGTGTCGAAAACTATAACTTCAAAAGAAAAGCAAAAATCGCAAAAGATGCGTGATTCTTTTGTTTTGTGTGAATTGAAGGAAAATTTCGGGTATTGAACAGAAAAGTTCAGTACTCTTATATTTACGGAGGAAAGGCAAACATCATAAAAGATGCGCGAATCTTTTGTTTTATGCGAATTGAACGGAGAATTTCGGGAATTGAAAAAAAAAGTTCATTACTCCTATTTCTACGGAATTACAATAACACTTTTTGATAAGAGTTTGATAAGGTAACAATGAATTACCTCCTCGCGAGCTAAAGCTATAATTTAATTTAAAAAATATAATAAAATAATAAAAATATTCAAGGGCCCTAAAAATTTTGTTTTAATGTCTTTAGGTTACTTCTGATGGTCAGAAAATTGTATAGTTTATATCAACAGATTCAGAAAGGTTTCTAGTTTTTTTAATAATATTAATAATAATGATGATGAAGGTTTTTTTTTTTTTTCAAAAGGGCATTTTCTGCCAATTTTTTTCGTTCTTTTTTTTTTTTTTTGAGCAGTTTTCATAGTTTTATAAACCGTAGCTATAACCGCTGTTCGAAACCTCCATCAACTCTTACTATACACGGCTGAATAGCGGAAAAGGGTAACAGTAATATTTTTATACACACACACAAAAAAAAAAAAAAAAAAAAAAAAAACTATCTTTCTACAGATCGTAAAATAAGCGAAATAAAATGCAGACCTTTTGGAAACATAAATTTAATTATCAAACGGTACTTTCTGATTCATCAGTTCATTAAAATAAGGTTCAAATTAGATAAAGATCTGTGATAAGTTAGAAACAAACATATGCGCTAACAAGTGATGCTGCTATGTTGCAATTTATTTCATTATGGGAAGATTATATCTCAATTTCAATTATATATAAATTCACCAACCTGGTTATATGAGATTGATACTGAAAAAAAAAAAAAAAAAAAAAAAAAAATGCTGATTCAATATGGTGCGGATCGGATAAAAGACTCGCTTATGCTGCAGTATTGCAGCTTACGATATTTCAGCTTCTATGATACATAAATGCATTAAACTTGATATGCGTTATAGAAAACATGAAAAATTATTTTGATTCAATATGGGTATGTATCAGACTTCGAGTGACACTGGTTTTATTCATTTTTTGAGTTATTTAGATGGTGGTATTTCAGCTACTATTGTTTTAAATTGAACTAAACTGCATATTTAAAATATTTTTCTGAGAAAGTATACTGGTTAATCTTTTCTGTATGTTAACCTGCGAATTACGTTGTTCCACCGAATTATATAAATACGTTTTGAATTGCATATTGGCTATAGCATAGTAGTTTTACTGTACAAAAGAAAAAAAAAACTTTTAAAGGGTTAAATTTATTTCTTATATAATTTTTAACATAAATATTAAAAACAATGAAATATGATTATCATTTGATTTCGCCTGTATCATTTTTATAATTTGTAGAAATTTAATTTATTAGATTTTGTAGCTGTTCAAAGAGCATTTTTCAAAAAATAAGATTTAGAAACAAGAACAATGGTTTGGAATGTGTTCAATAAAATTAGAACAACAAATTTAATCCATACACGCCTCAAAATAATAGATTGAATTGAATCTACAATTTTTCACCAAATACGTGCGACTTTTTTTTTTTTTCTTTCTTTCTTTCTTTCTAAAAAAATCTGAATGTGGTGTGGAAAATAAATTGGTTTCCTATTTAGAAATATTTTTTATTTTAGAAGTATAGTTTCTGAAAAAAGAACACTTACTTTAAAAGAATCAAAGAAGTTCCAATTTTTCCTGAAAAGCGATAAATATAACTTTCAGAGTAATATAGTTAATAGAATATAAAGTTCTTGCCGAAAAGTTTTAAGATTTATTTATTTTTTTTTTTTTTTTTTTATTAATTACGTATTTCATTTGGCTCTGGGTGAATCAAACGCTTTTTTGACTTACAAAAAAAGAAAGGGGGGAATTCTCGTGTTTATTTTTGTACTTTATTTTATTTTATTGTATCTATTTGTAACACCATTGGAAAAATATTTCCAACCATTCTATTTTTGTTTGTTTTTCGTCAACTGAAATATACTTCTTATTATCAAAATGTGTTTTTGAAGATTTTATTTTTTAAAAAAATTTTTATTTATCAAGTATCTGTATATACCTTACTCTTTGTGTTTATTATAATACTTTAAATATAATATTTAGAAATTTTGTGAACATATTGCGTATTTTAAATACATTAATAAAAGAGGCTGCACCAGTATACGGAGAGGTTCTGGTGTCATAGCTGATAAACAGGTAGGACCGGATTCAACTGTAGGTTGTCCCCAGGTCAACAAGCCATTCTGAGTTTTCCAGGGGTTTCTCAAAAAGTGGCGCAAATACGGGTAGAAACATTTAGAAAGACAGACCTAAAAAGCTAGGTTTCTAACAAAAACATTCGGCGCAATAAAAAAAAAAAAAAAAAAAAAAAAAAAAAAATCAATTTAAAATAGATTTTGTTGAAGTAGTAGGGTACATTCGGTAACAAAAGTGTCCGAACACTAGCAAAAATTCCTATATAAAAAAAGTACACTTAATACAGTTTTGCTAAATAAATCCTTGTCGAATCCTCTTCTTAAACTGTCTAAGAGCAGGATTCGCCAAGGATTTATTTAACAAAACAGTATTAATTGTACTTTTTTTATATAGAAATTTTTGCTAGTGTTCGATGCTTTTGTTACCGACTGTACATCCACGTGCCCACATGATTATTATAAAATATTTTGCTTGTTCAGTTTGATCAGTTTGTTGTAACCTGAACAAACTGAGGTGACAATCCTCTTTATTTTCAACATTTAATTGCAATTATTAAATGTGACTCCTAGCTTCATTTTTGAATCTTACTGTTGTGAAAAGGGACAATAATAATAAAATTCACTAATGCGGTAGTAAAGAATACATATATATATTTTTTTTTCATTTCAAACACCTATAAAATCCAAAAGGAGATCAATTTAAAATCTTTCAAATATATATTTTTAATAAACAATCTTTTTTAGCAAAAATTATTATTATTATTATTTGAAAATAGAAAACACTTGCGAAATTGCTTGAAAGATTTGCTACAAAAGATTTTGTAGCACTTTTTATTAAATATATCTATATTTGTTCTCTTAGAAAGCGAATAATAACAAACAAATAGATGGGT